>VZTG01004511.1:0-15124 GCA_013397845.1 Melanocharis versteri | reverse complement strand
AGGAACCGAAATACTGGCTGGATACTATTTCTGTTTGGAGAAAGCTTCATGGACACAAGGGGAAAACAGATGATGTCTCTCAAGAAAATGCATTGGCTCTGAAGAGGAAGTCAGAAAATGAGAAAAATACTGCAAGTAAAAGGCAGAAAATGGAACAAGTGAAAGCAATTGTGTCTGAGGAATGTCAGGTGGAAGCTGGAGAAACGTGTGTGGCACCAGAGAGAATGAGCAGTCAGGAGTGCTGGATTGAGAGCAAGACTTCCTCAGAATTCCCTTCCAAAGGCAGTGGAGAGAATCCTACTGCAAATGAGAAGCTGAGCTTCAGTTTCAGAGCGTCTTGTCGTTGTAGTGGAGCGATTGCCAAAATACTTACTTCACAGGTATGCTGAAGTATCTGTGTTTTAAAGGAATTTAGCAAAGGTGAACAGAGATGTGTAGTTTGTTTGTCATTTCAATTGTGTTGTGTGTTCTGGAATAATAAACTGATGTAAGCTTTTTCTGTATTTTCTCAAAAAGCCCTTAACCTGCATTCACCTTATACAAGTAGAAATACAAATGCTGTTTTTAATTTTTGTGCACTGTTACCCTTAATGTTTTTCAAATCAATACCTTTTATTGAGGATAAGCAAAGGTAAGAGTTTGACATTTCTGGGCCTGTGGAGGCTGAGGAGTGATCGGATAAGTTTACAGCTACTTAAAGGGTCATTGCAAGAACCGTGGAGCCAGACTCCTCTCAGTTGTGGCAGGCAGTCTAGAGGAAGGGGTAAAAGCCAGAATTTGCAGCTTCAGTTGTCTCTGGCTCGGTATTGGGGAGAACTTTTTCTTCAGGGATGCAGCCCTGGGATGAGTCTTGGGAGAAGTGGAGCTTGGTCCTTGGAAAAGAATGGTGGCATACAGACCTCCGGGGGTCTATTCCATCCAGCCCTCTTCCCATCTGTGTAGGGTTTCTCTTACTTGAAGGTAACAGTATTTTAGATCTTTTTCCTACTAAAGCTAGTACCTTGGTGAGGTGAGACACATGAGCCTCCCTACAAGAGTGTTTGCCTAAATTTGTGCTGTGTTTGAACTTATGCTCTGAAGGTAATCAGAGCTTTCTAGATGTAATGAAAGCATTAAAATTGTGAGTTGTAGTTGTGCATTTGGAGGTTTTCTGTTGGGTAATCTGCTTTAGAGCCATTGGAAATACTGTGTGCATGTGATTAAGAATTCCAAAATAATGGCAATCACGGAATATTCTGAGTTGGAAGGGACTCACAAGGATCAAGTCCAACTCAAGTGAAAATTTTGTTGTGACTTAGTCAGGACTTGAACTCGCCCCAGTTGAGTGTTGGTTGTTTGCCGTGTGGTGTGCTTGCTTTGCCCCTCGCTCACCCACTCTGCCCTATTGTACCTCTTCTGGTGCAAATTGTGTGAGTCGTTCTCTTAGGCACAGAGTCTTTCTTTTTCCGGGGATTTCTGAGGGTTGCGCCTCCGAGGCTGTGATCTGCAGTTTCTTGAATTCTGTGGTTTTTTATTGCCTGTGACTGTTCTTCCCCCTTGTAGGAGGTCGGAAGAGCCATTGGCATAGCACTTGTGAAGCAGTGCAGGTGGCGTGCTGATCTGCGGGACCCTGACCTAGAGGTACTGGTGCTTGTCTGCCTGTTGGTGCTTCTAGAATCACCCCTGACATCTTCTGTTTTGCTCTCTGCTCCCTTTGTACATGGGACCATGGACTCTTCTCTGCTGCTGAATTTAACTGGAAATCAGCTGGTAGCACTTGGTAAAGCGAGTATGTGGCCCCTGTGTGTGTGTGCTTTCCAGAGCTCTGGAATAAACACCAGCCTGGCTGCGTGGGCTTGCAACAGAGGGGAAGGATCTGTAGAGGAGGTGTTTCAGGATCTGGCACCCTTACCAACTGCTGGACTCCGACTGTGTGAGAATGGAAATCACCTGAGCCGTGGGGCATCTGTAGCCTCTGGTGGGCACGTGAGCAAGCAGAAAGGGCGTGTTCTTGAGGAACAACACTTGAGAATGCCATTTGTGGAAGAGCCTCTTCCTGGGCCTTGCCCGTGACAAACAGCTTGCTTAGTGCAGCCTTGCTGGTGCAGGCTGCCTGGAGACCTTGGAAAGGACTCCTTGCTCTTGACAAGCTGTTTATCCATCCCTGCGCTTGGCTTGTGGAAGCTGCTCAGCACTGATGCTGAGAGATCTGAGACCTGTAGAAACTCTTGAGTTCATTTACTGGCACTGATTTTCCCACACTGAGCATTATGTACAGCTTTGTTGAGGCTCATGTTGGGCTCCTGTTCTTGCCCATATTTTTGCTCTGAAACTATTCAAGTGCTGAGGACTGGGATTTTTCAACAGCATCATGTCTCCCTTTGTGCTTTCTGAGGGCAGGCATTGCAGTCATGTAAAACCTGCTAGGGAGCTCAGTCTTCTTTTGGGATGCTCTCTATGGGACACCAGAACAATTTCTTTTAGCTGCCTATATTTCTGGAAGGATTACTTATGCATAGCTTCTATCTGAATTGCCCCTTAATGGCACTAGTGTGGGTAATGGTGGGGTTTTTTGTTGTTGTTGGTTTTTTGTTTTGGGTTTTTTTTTTATTTGTTTGGTTTGGGGTTGTTTTTTGGTTTTTTGTTCTTTTGGGTTTTTTGGGGTTTTTTTGGTATTTTAAAATTTTTATTTATTTATTTTGTTGCTAGTATACAGTGAATAATATTCTCCCACTTGTAATAAATGGATTTATAACTAAAAATTTCCATGCTGTGTTAAGGAAAAATAAAATAGGCCCCCTTATAAATTCAAGTGCTTGCTGATGGATTCCTGGCTGACAAAATGCCCTTCAGCTTGCTTAAGCATTAAATTATCTTGAAAGTGGCATTCAGATTATCTAGTGTGATTTCTTCCAATTAATTGTTTTTGTTTATAGTATGCATTTTTGTTCTTAAAAACTAAGATCAGAAGTTTGTAGAAGCATCTCTATCTGGTTTAAATTAGTTAAAGCTAATATTGTGTCAGTTTGAGACTTTAAAATGTTGTTTTGTTGGGTTTTCTTTCCTCTTTTAGATCTTTGTACATCTTAATGACATTCACTCTGTGGTGGGGATTCCTCTTTTCAGGTAAGCATTCTCCCCATCAGATTTGTCTTGGCAGTATCAGAACAGGCAAGATTTGTAAATCTTGCTGTCCACCATGAGTATTTATCTTTTGGTTTGCTAATCACTGGTCATCAAATTAGTCTTGTAATCTGCCTGGATCTTAAAGGAGCGCACAGGCCGGACTTCGCAGTGAGTTATGGTTAAAAGCAGACTTTCTGTCTCTCAGTAGATCTGTCTGGTTCATTTGTTCTTTGACATTACATGGGCTTTTCTGGGTGGTTCTGCTGTTGTTTTAGTTAATCTTTTTGTTTGTTTTTTTGCTGTCTGCAGGCTTCCATTGGCAAACAGAGAGTATATCAAAACAGCAGGACTGCGGTCAACAGTCGCATGGGCCATGGCATCTCTGGCTGAAATCAGTGTCAGTGAATGTTCCTTGCAAAGAAATGGAGTCCTGAATGAAGGGGAGGGGGTGCTGCTCATCAGGCTGGAGCTGGATGCTGTGAAGGAGTGTGGTGATTTTAATGCCCCATTCTCTGATGCATGTGGACAGGGTCTGCCATATCTGTGCTGAGAGTGTGCTGCACCTGCTGTTCAGCCAGGTGTCTGCTGTAATTCCAGGTCCTTCTCAACAGAGCTGTTAATCCTTGTACAGATACACGTCTAAGAGGCAAGATTTCTTTCACTGTCCAGTGACAGTGGGAAAATGAAGCCTTGTTTGGTGTTGTTTTCCAAGGAGAGGTGATCTCTTTTCACAGATTAATGTGGTATCAATATCTGTCTGTCTGCAGTCCACTTGTAATATTTCTTCCTGAATGTCACCTCAGGGCTGTCTGTAGTGAAGCTATTGGTGCTTTTTACTATATTCCCTTACAAGTGAGTTTAGCCTGGGATTACCAGTGGTTATTGTTAACCTGTGCTGGATTCAGTGGGATTATGTACATCCCTCTGTAAGCTTTGTCCTGGGTAGCTGGTCTGTCTTGCTTGGGATGCAATAACGCCTCTGTTTTTTAGGCTGGTGCCCTTGTGCTGGATCCCATGTGTGGGCTAGGAACAATACTGCTTGAGGCTGCCAAAGAGTGGCCCGTAAGTATCCCAGCCACAGCTGGCTGGGCCTTTGCAGGGAAACTGGGAGTTGTGGTAGAGGGTTTTTTCTGTACCAGTTAGGCCAAAGTCCGTTGCTGGAAAGGTGAAACCAAGCCAATCTTTCTAGGCAGCTGCTAAAAGTGTTTTAGTACAAACATTCCTCCAAATGAATGTGTCCTACAGGCTGGTGCAGCTATTGATTCACACCACAAGGTTTGTGTGAGGCAACCATTACGTGTAAAGCTTCCTGGGCTTATCCTGGGGTCAGAGGAGTCAGTGTGGTGGGATAGCCGTCAGCATTAGAGGCAGTGGGGCTGGCTGTAGCTTCCTGGGGTCTTGCTGTGAGGACATGCCCTTGGTATTTCTGTAATTTCAAGTGTCTTGGGCAGACCAGAACTTTAAAGGAATGAAGACAACACGTACTTCCTCCATTCCTCCATCCCCTGGATTGTGAGTTGCTCTGTGTAACAGTAGTAGATATCCCAGAAAGGGGGTTGTCTTGCAAGAGCTGTGCAACAAGGCAGTTCTGAGAGGGGTTTATAAAATAAATAACCCGAGTGTTAACAAAATTACTTTTCTCTTTCTCTCTGAACAGGAAGCCTGTTACTGGGGTGCTGATATAAGTGACTCACAGTTAGAGGGTGCAGATGGGAATATTAGAACTGCGGGCTTAATGGATAAGATTGAGTTGCTTAAAGCTTCTGTGAAAGGTATGTCTGTAGGCTTTCCAAGTGAATTTTTTTGTGTTTCTGGGATTGTACAGGTAATGTGGGTTCTCTTGAGGTGATATGTTGTAGAGCTAACTCCCAAAGAATAGCTGAGCGGTGACTCTATAGTGCTAGTGCTAGTGAAGGGATAATTATTTATTCTTCCTCCCTGCTGCCTGCACCTGGGAACTTTGGTAAGAATGAAGTCAGCAGAAGACGATAAAAATTATAGTTGTCCAGTGTAGACAGTAGTTGTCTCTCTTAATGGTAAATGTGTGAATACCACAAAGAGTATATGTACCATGTGAGAGTTCTTTGTATCTTAATGGAACACAGCCAGGACAAATCCAAATCAAATGCAGCCTGTAACTTAAATTTACTGGGTGAGTAATGGCAAGCACTCATTAAGCTAAGCTGAATTGTTCGTGTTTTGCAGTAGGAGTATTTTGAATGATGATGCCTTTCTCCTGTAAGAGGGAATCTGTTTGCTCTTAATTCACAAGCTAGTCTGTAGAGAAGGTAATAATTTCATGACCTTACTGTGGACCTCAAAGCCTGAGTGTAAAGTCTCCCTGTATGAAATTCATGACAGGCAAACTGGCTGTCTTTCCCTGTGCATGAGTGATGAAGTGTGCATATTTTTTTACCTTGCAGTATTTATTTCTTACCAGAATAGTAAGATATATAATTTATTTTTTATAAAAATGTAGGTTTATTTCTTACTTAAAAGCTGTGTTTGACTTTTCGTTTCTAGGATAATAGAAGGTACTTAGGTGTCAGGTTTTCTAAACTGAACAAGTAGTTGGTGTCTTCATCACTGGTCAAAAGCTGTTATTTCTGCATGTCTTGAGCAGGACTATAGGTCCTTTCATTTGCAGATAAAGTTGATACCCAGTTGTTGTGCTGCAAGTGTTGATCCAAGAATGGTCCGGGAAACATCTCCAGCTAGTTCTAGAAAAGTTGGCATAGAATCTCAGCAGAGTTTAGGCGAGGAGGGACTGTTGGAGGTCTTTGGTCCTGTTGTCTGCTCAGGGCCATGTCCAGTCAGTGTTGAGGACCCAGAGGGTCTCAGGAAGGATCTCAGCCTGGCCTGCACAGCCCGGCCTGTGGCTGACCTTCATCACCACAGGGCACAGTGCTGCATCTTCGTCAGGAGAGCTGACCTTTGCTGGGATGCAGAAACTCTAAGGAGACACTTCAAAGACACTAGCTCTGACAGAATTCAAGTGATTCTGGCTGTAACCAGATTCTTGGGGAGAGAAAAGGGGGATGGAGAGGAATTTTATGTGGTTCCTTGCCATTCATATGTGTGCACTTGAACATCTGCACTAAGTAAAGTGCTCACAAACGGAGCTCTTCGTTTGTATTTTGCTAAGTTGTTTTAAGATGTACTGTGTATTGAGAAGCAGTAGTTAATTTGGAACTGTATAGCACTCTATTGGAGAGCCTTGCTGTAGGGGCAAACATCAGGAGCAGGGAATCTACAAACTAAACTATGCTGTCATGCATTTGTCTCTTCCCAGTCTGCAGAGGGATGGTGGCTTCGTAGTGTTATTTGTGGGGGTAAGTGCAGAAGGAGCTGTGAATCCATGTGCATAACCCAAAAAGAGCTGGCAGACAGTGTTGTAAGGGGAATGGGGGCATAGCTGCTGTGCGTTTTTCAGACAGTCAGAGATACAGACCTGCCTTTATTTGCAGCATTGCCATTGCCTTCAGAAAGCTTTGACAGTGTTATTTCGGATATTCCATTTGGGAAGAAGTTCAAGATCACAAATGATGCCCAGCTCCTACCAGATATTCTCCAGGAAATGGAGAGGTATGTGTAGCCTTTGACATGCTTGGGGTTTGATGTAAGTGCCACGATGGTTTGTGATCTAAGCATTCAGTCAGCTTCAGATTTGCTTTATTCCAAACATTCTCCAGCTCTGTAGTCTGACCCTGTGCAGGCTGTGGAAGTCTCAGCCCTTTACTTGTCCCTTAGAGACTGTTGTGTTGAGTCTTGCAAGCTGTGAGTGCCGATGGCAGCATGATGAGCTATGCTCACAAGTACTCTTTGCAAGGCATGATGGTGAAATATTTCTGAGCCATGCTCAAAAGTGTGGCAGAAAGGAGGAAGAAGAGAGGCCTCCCTGGACAAAGCTAAAGCACAGCCAGGCAAATAAAACTGTAATCTTTTTTCTGTTGAGGCCCCCTTGTGTAAAATCATAGGCTTTCATTTTTGAGGCCATGGCCAAGCTTTGACCAGCCTGCCTTGACAGGAGGGATCTCCGGCTAGAAAAAGTGGTATGCATTTTCCTTGCTATCCAGGAATCTCACTGGCCACGTGGTCTGATTTTAGGTGTGTCCTCTCATCTCTCTCCATGTCATTTTGTGGCATAGTTGAACAAAGCTAATAGTTGGGCTGCTTCTAACAGACGGATCAAGCCATCTTCCCCTCTACTTCTTACCTGAAAACAAGCCCTTTCTCTAGGACTGGTCAGTGGGTGTTGATCCTACTCACCCAATGCAGGAAGGTGGTGGGAAGGTGGTGGCGAAGGTGGCATGGCTCCACAACGGTGTGGCAATCTTGCTGTGCTTGTCTTCTGGCTTTATTTGCTCTATTGGTCCATCCTAAGCAAAATATTCCCTTGGGAAGGTGGAGATGAGGAAGGGCCCATTACCATGACAGCCCCACCAGTAAAACTGTTCAAACTACTTGCTGTAAATTGAGTCAGGATAGTATTTTTTTTCTCTCTTTCGAAGCCAAGTGTAATGTTTGGACATACACCTAGAAAAATTAATTACAAACAATGGTTAATTTTCCTCTGCTTACTGATTTTGAAGGCCATTAAGGATCAGTGGAACAGGGAAGGGACAGACCTTTTAAAGTTTCCAAAAGGAAGGACCAGTTTCAGAATTACGCTACTAATCTTAGAAGCCCTTGCTGCACTGGGAGACTGTTCCTTTGCGATCTCCAAAAACCCTAGGCTTGATGGTGCCCTCAATCCTTGAAAGAATACTAAGAGGGTAAAAAATGAGTCCATCTTCCCTGCTAACTCAACAAAAAGAACTGCTAAGGTCAGAAATGTTTGGGAGTCAAGACAGGACCCAGTTCTCCCATTTAGGAAGAGGTAAGAAGATCTGGGATTTAAATTCCTTTTGGAGATGCAGCTTACTGAGTTGAGCCATGACACACTCAGGTGTTGTATTGAATGCAGGTGGCATCTGAAGTGTCAGCAGTGTTGCGTTCTGCTCAGGCAAAAGGAAGGATCAACACTTAACCTTTATTTTTCCTGTGATTGCCAGAGTGCTTCGTGTTGGAGGGACTCTTGTATTGCTGCTGAGCCAGGACCTCCGCCGGCATGTGGATGGTTTGACCAGGTGTGCTGGAGGTGACTCTGCTGAGGCCACTGCTGGTGGTGACAGCGCAGCAGCCCCTGCACAAGCCCCGAGTGTGGATGGGAACTCTTCCTCCTTGGCACAGGGTGTTGGAGAATCCATTCTCAGCAGGCATTTCGGGTCTCTGGTGCCAGAGGGTGTCCATGCAGTTAGTCTGGGGAAGACGGATGCTTTCATACACAAATACAGGAAGGTGTCTGCTGCTGACAACTGGGAGCTGTCTGGCCCTGGGCTGAAGGGAACTTGAATCCTGAGATGCTTCAGGAGCAGCACAGTGTGACTTGGTGGAACCCTGCTGATGCAGACAAACCTGGTGCCATCCACTGGATTGCCTCATTGCTTTTCTCTCTTTGGTTTTTAGGAGAAATGGGAGATGCCTACTGGTGTTTCAGCTAGTTCTACTGTATTGTATACAGTGAAACAAGACACAGTATATTGTCATGAGGCAGAGTCCTCAAGTCCTTGTTTAGGCAAAGCTTCTCAGTATTGGGAGGAGTTTCTGTGGGAGAGAAAGTCTTTATTTGCAGAACTGCAAACTCAGATGTGGTAGCCCATGATCTTTGGGCTGTCCACTGCAGATATTAATTTTTAAATAATTTTTAAACTACAGCTTTGTCTATTCTAACTATTCTTAATGTTCAGACTGTTCTTAGGTGGAGGATGGCCAAGCAACCAGAGTTGCTGAAAAGGAAGGGAGGACAGAAGGAGAAAGAAGTAGCACTGACGGCCAGAGTCGCATCAGGCCCCTGGGCCCCGTCTCTGTTTTGTGTCCTGGGCCCTCCCTGCCTCTGCCTCTCCTCCTCTCTCCCACACTGTTGTGACACATTTTTTTCTTCCCTGTACCTTTTCTTTTCTCTTGATTCTTCTGTCCTGTCAAAATAGGGCTTTTAGAACTGTGTCAGCATTAAATAAAGGGCCCAAGGCAATGCTGAAATCACTCTCTCCTTGGGGTTTTAGCTTCCTTTGTACAAAGGCTGAGATAGCAAAAACTAAAAATCATTGCACATTTTCTGTGAGAACTAAACATAAAGACTTCTCAGTGCTTTCCTAAGCCATGTCAATCTGCAGGAACACTGGAGGCCTTTTGGGAAGGGAAAATTAAGATAAAATATTAAATACATTTCTGTATGCTTCTGTGTCAAATTTTTGACTGAGGATCACCTTAAAGAGCAGAGTTGGGTTTAATAATGTTATTTTGTTGACTTCAACGCAGTTTCTCTCAAATGTGTTTACTGAGGAAAGTATAAAATGGGACTATATTTGCATTTTCAAACACACTTTTCTGTCCTAAAATATCTTGTAGTTATTAATGTATATTTTTGCAGCTGTGCAGTCTACAATAAAGACTTATTTTTGAAACTCAGCAGCATTTTGGACTAAAGCAAACTTTGTTATGTACGGGTAGGGTTTGGGTGGGTGGTTTTGTGTTTGTTTGTTCGGGTTTTGTTTTTCTTTCACCTGGCTTGCTTTTTTTTAGCACTGAGCATATCAAAGCATAATATGTAATTGTAGTTGAAACGGTTACTTTTTTAAAAAGAAACAGTTATTTTGGACTCTAGTTAACTATATTTATCTAGTGTGGTTCAGCATTCTGCAACCATTGTGCTTAAAAAAACATTTAAAAATATTTTGGTGAAAATTTTTGCTTTGGAATTTTTAAGTTTTCAGTTTTTTTCTGAATTTCATTTCTTTAGTTTCTTCTCTGATTCTTTGTTTGCCTTTCTTTCCTGAGTTTGGGATTTCTATGGCAAGAATTTCAGCAAGTTTTGGTCCTGTTCACTGCACCTCATTTCATCTCAGTCCATTTGGTTGTAGTCACTGCATTTCAGATTTTCTGGTTTTTTTCAATCGCATCTTTTTTTGATCAGATCTCCTTTCCAGGGGGTTTGTTCCACTTTGTCCTCCAATTTCAAGATTTCACTGCCTTTCCTGGAAGGAAGAATTTCCTTCCAGGAAAGGCAGTGAAATCTTGCGATTTCAATGAGGATCAATTGGGCAAGCTTCAGTCCATTTCCTTGCACTTCAAGTCATCCCATTCGATTTTCTTCTTTTCACTTCTGTTCAGCTTTTTTTTTTTGTTGTTTTTTTTTTTTTTTTAATTTCATTTGTTCAGTTTCTTCTCTGTCTTTTTGTTTGCCTTTCTTTCCTGAGTTTGGGATTTCTGTGGCAAGAATTTTGGCACGTTTTGGTCTTGTTCACTGCACCTCATTTCATCTCAGTGCATTTGGTTGTAGTCACTGCATTTCAGATTTTCTGGTTTTTTTCAATTGGATATTTTTTGATCAGATTACCTTTCAGTGGGTTTGTTCCACTTTGTCCTCCAACTTCAAGATTTCATTCCCTTTCCTGAAAGGAAGAATGAAATCTTGCAATTTCAATGAGGATCAGTTGGGCAAGCTTCGGTCCATTTCCCTGCACTTCGTGTCATTCCTGTCGCTTGTGTGGTTTCACATGGTTTCAGAATTTTCTCTTTTTTTATTCAAAATTACTTTTCTTCAGTTTGTTCTCCTGTCGCTTTGTTTGCCTTTCTTTCCTGAGTTTGGGATTTCTATGGCAATAATTTTAGCAAGTTTTGGTCCTGTTCACTGCACCTCATTTCATCTTAGTGCATTTGGTTGTAGTGACCGCATTTCAAATTTTCTGGTTTTTTTCAATCTGGTATTTTTTTGATCAGATTTCCTTTCCAGAGGGTTTCTTCCACTTTGTCCTCCAATTTCAAGATTTCATTCCCTTTTCTGGAAGGGAGAATTTCCTTTCAAGAAAGGGAATGAAATCTTGCGATTTCAATGACGAAAATTGGGCGGGCTTCAGTCCATTTCCCTGCACTTCAAGTCATCCCATTTGATTTTCTTCTTTTCACTTCTTTTCAAGTGTTTGGTTGGGTTTTTTTTCAATTTAATTTCTTCAGTTTCTTCTCTGTCCCTTTGTTTGCCTTTCTTTTCTGAGTTTGGGATTTCTATGGCAATAATTTTAGCAAGTTTTGGTCCTGTTCACTGCACCTCATTTCATCTCAGTGCATTTGGTTGTAGTGACTGCATTTCAAATTTTCTGGTTTTTTCAATCTGATATTTTTTTGATCAGATCTCCTTTCCAGAGAGTTTGTTCCACTTTGTCCTCTGATTTCAAGATTTCGTTCCCTTTCCTGAAAGGAAAGAATTCTGAGCGTTGTGTCCTTAGGATACTTGATACAGTATTTTAGTAGTTACTCTTGTGTTGAAGCGGTGTCAAGGGCATTTGTTAGAGTGGCTGAAACGGTTTTTCATCTGGAAGTGTGCTGGGATATCCGACCCTCCTTCTTTCAGAATTAATCAGTCTTCCTTCTCTTCCCTTTTTTTTCTTTCTAGATTGTGGGGCATTTGGGAGTATATTTAGGATAATGAAATGAAATGCCTGGCAGTAGCTCCGTGTTCCTGAGGGAATGCTTTAGGCACGTGCAGCTTCTAAACTGCACAGATAATCCTGGCTCCCACAGAAACCTTCCAAAGCCTGAAGGCACAGGGAAGAAAATGCCAGGAGCGGTGGGAAGCGTTTTCTCCCAGGTCTGGATGGCGCTGAGGTTGGAAGGAGTTCAAAATATTCCTTGTGCCTCTCCTGTTGCCAGCCCAGGACTAAGTTGATGTTCCCTGAGTGGTTGCAGTTTCCTGGATGTGGAGGGAGAAGGTCTCTGCGGGAGGTTGGGAGAAAGCTCCCTACTGGTTGCTGTGTCCTCAGTGCTCAGAGAACTCTGATCTTGGCAAGGTGGGTTTGTGAGTATTGAATCAATCCTACCTCCTTTTTAATGAGTTGTTTTAATGAGTCGTCAGCAGGCACCACTTTTATCCCGCTTTACTTACATTTCTTTTTCACAGGTTTCTTGTTGTTTTGATCATGAAATTGCCAAAACATTAAGTTTGCTAAATTAACCCTGAAAAGGTTAAGTGGAACAATCCTGAGGGAACTGGGAATTGGATAGCTGGGATCTTATGGCCATTCAAGGCCATGTTGGGTTTACCCCCCGATTTTGGTGCCAAGGGAAACTCCAAGTTAAGACTAATCAAAATATGAAGCAGTTCTCATTAAGTCAGCTTTCCAAACCTTTGTTCAGGATCTAAAAAAGATGGGAATGCCCTTGGCAGAAAAGGACCTGTGAAGCAGAGCAGGCTTAAAATGCCCGTAAGCAGGAAATCCAGGAGAAATGGCTCCTGGCATCCTGGGCTTGCCAGGCAGGTTTTGTACTGGATTGCAAGGCAATTTTCCTGCCTCTGGGAGGGGCTGGCACCTGCATCCCACTGGAAAGGGAAAATGTGGAGAGAGCGGCAAGAGGGAAGGCGGTCGCTGACGCGCGTCCTTGGATCGCAGGTCCTCCCGGTGGGTCTGCGCTGCCGGAAGTACAAAGGAGATCGCTCTTGGAGTACCTGTTTAATTCCCTGTGGGGCTTGGAAGAGATGTTGGACGTGGAACGGCAGGGATGTTCCCCTTGCTGGAGTGAGAAGCATTGGAAGCTGTTTGCTGTCAGCTTCTTCATGCCCTTCACCCCAGTCCCCTGGGGCTCCAGGTAATCCCACCTCATCATTTGCTTTTCCAAGGGTCTGTAAATGAGGGCTTGAACTTTGCTGGAGCTCCCATTTTTAGGGAGGATCTCTCTCCAGGAAATGTCTCACAGTCTGGACTGATGCCATTGCAAGAAGAGTGGGAAATGCCACAGCTCCTGTGGCTCGCTTGTCTGAATTGCGTCCAGGCAGCAAGGATTGTTCCCAAAAGTCATCCCCTGGCTCTGTGACTTGGTGAGGTTGTGTTGCCCCAAAGCCCAGGGGCTGCTTTGTGTTGCAGTTCAATAAAGTCCCCCTCAGTGGGGCTGGGTTTGGTTTTTGTGCATAATGAAAACACTAAAAAATTCCCCTCCTTCCCTGGCACAGCTCTGGAGCAGGAGCAGCTTGCCCTTATCCTGGAGTTATCCCGCTCCTGCCCTGGATCCCTCCAGTACTGTGTGTTTTCCAAGCTCACAGCACCCATGGATCTAAAGAAGGAGAACAATCCCTGCTCCTTCTCTTCATCCTTGCTGTTTCCAGGCCCTGCATCTCCCTGGCTATTCCCTGTGTGACTCCTCATCTCCATCCCACCTTATCCTGGTCAAATCTGGGCCTGAGATGCGTTTAGCAGCAAATCCATTCTTTTAAAGGAAGCCAAATGCAAAGAGTATCCAAATGCAGACAAGTCTTTAGAAAAGAAATGCAGGTGTGCAAATCAGGGATGTGTCTTCCTGCATTTCCTGTCATTTTTCTCTGTTAGGTTTTGGAGGGGTTTCTCTCCATGCTTTCCTGTGATCCGGGTGTGTCCTTTCCTTTGTCCAAATCCAGTGCCAAAGGATTGAACAGCTGAGAGTGGCGTCTGGGATGAAAATGGTTCTGCTAAAATTAGGGAAACAATGCTAGAAGAAACACGAGCACCCTTTTAATGCCTGGAATAAAAATGCTGGAAAAGGGCACTTTTCTATTTGATTTGGTGTCACCTCTCCTTTTTTATGGATAAAACTCCATGGTGAGCAATCAGAGCTGAAAGATGAAATGCAGGAGTCTTTGATTCCACAGTGAGCCTAACTTCCCTTTTCTCCTCTCTTTCAGGACAGGAGAAGCCGCTGAACTCGTCCCATCTTTGCCAAGAGCTTTGGCGTTTGAGCAACCAAAGCCAACAAGAGCCCTCCAGGTCCTGCCCGTGGTGTGGGTAAGTCACATGTTCCTTTTCCTCTCTGCCAGGATGAACTGCACAGGGAATGCCATTTCCAGCAGTCTGGTCTGCTGGAAAAGGGGAGGGGGAAGAGGAAACGTGGTGCCAGAGCTGTGTCCCACCAGGCTGAGTTCCCCTCTGAGGACAGGGAGTCTCTGGGCCGAGGTGAGATTGCTGGGAGTGCTTGGATGAGCAATGAGCAATCCAGGGAACAGGGAGCTTGGAACTGCAGCTGCTGCTGGAACCATTGCCTTAGGTCTGCTTAGTCTGTGTCTGTGAGAAATGGGATTTGTGCTGGAGAGGTGCCGTTGGGAAGAAAGGATGGAGTAAATCTGCTCCAGGGATGTGCAGTGAGGGACTGAGTTGCAGGTAAGGGGAGTATTTGTAAACTGTATCCATATTTCCCTGAAACTGGGGCTGGAGCAGTGATAGATGTGTTTGGGTTTGGCCTGGGCCTGTCAGGATTAGCCCTAAACAATGCAACTGAGCCCCTGAACCCTCCATTGATGTTTGAAACACTTCCACAGAAAGCCAAGGCAGTAATGATTCTAGAGGAAAAATTGTATGTGATGGCTTAAGATCCATGGGGAATTTCCTTTGAGATGATCAGTCAGAGAGCGTATCCAAGCAGAGCACATCTTTTAGCTTTTTCTGGTCTGTAGTCTGCTCAGTGGCTTAACAGAGATTTGTGTGGTCCCGTTCAGGAAGCAGCTTGTTTCCAGCTGGAAATTTGGGGTGGTTTTGTTTCTTTAGGGTTTTTTTTCCCCAAGTGAATCAGCCCTCCCATAAATACCCCGTGTTGTTCTACACGGCTGCTTTGGTTATGGGTCAGAGAGAGAGAAGGGAAATTACTTTTTCTGATCTTGAAATCTTTCCAGGCAGAAGTGGGACATTGTCTTGCCCCTCCTCAAAGCACTGCAGGCATATGGGAGTAGCTCAGTTCTGGCCCAGTTCTCTGAGAAATAACAAGGTGTGAGGGGTCTAAGTGTTAACAACAACTCTCTTGTCTCTTGGTGGCGAAGATTCGGTCCTACAGTCCCAGACTGGTGAGGGGAAAAAGGAACCTGAGTTATTCCTGGAAAAGCTTCTGTTATTTCTTGTGCAGTCTTTTATTTCTGTGGTCTGGGTGACTGTCCGGGATCTTTGTAACAAGACTTGTCAGAGATTTA
>VZTG01004510.1:110864-185321 GCA_013397845.1 Melanocharis versteri | reverse complement strand
GTGAGCAGTTATGTGGTGCTTAGTTGCCAGACTGAGTTAAACCACTGCACTCACTTATAATGGAACAGCTTTAATCCTTCCACTCTACAGAGAAAGCAAATCCAGACTTCAAGGAGAACAGTCAGTGTTATTGGCGTAATTACACCGAGGGTGGGAAAACAACCAGAAGCTCCACCAGTAAGACAGAGCCTCCTCTTCCTTGTACCCCAAGGGTTTATCCATTTCTGACTTAGCCAATAGTCCCACCTCTGAGATGCAGGGACTGGTTACGTACATCATTGCCTTCCAGCTCAAACACTTCGAACTGCAGAGAGATCCGGTACTGGGCTGGAGCTACCACCTGCCAGACGCAGTTTTTGTTAGTAGGATATTCCTTGGGCCATCCAGGGCTAGTAATGGTCCCATTGAGCTTGGTGATGAAGCCCCCACAGGCAGCTGGAGAGGCAATAAATGAACACAAGTTTTACTTGGTTCCGTTCAGACACACAGGTTGGGCCACAGTGTTAACTAGCAAATGAACCAGATCCTGGTTGGTGGCACATTTCAAATCCCAGCCTCCAGAACAGGCTTAAAATGCTGGGAAGTGTGAAGAAGACAGAAACTTCACCTGCTGTAAATCACCAGTCAAACACACCCAGTGAGGCTATGGCCCTGAGAGCCACCATGTAAGACTAATTTCCTTTTTAATCTCTACCCTTGAGCTTACTGTGAATCAGTTGACTTGACATGCACAACACAGTTGTAAAGGCCAGCTTGGTAAATTCACCTACACTCAGTGCTACAAACCTTACTATTGCAAGTTCATCAGTAATGGAATAATTACAAGATAATGGAATCCTAGGGAAGACATTTCTGCCAACTCTTCAGTGGTTTATTATATTTGGACTGCATCTTCTCTAGGGAAAGTTGAAGACAAAGTCAAGACTTAGCTTTATTATCCCATTTCCTTTAAAAATTTAAGACACCTCAGCTTCATCCTCTTGTGGGAGGACAGGGCTGTTACCTCAAAGGAGTAAACCTCAATTTGCTGCAAAATTCTATTTGCAATGAAGCAATTTTTTTCTATTCTTGCTGTTTCTTGAGAATAATGAGATATGGCCACATCTTCAAAACCCACAGGGATAAAAGCTTTCTGTGTCTTGTTCCCAGCATCATTTTGGATTAAGAGGACTAACCCAAGGGAGCAACTTCAATATAAATAGAGTAGCAAGCAAGTGGCTTTGGAGAAAAAAAAGCATTTTACTCTGATGTATATTGCTACAGTTTCAAAGTCTATCCTTTCTGTTTTGCCCACAAATGAAGTTTAAAATAGGAGGTTGAGTGAAGTTCAAAAAAAACCCTGACAAGTTATAGCAACTGGCTTGCTCAAAATTGCAAGAAATTATTAAAAAAAAAAAAGCAAAACAAAAAAAAGCTTTCAAAAGCCTTTTGCCCACAGCTGACTGTGCCCTCACCAACTCGATAGCACTCTTACCCAAACAGTTTGACAAAAGCAGAAGTCAGGGCAAACCGGGTGATGTTGACAGCACCACTGACAGCATGTGGAGCTGCCTGCATGTCCCTACAGAGGGAGTTTTGAGACAAGAACAACTGACGGATTCTCAGCACACCAACAGCTGTATTGTTGGCAGAAGCAACACTTGTTGCATGAGATTAACTCTCTAGAAAGCTGACACAAACAGCTTCTATTATAGACATGGGAGTTTTTTTTCCTCAATAACAGAGGAAGGGAGGAAAATTCTCTTCCGTATGGAGAAAGTCTGTTTTGCATGCAGACAAAACGTTGATATTTTATTATATGAAGTAAATTATTTTTTGAAAAACAAATAAATTCAGCTTTAGATTTAAATACTTTTGGGCCACTCAATGGTTAGGTTGCAATGCCTGCTTCCCTTATGCTGCACTGTGGGAGATCTGGTCTGAACAGCAATCTCTGGCCATGATGGACAACTGGTTTTAGGGATGTTTGGCAGGATAGAATCAGTATTTTCAGTTTTTTTCAACCCAAACCTGTTTTTCAATGGAAGATAATAACAAAAAAAAAATCAGCTGGGGGGAAAAGAAAGTGAAATAAAAAGGATGTAGGGGCAAGGAAAATCACTTCCAAGAGCATTCAATTCCATTATTAGCTGTAGTACCCATCCTATTGTCAGATGACTCAACCTGTAGGTTACTTACCTTCACAGCTCTTTTTATCAGCAGTCAGCTCATAGCCAGGCTCACAGGTGCATTTGTAACTGCCCAGTGTGTTCTCACATTGCTGCTCACACCCACCATTGTCCGGCAGAGAACATTCATCCATCTCTGTCAGGAGAAAACCAGAGCGAGTCACACTCTCCTGACCACCCAAACGCCCTGATATTCCTCATGCAACCCTTCTGGACAGAAGGAACAGAGCACTGACTGCTGAGCCAAGACTGTGGAGCAGGCACTGCAGCAAAGCTCCAAGTGCTGAAACACTCCTAATGCCAGAACCATGAAGGACTACCATTACTGCTACTAGCCAACAGTGCTTTCTCTAGACATAGGCAGGAAAACACAGTCTCCTGTAAAGACTTCACTGCCTTTTGTTCCTCCTATGCCATTTTTTTTGCTTTGTTTTGTTTGTTTTAAATTCCTCATGCTCTTGAGTAACTTGAGCTACCAGGAACCAACCCATTATGGCACACTCAGTAATGGAGCTGAGGGAGGTCATACCCCACGGAACAGGGTGCAGCAAAGGAGCTGGCAGGACACGCAAGTAGTTCTGCCTTTTCACAGGCACATGTGGTCTTGCTACCCTAGACTCTGAAGTCAGGTTCTTCAATCACATCTCAACAATCTGAACTCACATTTTAATACACAGATAGCCACTGGCTTCTCACACTGACCCCTGATGCCACCTGCATCCCTTACAGCTGTTTTTATTAACATGGGTTTAGTGGGTTGGCCTCAGCCAGCAGCCAAACTCCCACCTAGCTGTTGTTTCACTCCCTGGCCCACCATTCCCATGGAATGAAGAAGAAAACAGGAAGAATAAGAGCAAGAAAATTCTGGGTTGAGACAGACAAATTATCCACCAATTACTGTTCTGTTGAAACAGACTCAATTTTGGGGAATTTAACTTGATTTACTGCCAATTCATATAAATATTTGAATGCTGGTTTAGGTTTTGGGAAAAAAAAACCTGAAAACAAATATGTCAAAACACTTACTGGAAACAACCTTCTGCTTCTCTTTCTTGGCTCAACTTCAGTCCAAGCTCCTCTTCCCCTGCCTTGTACCCCTACAAGTTACACTCAGCCCCTTCAGCAAAGCCACGGGTGTGCAAAGGCAGGAGGGGATGGGGAGCCACAGGCAGTACATGACCCTGCTCCTCCTTCTCATTCTTCTCCCCTGCTCCAGGCAGATGAACTAGCACTTCAACCATATACCAAATAGGCTTCAGTGATACAAACAATTTGTTGCCAAAATGAAGATAACTAACAAGAATAATTCTGGACATTTCCCATGAGATATACCTGACTGGATGGACATATGATAATTGCCCTCCATATCTTCCTGGCACTGCATCTTGGGTGTGACCAATGGCTTACCCTCTCTAAGCTGATTGCTGATTATTTTCTCTGAAAAGTTAGACATTACATAGCATGTTCTCACAAAGCATAGCATTAAATTCCATCCTTAACTCTGATTTTTTTAGGCTAAGTTACTTTCTTTCAGTGTTGTAAGACATTTAATTGAAGCTCTATTCCTTTCATAACCCATAAGGCAAAGCTTGCCCATTGCTCAATCAGCTATGAGAAGCAGTCTGAAGAGTGCCTGCAGAGCCATCTAATTTGCTCCCTATGCTCATGGAGTGTCTGGTAGTCACAGTCCTGCTGGATATGGAGGTAGAGACTGCAGACTTCAGATTCCAGCTTGAAACTCCACATGTAGCCCACAGATGTGTCTACCCAGCTTGTGCATGCACATATCAGCTCTGCCCACAATGCAAGCTGGCTAGAAATTGTGCAGCTATGACTACTGTGATGCTTGGTCCAAGCAAAAATAATTTGCTCCTCAGCTGAATTTACTGGCATGGACTTAAAGACACCCTAACCATCCACAAGCTACATAGTTTCTGGTTCAAACATGAAAAATCTGAGCAGACACTGAAAGATCTAGGCTGCCAGCAAAAACTCCACAGAAAATACTTGTGTCTCCAATTGTACTATGTATAAGTTTACAGATTTTTACATTAAAAAAAAAAAAGAAACAAATTTATTTCTGACTATCTGTATCACAAAGAAAGCACCTCAGGATCAGGTGTATAATTCCTTCCCCTACAAACTCGTAGGTCAAACTCAGATCTTAGAGAATGACTTGCTGTGTCTCCATGTAGTGCTAATCTCTGAAAGACATCTCTGCCACAGTCAGCCTGCACTGTTCACTCCTGAAAGGAGCCAAAATGTCTTTAGGAAGAAGAATTCTCTGTGCCTTTATGGAACCTGAGAACTTTAAACAAGGAAGTCTAGGTACTGTGACAGTTATCCAGGGACTGAGATTAAATGTCACAGTATTTGCCAGTGATCTTGCAATCACCCTTTGTCAGTCCATTAAGACCTCTCAAATTTACAGGCAAATAAAATCTGTGAATTAACTTTATTTAACTTTCTTTTTTTTTGCACGTAAGTGCATGTTTTAAGAATTATGGGTTATAAATTATCACATTTTATGGCTTGAATGGTGAATAAGTGAATTCATGGGATAGACTAGTCTGAGCAAAGGGGATTGAGCCCTGACATGTTTGTTTGTTTTAAGTCTTGAGTTCACGAAATAAAGTTTAATTCACAGAGTACATTCTCCTGAAAATTTGAGAAACCTAAATGGACCATGACACCCTTAACAAAACACACAAGTTAAGGTAGAAATAAATAAAGGACTTATGCAATCCAAATATTGGCATTGCAACTATTATTTCTGTACAACTGTCACTGAACCCAAGACAAACATGACTGTCTGCCCCCAAGCGCAAAGGTATTTTCCCAGGCAGTTAGATATTTGGTTCTTGCCTCTATCAAGTCACCAGGATGCTGGTAAAGGACCATTTCTAGGGTCCATCTCTTACAAAAATAAAAAACTAAAAAATCTTAGTCTCACATCTTCCTGAAGAGAATCTCAGTTTAGGAACACATTTGTCTCCTAAAGGTCTCAGTATTCTTTTCCTGGGACTCTACCTGCATTCAGATTTACCCTCTCTCCAGAGGTTTCTTTTGGAATAGCACTTAAGCAGAGAGCTGTTTTCAACACTCCTTGTGCAGTATTAGTACTTCTTTGAAAATGTCAGTGTCCTCTGATATGGCTAAATGGAGGTGACATTCTGTCCAGCTGTGCGACATCTATGCTGACACCGGCCCAGCAGAATTGATTTCTGTCCTAATCAAGGAGGAGGTGTTCCTGCCTCAGCATCAACTCCCTCTACACTCTCAAAGCACTTTGTATATAAATTCGATATTTGCAGTTGTACAAACAAATCTTAAGTACAAGTAGATAGAACAACAATTGGTCATTTGTGGATGGCAGTAGCTTAAGGGATAAATTGTCCCCAGCTTTGACTGTGAGAGGTACTCAATCACATACCTTTAAAGAAATTTGCTGCAAAGCCTGCTTTATTGATGGTTGCATCAGACGCAAACTTCATCCATACTTTGTTTGAACTGGATTTGATGTCTTCTGGCTTCTCATAGCCACAGAAGTGGCCGATGAGTGGGCTCTGTTCAGTGAGGCCATCTCGGATCTCCAGGTAGTCGTAAGAGCACGCATCGTGCCATTCAATCTGCAACAGGAAAAGTGTGTGCCTGTACCTCACTAGTAAGAGTTCTTCCAGCCAGGCTAGCGACACAGTTAGACTTTGGCCACAGACCAGCTCCCCAAACAACTGGCTACAACTAAGTACTTGCTGTGGCTCCCACTGAGCTCTTCTGCAGCTCAAACTGCATTCAAGCCTAGGCACATCTCGGATCTGCTGCTACTTCATGGCTATCCTGCAGTGAAACCCAGTCCCTGACTACAAACTGCTTCTGCAGGAGAAGCTGTAAGAAACAGAGCAGAACAACTACAAACAAAAAGGTTCAAGGAACAGCTGTGAGGAGGTAGAGGTGTCAGCCCTTTACAGGACAAGCATGGTGAGTGTACACAAGCCACAGGAGCCTGAGGGATAGATGTGATTTATGCACCAACCGAGGTCCTGTCCACTCCTGTCTGTGACTTAACATCAGTAATCAGAGACTGATCACTGGCATGTAGCTAAGAGTGTAAGACATCCTATAACCAGGAGAAGAAAACTTTTTGTGAGCTGTCCAAAGCCTGTCTGCTATCTGGGAACACGAGGCTTCTTTGGGGAGCCACATCCTGCAATCTGATAAGTCCCAGTAACACAAACAAGAGTTTTTTGCCTGGATTGTGACCATTTACTGCCATTTGACCAGAGTGAAAATTTAAGGACTCATGAGTCCCTATTTAACACCATCAACACTTTTGACTCCCTTCTAATTCCTTCTGTCTAGAGTAACAGTTTTTGAAAACTCAGCATATTTTAAACTTGGCTTCAAAATCTCTGAGTAAGCGTCTGGTAAAGTAAATGATACTGTGAATTAATCAAAAGATTTTTTATTATTACTATTATTAATATTATTATTACTATTACCACTTTCTTCTTAATTTTAAAGGGTCTATAGAGGAAAATAATATCTGTAATATAATATACAACAACATTTCTCACCTCAAAGGCTTGGAATGTGATTCCTATGTGAAAACCCTCAGAAACTGTGATCTTCCAGATACACTCTTTGGAAGGTCTGTAGTCATCTGGGTAATTGGGAGATTGGATCTGGCCAGCATCTTTGTGTATTTCTCCACCGCAAATAGCTTCATAAAAAAGAAACAGCAAACCCCTGAGATTGCAAGTTTCTCTGTAGGTAAAGCCCGCTCCATACGCACCTTCCTCATCAAATCTGTTTCAATATCACTTGCCATACAAAGGCAACACGCATGTCATGGAAGTTTTTACAAATCTAACATTTCGTCTTATGACAGTGTCTCCTATCTTGCTGTGCTAATGTCCTCAGAAGGTGAGCTCACTGGGACAGAGAAATTTTATAAATTTGTGTTATTCATACTCCTGCTCACCTTCATATCTGCTTGAAACCTGCTACCAGCACTAAGAACCAAGAAAAATTGGGGGGAGAGGAGAGGAGGGAGAAGTTGCAAATCTAATCCAGCCACACGATGGCAATATTAACAAGCACAACTTGAGCTGTTCACCACCAGACCATCAGGCTGACTGCTGTGGATGAAAAACTAAGTTTTAGTGCCAAATGTAAGAGTAAGTTTAAATACTAGAATAGAAAATTTAATGAAAATCTAGTTTAATACAAAACTATTAAAGACTTTGAAGACAGCAGCAGTTCAGCAAAATTGTCGGCAAGACTATGTAAGAAATGAAAGTAAGATGACAGGCTAAAACCTGTGTTACCCCATGATGCACAACACACATCTGCAAAAGACATGAATGTTTTGGCTGTGCCTAAAGTCAAGGAAAGTAAAAGCACCAGCAGAAAGTAAAAGAGAGATGGTACTGCAATGACACCTGCCAGATATCAGCCATCCTCACCCTTGGCTTCTTCCCACAAGGCATTGCATTAGCAATTCAGATATGGGTCTCCATGTAGAGTCCTGTAAATTGCTTGCATTGGGTAACATTGTCTTGGTCTTGCATTGTAAGCTGCTAATGTAACCAAGTTAAAAGCACTGCTTCATGGATGCAGCTAACCTCTTTCTTACAGAATCAGTGCTAAAGCACCACCAAAAAGTTGCACCCAAAAATTCAGCAGCAGAGCACAATTTAGATTGCTATTTGAGTTCATATATTCAGAGCTGCCAGTGGTGCTTGAGAAAACCTCTGAAAGACCCTTTAAAGAACTGTCTCCCCTACCTAACAGAAAGAGGACTACATGAGCAGAGAACTCTTTTTTCTAAGAGCCATGAAACTGTCAGCAAAAAAATAACATTTTCTCTATCCACTGCAGAAGTTCACACTGACATAGGGCTGAGCGTCAACTATACTTGGAAGAGCCTTACTGCAAAATGGAAAGAACATCTGCTGGTAGAGCCTGAGAAGACAATAATGATGGCAAATTCGGGGCTGTCAGCAGTGCTATAGGGCAAAACCACCAACTTCTTCCCATCTTAAATCTCATGAAAGAAAGGGAACAGAATGACCGAACGAAGGGGACACCTTCACCACATAAACTGTCATTTTCATGTGTCTGCATGCTTCTGCCTCTTTCCTCCCTTCTGAAAACTTTAGGGCCAAGACTTGGAGGAATCCAAATCCAAAAATCAGTCCTCACCCACAGTTTCCAGAAAAGTTCAGATGCATGAGCATTCATATGCCATGCCACTAAAGCAGAAGACAGAGAAGCAGTGCTAAATGTGAGGGAGGAGTTCAAAAGAAAAAGAGGAACTAACAGCAACAGAGAAAGATTTTGGACAAAAATTGATAGAAAATGAAACAGTTATAGGTAATCCCTCCTGGAAATAAAAACTACCTTTACTGCCTAAGCACAGAAGTTACAATACAGCTAAGCAAGCCACTTTGCAAAGTGCAAAAGAAACGAGACATTATCAGAACTTGCTTAAGAGGGAAATAGGGATTAAAGAAGATTTTTAGAAAATCTCCTGTTTCAGCAAATAAATTATGGAGAGACATGTAGATAATCTCTCTACCCGCTGTTCTGACAAGAGGAGGCTGAGATAAGAAAGGAACTGTGCAATGGGCCATCACTGTGTCTGTAGTACAAGCTGGTTTATACCAGTCATACTCTGTGCTTGCTCTCAGGCATAGCCATGGATCTCACAGCCTTCCAAGGAGAAATTACTTGCAGGAAAGGGTTATATAAAAAGCCACTCCTGAAGAGGCAAGAAAATATGAACTTGGAGTTTGTTAGACCACTAGATGCACATTCTACCTTCAGTTGCTCTATTCAAAAGTCAAGTGAAACAAGCTCGTATTTACTGAATCTTTAAGGATCATTTATTTATCAACAGGAAATACGCAAAACTGTCAAGGGAAAACAAAGTCACTTTGCAAAGTGACTTTGGAATGCAGCCAATGTAAATTTTTTTTTCTTCCAGTACCATTTAGCAATATAAAGGATGATGCCATAAACACTAATTTGATCACTTCTAATTCCAACAAACCATAAAGAGGGTGTTACAAACCACATGGTCCAGGCAACAGCTGCTTTTCAGGAGAGACGTTAAAAAAAAACCCAACATCAGGCAAGCTACCTCTGTCTCTGGGGCAACAACTCCTGCACAAACCAGATATTTCTCCTGTGAAACAGATTTGTGAGCCCCAAACTGCTGTGAAATTCTCACATGCTTTATTTGCACTTCCCCAACAGTCCTATGTTTGCTTCACTTCCCTCTGTTAGTATCATTATTCATGAGTTTATGGGACACTTGGGCACTGGGCTTCCAGCATTATGCTTGTTCCTGTGGCTGAAGAAAGAAGATGATGCAATGTCGGTACCAATACAGTCAGCCTCAATGCTGTTGACAACACTGGTATTTCTAAGAAAAATGCCTGCTGCCCAGAAAACAATGAAGGCTTTCAATACATTTTAGAACCATTATTGCAAAAAAATAAGCATATATGGAAAAGGTAAGTTACTGATTTTTTCATGACTGTTGTAGTATTGCTCCTCCTCTGAAGTGGTTTCATCATCTCAGTGCCATGCAAGTTTCTAAAATACCTGACCTGTAGAAGATCTGACATGCTAATTTCCAATCTTCTGTAAGTAAAACATACAAAGAAGAAACAAAAGAACAATCTTTGCATTTGAGAAAAAACCCCAAACAAACAAACAAAACCACCCCAAGACAATCTGTATTAAGTGATGTAAAATGTATGACCCCAAACAGAACTTTGCCTGTTAAAATACTGAAATAAACTCTTGCTCTGCACACTGCTGCTTGCAGGGGCTGGTTAGAGCAAACAGAACCTGGCTTAAGTATGGAAGCTATTGCTTCGTGTTCCCATCTTGTTGTGCCCCCCATAATGTGATGATCTAGTTGGAAAATACATGCCTTGTCTACTGAAACAAGCCACAAAATCTGCCTATTCCCAGAAAAACAAGAGCATGGCTCTATCTAACCACACAGTGCAGCAGAACTCCTGCTGATCCCATAAAACCCCTGCATCCTGTTCTGTCTGCTCCATACAATGCAGACTTCTAGCTAAGGGCTGTACCTTCATAGACCACAAAGAAGCCTTTGCCCAGGATGTTACTGCTGCTCCGGAACTCAATCCACAGCCTGCTGTCCGTGGAGATTACTGGTTCAGGAATCTTGTCACCACAAAATCTACCTAGAAGGCAGGAAAGAGGCAATAAAGATCTCTATGATCTCCTGAGGGACAGCACAGCATAACAGGCACCTGTGACTCTGGGAAGCAAAGAGTCTTTGGTTAAAGGAGTGTGCTTGTATAAAACACCTTTTCACTCCCATCACTTGTGCTTTTGAGTAAGTTTCTGTGTCCCCCCTCCATTAATTCATATTCTCTTCAATTATTAAGTGAATTAAAGTTCTCTTCAGCTGGGAGCAGAATCCAGTAGTTACGGATAAAGCCTCTATTGCCCTGGTAGATTCAAAAGTGCTCTTGTCTTGATCACATAATTGAGCAAATGAGCTACCATGGGTGGGGAAGCATCCCCCTGTCCTTCTAGAAGAGTGGCATTAGAGAACATCCTTTCCACCTGCTAAGCCTTGAAAACTCCTTCAGCACTTTGCACCCAGGAGCAAATAGTCTAAGTCAAACCAAAGACAGGACATGGCCATGCTGATGAGAAAAAAACCCCTTATCTCATTCTGTGTTCAACGAATCCCGGTCAAGCTTCTGCAGTAATTTAATTTCTTTCAAGAGAAAGAGACCAGGAGCCATTGTGCTCCATGATTCCCCCAGCATTGAGCTCTGTGGCACGTACCAGCACTGGTAAACTCCCAAATTTTGCCAGTAAAAATGAACCCTGAAACAAAAGAGCTGCAGATGGCATCTGCAGCCTAGACAACCTCAACACCCCCAATTTGGTGCTCCTCTATTGAAGCCAGAAGCTCCTCACAGAAACAGAGCAAGCACCAAGTATGCACTGATAGTCAGGGACCTGCACTTGGGTCAGGAGCTTGCACAGAGCAAACATGGTTTTTCACTTCAGCTGACACCAGCAGGGCTATACACTGAATTCAACACGGTCTTGGCACCCTGTCCAACTGAATCCCAGTCGGAATCTGACAGAGGCAAAGAGCAGTTGTTCAGGTTGAATTCAGTCAGGACAGCGGTGATAGGGATCCTGGCCATCCAACACCAGGCAAAGGCATCTTTGAACAACTGCCACTGGGTAAAAACCTGGTTAATGTCTTACCTTCAAGACAGCATCTTATTTCCCATTAACTGGCAGGGAATGGCAGTTTTACCACCAGCTTTTTTTTCTTTCAGAGTCACCCATCCAAATATTTTGATGCAGCTTTACTCAGCTACTGTTGTGCCCCCAACCTGCCCAGTGCTGTTGGGGCAGTGTGACAGCCCTGCAGCATATCAACAGCATCTCCCATCTCCACTCCCAAATGGGATGCTAAAAACAGCATCAGCACTGCAAAGCTCCTTCCTCTAGGGTCATTGAGCAACTTCCTCCTGGATTTAGACTTGGAGTTTAACAAGAGTGTCAAGAAGAGGAAACACAGATGAGGAACAAGAATGAGCAAGCTCCTCAGAGTGTGATAAAGGGCCCATTCATAAAAAGTTATACACCATTTAAAGGCTGGGTTTTCACACAATTCCCTGGGAAAATATGCAGCACACATGTATTTTTTCTCTCCACAAGAAGCCCGTGCTTTCACAATTCACACTAATCCCCCTCCCCACCCCCTGCTGAATTGCCGTCTGTCTGCCTCTTCCGACCTAATTTCATGGGCTCAGCCCCATGCGGGAACCATGGCCACTCATGCAGCGTCTCCTTCCAGATGGAAACACTCCCAAGTCCACCTGCACTAGGGGAACAGGGAGGTGCTTGGCTTCTGAAGTACCTTTAAATTACTCAGCAGAAAAAAAAATAACGAGGAGCTAAGTTGCAGCTGCTGGACCAATGTTATCTGATGCATATGCAGCAGAGAACAGCAATAAATGCTGCCAACCCCAAAATAGGCAGTAAACAGTAAAACCGACTGCCAGCTGTCCTGAAAGGTAGGCCCACTGAAACCTGGGAAGCAGCATGGCTTCAGCCTCAGCACCTCAGCTAGTACCAGGGCTAGGATGTCCAGTGGGGGCAAGGAGAGCACCCAAACATCCCTAAACCATATGACCCAATGCTGACTAGCCCAATCCTGTGCCGCAGCCCCTCTCACACAGCTGGGGATGCTGCCCAACCTGATTGCTTCTTTCCCTTTAGGCAGAAGGGGCTGTTTGCAGTGCCACATTTTACATGTTTGGGACACCGAGCTGAGGGGATGAGGTCAGGATCAGAGGCAGTGGCAAAGTAGGTGGGACTCCTGAACCACTCAGGGTGACAGAAGTTACGATAGCAGAGGGCAGAGAAACAGGGAAGATACAGAGGAGCTGCACTTTCCAAAGATCTCTGGGAGCAGGAGCAGAGTGGAGTCTGCACGATTTGACATGATAGGCATGGTCTAGCAAGTTCCCTGCTAGGAGTACAGAGGCTCAAAGTACAGAGTACTTTGTATTTGTAAACAAATTAATGAGAAATAATGGCAGGAGCTTGGGTCAGGAGCTGTGCAGCTGCTTCATTCTGACTGCCTGACAGTTCTTCCCTGGACTTAGGAAAAAGCAATAATAAAACTCCAGAGACCACATTTTTAGTCCCAGCCAGGGCCCTGGCTCACTTCCCTCCCTACCTCATTTCTCAAGCTGGAAAAGGAAGGAATAAAGCCTTTGCGACCACAGGGCTTGGAGCATGGATCATTTGGAGTGAATACAGCACACCGACATCTCTGGATGGAGACACTAAGGGATGGCCAGTGCACTGGCTGGATCTAGCCTCCTTCCAAGTAAAGGAAAGTTTGTTTCTGTTTGTTTTCCCCACCCACTCTCCAAAGCATCAAGAAGAATACACAAAATGGAATGAAAATTAAATAGCTACTCACCCAGTAACGGAGCCTTCCTCCAGTAGCCATCACGCACCTCCACATAATCATACCAGCAAAGGCGACTTTTAAATAGGTCCATAGATGTGAAATTTAACATAATCTGAAAGGAGAGAGTGCACATTTCTCTTCGGGGGGGGAGTTACTTTCAAGAGAAGACCCTACAGATTATTTCATTTTTACTACAGTGCTGCCTAAGTGAGTATCCAGGCAAAGACAGTTGGGCCATTTGTAGGATTTGTACACCACCTTTTCTCAAAACAGAAAGGCTTTTCAAGGTGTTTTAACGAAACCATGACAGTACATGATAGCAGGGAGCCCTTTACTATCAACTCTGTAATTCAAATTCAATACTCCTCAGTTACTAAAATGTAACTTTAAAAAAGGCCCAGTTTGGATTTTTAAAATTAAACCCCAAATCTTTGGTTTTGAATAATGTAAAAATCATAGAGAATGACATTGTCACAAACCACACATGTTTGGGATCTATACCTGCATATAAATGATACTTGTAAGAAATATCTAATTTTGCTAATTAGGTTCCAAATTCTGACCATCAGATTCACACCATGACCACGATGCAGTTGCATTCAGTGGCTTTACCAAACAGAGCTTGGCATTAAAATGTTATTATTTTGGTCTCCTTCCTCTCTAGGATGGATCACTGGCCTTGCTCTGGGAGGTCACCTATGGAGGTCACCACTGGTGTGTACTTGTATTTTTTTTCTGGCAAGATTTGACCCATACATTCATTTACATCCATAATCTGAACATAGTCACAGAAATGTCTTTACATTAAAATGGATGTTCTCCCCCAAAGTTCTGGTTGGGTGTGCAGAGTGCAGTCTGTAATGATGTCACTCACTTTTTTCACATTTTTGCAATATTCTGACTTTGGACAGCAAAAGGAGATTCATCTGTTTCCATGCAGATGAATGCTATAAGCCTAATATCTGTTCTCAGCTAACACCTCAGTGCAACAATTTGCACCAATCACTGCTTTGGATTAAACAGGTAAATTGAAGCATTTAATCTGAAATCAATTCTTTATTTCCTTTTTCAATATTAGTGGTTCAGCATTTAGATGCTGGGTCCTTCCCGACACAACTCTGAAGAGGCTGAGAAGCTAAGGGAGAGTTTATATCAAGACTGACACCACGAAACTCTCAGTGCCGCCGTTGTCAAACCCGGACGGCTCTTGGCCCGCTTGCCCCAGCGATGCTCTCTGCAGCTGATGGCAGGAGCTCAGCATGGCATGGGACTGGGCTTGCAGGTGACAGAAGCAGGTCCCAGAGTCAGGCAGCTGTCACAAAACAAACGAGCTCTGCACTTCTTTGTCTGAGTCTTAAGCACATCTTGAGGGCGATCCTCAGCAAAGTCACTCTGCCAAGGAGCTCCCAAGCTGGGCTGCTCATTCTTGCAGCCTGGTATGGCGTGAAAGGCCTGAAGGTCTGGTGTTACTGGATTAAGGAAAGATTTCATTTCTACAGGAAGATCAATAAAACAAAAGGAGCTGGGCGGAAAGTGGACAGGGTGGGTGACTGATGCGCAGCGGGGCTTGGCGTTTCAAGGCGGGAAGGGGGAGTTCCCTGACAGGGACATTATGCCTGCATGACAGGGGCAGGCCATGGATGTCACTCACGGCTCCTCAGCTCCCTTCAGGACCCCCGATTGCGGCACATTTTGTCTAACTCTTCTGACTGGCTTTGGAATGTGCGCTTGCCAAAGCTAACAGGTGGCAGGAAACGTCCAAGCAGGGTTTAGTCTCAAACTGAGAAGGAGCATCAGAGATCAACACACAGCCCAGATGTGTGAGGGGCTCTGCTCCAGCATCACCACTTCTCTCCTCAAAATCATGTATTCCTGGCTCCATCTCTCTCCTGAGTGGTGCTCAGGAGCCTTTCCAGGCTCCGTTCCTGCACACCAGGTGTGCGGAGAACTTCTGGCGGGTACTAACACTGCCATCACAGGCAAAACCTCACATGAGGGAAGTGCAGAGTACACCTTGTGCTGCTGTGGCACCTACCTTCTCCCCTGGGGTCACCGAGATCCTCCAGACACAGTGGGAATAGGAGGGGTAGCCATTTGGAAAGCCAGGGGCTGAGAAATTACCTGTTGAGTCTTGCAAGGTCTCTCCACAAGCTGCAGGAGAGAGGAAAAAAGCCTGTCAAAAAGGAGTGACCCTGAAAGACATAGGGTCTACCAAACTGTCTGCTCATGGCTGCTGTGTGCAGGTTGGTGGCTGGTACTCCAACAGTGCTCATTCATGGTACTGGCCAAAGGCCATTGACCACCTGAGACCTTGCCAAAGGGGTGCTGTGAAATTTGTCAGAATTTCTGGGATAGAAGATGATGAGTGCAAGGACACAGAGGAAACAGCTTCTAAAGAAGCACCCTTCTTCCTTCATCTTCCTTCCGCATGCCAGCACTTTCTGGTTTCAGTTGAGGAATACCTCATTCACTAATCAAATGCAAAGTATTAACCCCACCCCACCTCACAACCCCACACTGCTGCCAGCAAATCTGTTTTCCCTTCATTACAAGCTGCTTAATGAAGTTCTCCTTAGCTACCATTTTAAATTGTCTTTTTTGGGCTTAAAACGTCCTAACAAAAGCAGGGCAAGCCCCATTGCCCTCATGCTTCAGCTGCCCAGCAACTTCCCAGCCACTACACTGCACAGGACAAAATATGAGCACAGCAGCCCATTGCTCTCCAACTTCCTGTTTTGTGGCCTGCTGCAGTTGATGAAATGTAGATCCCAGAGCGACTTTTGGGAAGCAAGGAATATGCACATGCATATGATCCTTCAGGGAACTGCAGCTTCCAACATCTGGAAAAGCTGTGACTACTGTAGTTCTGCTCTCTGAGCCAGGATGACTGAGCTGGAACAAGGAGTGACCATCCACATCTGCAGAGCAGCTGACTGGCTGGGTGGGAGGACCACAAATATCAAAGTTCCCATTTCCTTGACAGTGCCCACTAGACACATCCAAATGCCAATTGCAAGGAGCAGAGACCTTGGCTTGCCTGCTTCCCAGTTATTTTTCCAATTTCATAACCAACTGATATTATAAAGTTGCCCTGGATCTGCAGCTCTGTTTCCTCAGAGACAGCAAGGCAGCTCCCAAAAATCCCTGATTAAGCAGCAGCGCTTTGAAAGATCCGACAAGGCCTTCCCTTTCTCATGGAAATGCCAGGGGTTGTTCCTCTGCTTGGTGCTATCACACGCTAATTTTGCAGCCATGATTACATTTAGATGGGCAGGTTGGCAGCTGGACGTGAAAAGAGACTGGTTCCATTGAAAAAGTTTAATATGTTCAAGCAGGGGAGAAGGAGTCACCTAGGCCAGAATTTCTTAATTTCCCTAAGGAAGTTTGATCCACAGCTTGACAGATCAGACTAGATGAACAAATGTGGGGACACAGAAAGGAGTTTTTAATGACTTTTTTTAATGAAGAGGGAATTCCAATCCATAACTCACCAGGATAAATAAATGTTCTTTTTCTCTGCTCAAAAATCTATTTAAACAAACATGAAATGATAAAGAGAGCTCTAAATCACGGGAAACAAGCACAGCGTGACCATAGTGACGTGAGACTATTGCCCTCGGCTGAACCTCAATGAAGGTTTTCCAACAGCCCAGACTTAATTCTCCCAGAGTGCAATTACACGGCTACTGGCAAGACTTTGCAGTTATGGAACAGGCACTATTGGATCTACTTGCAAAGACTACTTTGCTGAAATATGAAAGGAGACCTATCTAACTCTCCGACCCTTGCAGAGGAAACTCCCCAGACACCGTGTCAGGCTGGCCTTCCAGCACGGAGGAAAGCGATTGCTTGCAGTGCAGGGGGAAGCACGACACTGAGCAACGCATCTTTGTGGCGAGAGCACAACCTCCTGCAGAGCACCCTAAAAAGCAATACGACTGTACTCCACTTAGTAGCAAAGAAGCCAACAGATTGCAACTGTTTGATACTTCTGGGATCCAAGAAACTGAGCAGGTAGAAAGTAACAGAGGTGAAAAGCAAAGCAGAAAGATGAATGCTTCAGAACTCATTTGTAAATGAAGCAGTTGAGTGACGGGCACTTACAGCTCATCAGCTGGTTACTGGTGCACTGCATCTTCTTGAAAATGCCCAGAGAACTGGAGGAGATGATACAATGCAGGACTATTCTCAATTTACAGTTTAACCATTCCTGCACAATTAGCACAACTACACAAGCCTTTTTCCTTTAGCACAGCACAAGACAGCAGGATGAGCTGTTTTAAAGCTTTTGTAGTGACTGTAGTCATCAAAGCCTCAACTGTGCAACCATGGAAAATCTAGCATTAACTCCTATTTAGCAGACTGTATCTTGCCTTCCAGAAATTCCTTCAGCGAATTTCATTTGGTTTCACCTGGCTTGGCACTAACTTTAACCCAGCAGGTATAAGCTGTGGGGAATTAAGAGGAATTTAGAACAGCAGGGTTTTAGAATGGACAAGCTAAGCGAGCCCTAACTGTAGCAGGCACATGAGCTCCAGCCTAATGAGCTGGAGAGCCCTGTTTCTTACAACAGACACAGCAGTTGTTCTGGCTGATTCCAGTGCATACTTGTAACTCATCCTCCACCATACTAGCTCCTTATTTGGGGGAGATATTATTAGGTATTCTCAGATGGAGACTCTCTTTCTAAAAGGGAAGCCATCTGCCAACTCAGCTTCTGAATTATATTGCTGCACTTTACCCTAAAATCCTCAGCTTGACTACTGAACAAAGTGTCTTCATTCTAAAGTCTCGTTCAGACCCTGCTTGAACACACAGTTGAAGTCTTTTGGTTTTGAACTCCTTTGCTTTGTATTTTGCAGAAGAAGACTTTTCAAGCTACAGATTCAAATGGCAGATGAAGATGTTAATGTCATTAAATATACTGCACCTCTTCTCCTCATATGCAACCTGTGTATAAATATTCATGCAAAGAAAAAAAGAAAACCAAAGCAGAACAACAGATATTCAGGAAAAAATGTTTAGTAGGCTCAAATCTCTAATTATTTTGCTGCCTAATATGTTCTGAACTGCAATAACCTCTGCTAAAGCTTTGTGGAAAAAAAAAAAGTAGGAAAAGTTGTACTTTGCAAATGGAAAAGTTGAGACTCACAGAAGAGTCCTCATTTTAAAGAAAGTTGCTTTGTAGCTTTTAGTTAGTACCTCAGGCCAAAGTGGCTTTTCAGCTTGCCTTGAGAAATCTAAATCTGTAATTGATTCTTCAGCTATGGGAATAAAAAGCCTGGTTGGATTAAGTCTGACTCCATCAAAAAACACAGTGCAAAACAAATTAACCCCTAAACTAATCCATGAGATATTTTTGCGAGAACAAAATTTTGTTCAAACAAAATCAATTTAGAGATAATGATGAATGTAAAAAGAAAAATGTAATGATGAGGTAAAAAGGAAAAAAAAAAAGGTGATTAGAACTAACAGACCAAAAAGTTATACCATCCATTATAAGCTGAAAGCAGTAATCCTCAAACATACAGACCCTGAAGCCCTCAGAATTCATTCTAGACCCTTACGGACTCATACTTTCTGACCTGTAATTGGATACAGAGAAACAGTGGATTTGCACACCAGCTATCCACCACTTTCCAGGCCCTCAGTCTACCAGACATCTTTCCACCATTTTATTAACTCCTAGTCCCCACTCTGTCCATGGTCTTGTACATTGGCTTAATTTTCTACAAATAGAGCCTACACTGGACCAATTAGAAGCCCTATACCCAACAAGAATACCAGCAAAGTACTAACAGGAGACACATTTTAGGCAAGTTCACTTCTCCCCCACAGCTCCAGCCTAAAGCATTTGATAGTTCGTGTTTCCCAAGTCTCTTTCCTCAAAGGGATCATTAAGGTGCTCTTGAACTCCAATGCCTTCCCCATAAACCATGTGTCTCTGATAAAGCAGGAACCATGTCCCCAAGCCATATTTACCTGGGCATTTGTACAACTTCCTTGCCTGAGCGATGTCCCCCTGGCTCAGGCGAATACGCTGACCAATAGTTGGCCGGACCCCATTATCATCGCGACGGGGAAGGATGGTGTCGAGGAAAACTCCTCTAAAGGGAAGAGCAGAGAGACACACAGCAGTGAAGTAGGGAAAGTGACACAGTGAACAGAAAGTAATGCTGACAGGCCTCCCACACCCCATCTCCCTGACCGTATATCCCATGCTAACAAGCAATAGTGGTTCAGCATCTAATAACTGCTAACTATCTCAAGACAGCCTTCTCACTATAGCAGACAGCTTCCAAATGTACAAGCAAGTCTGCCAAGCCAGAAAATTCCTTTTGGAGACCTCAGAATTGCTGCTGCCTCTGTTTGAGGTAGCACATTCCTTGCCATAAATCAGAAAAAGCAATTAAATATTCTTGCAGACGGTTCATGGCACGTCGGGCTCAGCAGGAGCACAGATTTGGCGTTTAAACCAAAGGAGCAGAGGGAAGTTTTCCCAGTAGCAGATGGGGCTGGGCTGGCAGTGACTGGGGCTGCCACAGACAAGAAGAAAAGGTCATGTGCTCTACCTTTGTTCTGTATGAGTTTCCAAGCTAATAACTCCACTTGTCTCTGCCTCTTTTTACTTGCTACTAGTTCTTCCATGCGCTTCACACTCAGGAGCTCTTTACTGCACTTCTGATCTCAGTCCAGTGAAGGATTTAAGCTCAGGCCTCACTTCTATCAAAATGCAGTCCCTGCAGCCAAGCAAGAGCTTGCACGCAAAAGAGACCCCAAGGGAGAATCAGGACTGCAGGAAAGGAAGGAGGGAATCAGAAACCTGAACTCCAGGTTGGCAAATTCCAAGCTCTTGCAGCCAGGCTGTCCAGTCCACAGGAAGCTTTCACTGCACCCCTGAATGCCAAACAGGCTTGGGGATGCAGAGGCTAACACTGAGCTTAACCTTCAGCATCAGCTCGGTGAGGCAGGCTGCCCCTACTGAAGGACAGAATATAACTGTCCAGAGAGTCCAATGCAAAGTCAGGGCAGAAGCAATAATTTTAGTGCTGCCTAGTCCAGAGGTGGGGAGAGAAGGGAGGAAATTGTTTTGTAAATATTCAAACTGAAGAAAGAAATAGAGAGAAACAAATTTAATCTGTTTCGAAAACTGGAATCAGCTGCTGCATGGGAGATGCTGGGGTTTTTTCCGCAGTAGAAAAATTCCTGATCAGCACCAAAACCAATACTTACAAGGTCTGAGGTGAGTCCCTCAAATTTTGATTTATAAATTCAGTTTGGTATTCTATCTGCCAGCTGCATGCCTTGGGCTGAATTTATTTAAGTTTATGTGTTGAAAATAAATCCTCCAATTCCAGAAACGCCACAAACATAGAAATAGGCCAGTTTGCTCAACGTAAATTTTCAAGCCTCCTCAGGAGTTCATAGAACTCAGCATTTGGCAGGGACATGCTTCTGTGGCCTCTGAAATGCCTTCTGGAGATCTCCAGGCTCAACCAGGGAAGAATGACAGAGTTTAATAGAAAAACCACCACTTGCACATGCAAACTTTTGATTATTTTTCCCCTTCCAGCCCTCACAACTGTGCACTCATGGCCCTCAGTTTTCTGCCCATAGTATATACCTCAGGCACTGCTCACACAACGCAAACAACCCATAACTTCAAACTACCCTTGCTACCTGCCAAACATATTTTCTTCCAGAAGGCTGTACTCTATGCTGAGGCAGTAAGATTTTTGGTTTTGCTTTTTCCTCCAACTGAATTTTGTTCTCCTTTCACATGCATTGCTGAATATGACTCCGAACTACAGAGCAGTAAGTACAGTTTCTCTCATTTTTCCATCGACAGAACCAAGAACAGGAGAGTCTGTCTGGCCCAAACCACACAGCTCCCAGAAGTCCATCCAAACCTCATCTGCTCAAAAACACTTAGAGTGTAAAGTTGCACATTTGGTGAGTGTCTCTAAAAGTACAAATACTTTGACTCAAAAGTTAATAAACGCCAAACAGACATCATTAAACAGAGAAGATCAGGAAGTCTAACACTGGAACCATTCTTGAGTAACATATCTAAACTCTCCTCCCAGAGGTAGGAAAAGAACCCATGAATCCTGGATGCCCCATTCTCTTGCTGTTCAGGCATGGGCAGAATATGCATCAGCTGCCCAGTGCAGTGGTAAGTCAAGCACAACACCCCACCATTCCTACCAGCTAAGAACAACAGAGTTTGAGAAGTGACTCACACAAGTCATTAGCATCTGCACAGTACCCTGAATGTGCAAAGTGCCATGCCAATGCTATTGAAATTATCAACTGATCTCAACAAATGCTAAACATTCATGTCCCAGTAGATAGGGTAACAAACACAGGTACTGAATTAAGGTAACCAGCTACTTGCTTAGGGCTTTGTGGAGGTTTAAACTTTCTTCTTGCTAAGTTGCCATTTATGGGTCTTGACAGCTATAGAAGAAATTGTTTCATGATACGCAACATTCAGTTTAGATTGCTGCCATGCCTTTAAGGAATGCACCAGGAAATAAAAGCCTGCAAGCACCATATGATTTACTATCATCAATATTGACAGAAGTTAAAAACAAGGTTGTGCTAAGTGCCAGGCAAGAATTGCTACAAGAGAGTGAGTCACAGACACGACTCTATGTCCTTCCTCTGCCCACTCGCACATCCCATCCCCACTGGTCAGGTGCTCACAGCATCTTATGTCAGCTTTCTGGTGTCTGCTAATGTATTAACACACCCAGTGCAGCCCTTCCCTTGCAGGGCCACGCAGAGACTCTCTCCCTTTCCTAGCCACTGATCTTAATGAAGCTTGCTGGAACTTAACATCTTCATGGACTCTGTGCTTTTGTCAGTTTGGGTTGCGATTGGACAGCACTCGCAAACCTCAGTGAGGTGGGAAGGATACGTGCATACACCCACCAGTCTCTACGGCTGGTCAATGCATTGCTCCCTTAGGGGACCAGATGTCAAGACAGGTCTTGGAAAAGTAAAAGCCTATTCCCAGCACTGCTGATTTGTGGTGGGAGCACAATCAGCCTACAGAGGCACTTAGTGCTCAGTTCAATTACTGCACAAAGACTGCAACTGGGGCAAGGGTGCGTCACAGAGACAAAGGGCTTAAAGAAAACAGACTTAAAAATCCTATCAAGCACCAATTTAAATCTAGCAGGACTCTTGCCATTTTTATCCCATTTTGGCCCAGCAGTGCTCTGAAGGACCCTGGTTTTCAAGAGACACAGACTCAAAGGCATCCACAATATAAATGGCAGTAATAACTTAATCCTGCTTTTGTGCAAGACAATTCTAACCATTTAGAGTTCAGCAAATGCTAGAAAGGTCCAGCAGATGCCTCAGTGGAAGAAAAATTGTTTGCTTTGGATATCTGATGTGAAGAAATCTCTGAAGGCTGCTAAACACCCTTGCCCAGACACCATCTCCTCCTGCCACAACAAGCAGCATTTTAGCATGTTGGACAGTTTTCCACTGGTTGGTGTGAAGTTGTCAAAACAAAAGCACAAAACAACAGGCTTGGCCCTTCAATACAACTGGGGAGTAAGAAAATTTTAAAAGTCCCTAAGACACCCTTAGTTTTTGCAACAAAAATTTGCCAAGAGTGTGAATACTTCCACCGTACCTTCCAACCCCTTTACTTATACTACGTAGTGACAGAAAGCTCTTGCAAAAGAGCAATAGTAGGATTTACGGAAGAAAACTTCTAATAATGCAGCAAAATGAACCTGTTCATTCAGTAACTCATTCCAAATACAGGACATAACTATGTTTATATCACCTCTCTATCCAGTAGAGCAGTCTGATCAGAAAACGGGCTCCATCTGGAGAAATGAGATGGGAGTCAAGGACAAACAGCCTATGCAGAAACTGGCAGTTAGTTGGGGCAGGACTGATAACTCCTCTATGAACAAACCCAGTCACACAGAACCACATAGCTGCAGAGGCCGTGATCGAAAGCTCATGCATAAATGGTGAAAAGAAACACCCAGGTAGTTAAAGATCATGATCTAGAGTTAAATCCTCACTTGGCACAGCCATTAGAAACCCTGAAGGTTGTATTGTGACTCCAAAGAATAAGCTGGACAACTAAGAGATTCAAAGCCTGTTTTAGTATTACCCAACTTGCCAATGGGCAGATATGCACACAAATACACATGTGCTGCCTGGAAAGGCTGCAAAGAATGTTAGCAAGGCTTTGGAAACTCTCTGAGATTATCAGTATTATTACTGAGTAAATACAGTTTAAAGGGGAAAACAGGAGTCCACCATACTACACCCACCTTGCTTTTTCAAATATTTTTCAAGCCCTGCAATGCAGCAACAGATCAGAGGTTTCCTTCTAGGCTTTATATATCCCACAGAGTCAACCACAACTACCAAAAATAGTCCTAAGGACATTTAGCCTTGAATTATCACCTGGAGAATGTGTTCCTAGCATAGTGCATGATGCTATCAAAGTCATAGGTCTCGCCAAGTGAGTTCACTTCCCCAGCTTCCATCTTTAAAAAGTTGTACTCCTGACCTGTGATGACAAAAAAAAGGAAAATAAACAAATCACTTTTAGAAGGGAAAAAAAAAAAGGAGAAGCCTCCTACCTCTGGGAGCCTAGAATGAAATGGATATGCTCCTATGTTCCAACAATTCCAACTGGACATCCAAAATGTCTATTCATATATCTATTTTGACCCTTATTCTAGACAAGGACTAGGAATATTTCTTCTTCTCCATCCCAACTCACAGATCACCAGCATTTTCCACAAGTGTAGCAAGAAAGGTTTCTACCCAGCCAAAAGCCAGGTGGAATAACCTGAAGTGTGATTTTACCTTGCTGTATGTTCTCTCTGATGATAGTGACATGCTGGTCCCTGTCAGGCCGCGTGTGCTCATGCCAGAAACCCACCACATGACCCAGCTCATGAGCCACAATACCAAACTTGTCACAGTTCTTTCCAATGGATATAGCCTGAGGGCCCCCTCCTCGGCGACCCACATAGGAGCAACACCTGGAAAAGAAAACCCACAAACCCATGCAGCACGTCAGTGACTTGAGGAACTCTGGAACATAGGAACAGAGGATGGCATCTGGCAGGGTTCAGGACAGGCCAGCAGTTGCATACACTATACGTACTTACATGTATGTGTAAAGAAAACAAAAAAAAAGGTGCCTATCTATGAACATGCATATGTACACTGAAGTGTTATCCCAGGAAAAAAGAATCTGGAAAGGCTTAGAAACTTCTGAGCAAATACTAAACTATCCAAGCAATCCTCACTGAAAGTGACCAGCTGCATCTCTGTGACAGATTCTCCAATGTAGCCATCAGTCTATTCTGGGCTAGGCTTACAAAGCCTCGTGTCACTGAAAGGGCTGTTTGCAATAGAGAGCTGCAGGGAATGCATGTATCACTTACCCACATGTTCTGTATGTGAACACAATGAAGCTCTCTTCATCAGTTCTCTCCACAAAGGTCACACAAGTGTGCTTCTCCCAGTGCCTCATTGCTTGCTTAAAGATAGCTCTTTGGGTTCCTGGAAAAGAAATCAAGAAGAGCAAACAGTGAAAGCCTGCCTTTCAGGAAAATCTCTAACAGACTTCATCTGGATATGGGAACAGTCAGCCTTTCAAACAGCCAATCTTATGCCTGTAGACACCTCTAGGACTCTGGGGCCCACTTCCAACTAAAGCATTACCTTCCTGTATCATCTTTTCTCTCCTTGTGCTTGATGAATTGTTCTAATCAAAGAGGTAGCAAAGTTTACAGATTAAGTACATCAATATTTGCGCATATAAAACATGTCACCTCTCTAGGTACAGGCCATTCTGGCAGAGCTGCCAGGTGTTCTGATCTGAACACCAGCTACTCAGTGATGTGCCATATTTGCTCTCATGACATGAAGTAATGACCACGCACATCTTTCAAGACCCAGGAATCTCATGACTGCTACAGGTGCTCCTCAAAACTAAGGCAAAGGTATTGTCAGGAGCCCAGAGTATTTCTGCTCCTGCTCTTCCAACAGCAGAGAGGATTCTCTTCTAGAAACACAGGGGGTGAGCACAGCTCACAGCTGCTGGCCCCTAAAGAAAAGTGACTCAGTCACTCAATTATTTCTTGGACTCCAAGAGAAGAACCATCTCACTGCACACCTCAGCTTCAGGCTTCCACAGTTCACAATTCCTTGTGCAATGACATGCCCACCCCACCTCAGGAGACAGATTCCCAAGGACCTGAGTCATTCGTGGGAGAACTCTGCTCCAGAGATTTCCCACACAATTTGGGACACAAACCCCATAGCAAACAGAAAGCAGTGTTTTCACCACTAACCAGTGAAATTTCCTCCAATCACATAGGGGATGACCCCCCCTGGCCAGATCCTCTCAGCCCTGGATGTGGTTGCCCTGCGCGCTCTGGGAGAGGAGTGTGTATCCATCCCAGACTCATCGTTATATTCCTTCCTCTTCGGGCTCCTTGCAAGCGTTGTGTTCTGCCTGCCGTCTGCAAGACAGAGTGGCAACACTGTTTAAATCCTCTTTAGTTCCACGTGCAGCCCTCAGGTAACACCCTGGAGCTTCAGAAAAAGATAAAAAGAAAAAGCAAGGCATTAAACCAAACCAGAAGTCATAGCTAGATTTGCCAGTGATTTTTTTGGGACTTTTGAGACTGCTAATCTATAGAAAACTGACCCTTCTTGTTTTGGAGCCTCCATATGCACCACACCAAACCTGTTCTCCCATTAGGACGTAAAAGCACATCCTTCCCTGTCTCCACCCACTCCCTCTCTGCACCAGCAACTTCACAGATGGGGACACAGTAGTTAAACAAGGGGAACAGGAGGTGGGAATCAAACAAGCCTAGACGTCACTGTATATTCTCAACTTGCCCTACTCATCCACTCATCTGCAGAGAATGGTTTGTTCTATTAGAAATAGCTTCACAGCAACAACTACTCATTTGAGTTGGCCTTGGAAGAAGGTGACAGACTCCTAACTCTGAAATCTGTACTCAAGGCTGAAAAGTATTATTTTGGTTTCACATACCAGGTCTTGGGGTGGTTTGGAAATCTATAAAGATGGGACGGTCTCTGCTGGAGGAGGGATGCTTGGGATGGAAAAACAGAAGCATAAATCTCCATCCATGCTGAATCTCTTCATTTTAATGAAAAGGAGCAAAAATACAAAAGGAAAAGCAGAACACATCTCATTTCTTGTTACAAAGGGTAGAGGAGCCCTGGCTGTGTGGTCTTCAGTGCTGGCCTTAAAATCTGCAAGAGGATTCATACAGGCTTTTAGGCAGAGCCTGTACCTTGCCCTGCATCTGTGCTGCTGCAGCTCTGCTCAGACATTGGTTATGCCTACATGAGTTGCACTTTTAATGTGGCGTGAGTCTGACTCAGAGAAAATATCCTTTACTCTAAGCTTCCTGGTTGTTCCCCCCCTAACTGATGTGTCATGGGCAACTCAAACCCTCAAAGCAGCCACAGTCCAGCTGGGCTTTACAAACCTCTGTGTGCAGACACAGCACTTGTTAGATAAGATCCCTGTGTTTCCCAGCCAACTTATCAGCTGGACTAGGGCAAAGTAATAACAGAGTACAGGGGTTGCTATGCCTTCAGAGAGTGCTGGCCCAAAGGATCACACCAAGGTGAACATCCTTGTCACCTTGAGGAGCAGCACTGCTGATGGGGGCTCTCCAGTGGACCGCTGTGAAGCCCAAGAGGATGGCAATTTGTATGTAAATCAGCAAGACTGGCCACAGCTTTGCTTTCCAAGTCAGGGACGTGGGCTGCTGGGTTATTAGAAAGCACAGGTCTTGCTAAGACCTTCCTCTAGTGACCAGGGGGGCTGCTGAGAGCCTCTTCTCCTATTCATCCCACTAGCTGAAGCACCAGTAAGCAAACCACTACTGTCAAGGCTGAGGGGATCAATACAATGGGAAGGAAATTCAGGCAGTGTAGGGGAATGAAAAGAATGAACTTTAAACCCTCCCTCCTGCTTCACCAGGTCAAGCCCTTCCTGCTGAAGACCTTGCTCTGAGCTGCAGGACAAAAACAGGAATTTGCCTTTTGTTCCTCTTACTCCTAAGCAACTTCCTAGCATTTCAGAAGCTGCCCCATCCCCAAGCCAGCTGCTGGATCCTGGAAGGCAGAGGCTCTGAGGTTGGGGGCTCTCCAGCAAAGGAAGAACCACCCCTCTGCATATACCTAGTACTGCTGGTACCAGGCACCAGCACAGGCACTGGCATTAAAAGGGCCACAGCTAGGAGAGAGGGGGTCTTAAGATAGAAGTAGTCTTGTCTTCTATTCACAAACTGCTTCTGGGCCTGCCCAAAATCTCTGTGGATTTGCACATGGACAGCTCCTGATAGCAAACCCAAGTGAGGAGGTGTCTGTCCTGTGCCTGGTGCAGCATCAGCTCTGCGTAGGCGACTCTGGGTCCGTGCTTCCGTGCCACCAACGCTTCCATTCCTTGCCAGCAACACACCCTCTTGAGCAAATTCTCCTCACCAATCCTGCAACAGCTCTTGACTGCTCCTAACTCCTGCTACAGTTTTCTGCCTTTAACAACTGAAATTTGTTAAATTTTCCACACTGGAGAGGCCTGACACATCCTTCTAAAGCAGGGACTGCTTGTGGGTGGGGGTGAGCAGTTGCCTTTATATCACTTTAGTTATTTTTTCCCCTCTCATTCACTTATTAAACTGTCTTTATCTCAGCCAGTGGGTTTTCTCGCTCTTGCTTTTCCTGCTTTTTCTCCTGCTGGAGGAGGGGAATAGTGACTGGATGCTTGGCTTCTGGCTAGGGTCAACCCACCACATTATACAAGGCAAACCCATCCTTTCAGAGAGGTCATAGACAGCAAAAATGCCTGGGTAGGGCTGATCTCCCAGGCACAGAGGCACACACATGTACAAAACAAGACAAAAATATGTTTTTACAGGGGATAAAAAAAAGTAAATAAAAGATACCCAAAGGTCTGGGTGGGGCACCACATTACCCTTTTTAACTGCTTTGTCACTATGGTCAGTTGAAGTGGCATTCTCACTTGACACCTCTTCTCCCAGGCCTCCTGCAAAGGAAAAAAGAGCAGAGACTCATCTCTGGTGAGCTGGCTGGCAGAGCTCTGATGTGGAAAGGACAACAGCTATCAGTAATGCCATTTGGGGGTCTGCTGGCCGCAGAAACTGTCTGCTTTCCCTGTGCAGAGAGCAGGGACTAAACGCTTGATAAAGCTAGGCACTTTCCCTGGATTTGTTTCTAGCCTACAGTGACACCTTGCAACTCATTACCACACCATGCCTAAGTTTCTCCATATGCTGAATAGGCAGAAAGTCTCTTCTAGGGAAGGCTAATTTCATGGAGATTTACTGAGAGCAGGAGCTGAATAAGCTGATCTCTGTAGAGGTATTGCAAGAGCAAGTTTCTGTAGTCTTGGTGGCAAGATAAAGCATGAAGAGCATGGTAAACCACCACATGCAGAAAAGAATACACTGTTAGTCATATGGCACTGCTGGATGCAGTGTGGATACTTCCAAGAGGGATGTCTCACTTTCAAGACAGCTGGACATCTTCCAGTCACTGAAGCGGTCTTGCTTTACCAGCTGGAAAACTCTCCTTTGCTCTGGAACTGGCTTCTAACAAATCCTTCTCCAGCCCGTCCAACAGGGCAAGGACAGGGGAAAAGGTATATCTCTGGCACCTTGGAGAAGGACTGAGAGGATGGTAAAAAATCTCCAACATTATATTACTATAACTGATAAGAATATCAGGAAAATTGTGATGAAAGATAGTTACAAAACAATTCAGAAGAAAATAAAATACCCATAGACTCTCAGCTGGCTATAGGTTAGAGCTTCCTGGTCCAAGAGACACAGTAAATCAGGGGTTTGTCTCCCAAAGGAAGTGCCATAGTTTAACAGAGCTTGGCTGGACAAAAGCCACTAGATGTGTGAACAGGAACAAGCCTGATTCAACAAGATGGATTGCTCTGAACTCTATCACTCTTTTCCAGCTTCAGTGTCCCATCCTAAGATTTCCCTTTGTTTTCTTTCATGCCCAGTCCTCGCCACTTCCTTAAGCCCAAGCTCAACAAAAGTTCCTCTTCTCAGTTTTATATCCCCAGGACTTCTCCCACCCCCACCCCTGCAAAGTATGCTATTCTTCACAGAATATCTCATTCCATTTAAAGGAAACCCCAACCAGCCATTCATCACCAGAATTATTAAGGCATGTGGTCTTTGCTGAGGCAAAGGAAAATTTTGTATTTCTAAATAAATGCAGCTTGCTTCCAGTCACAAACAGATTGCTTCTTAATGGAACTTGGGAGGTGAATTATATGGTGAATTAAGGAAAAAGAACAACTCTGTATTTAGGGAATTGTTCTCCTAAGAGGGAGCTGCATGGGATTGAATTGCAAATGATGGCACCAAACCCTAGAGCCGGGCCCCTCTGCTGTGCCCGAGCTGCTGACCTCTGCCGTGCCGCGGTGCCATTCGAGCACACGGCTTTTCCAAGCTGTGAGCACATTCTTTCCCAGAGATCAGTGCAGGCCTTGGTTTCTTATGCAAAGAAGAGGTTTGAATAAACTAGTGTGACTAATGAAATCTACAACATCTTTGCATATTTTGTCTTATTGTAGCCCATGAAAAGGGAGAGCATTACACAAAGGCCAGATATGGGGGTGCACATATACCAGATATTTTCAAACTCTACTCTCACTCATACAGACAGGGAGCACCCACAGCCTTGTGTCCTGCAAGGGTGTTTTGGAATCAAACATGACAATTTTAGAAGATCCTGGTCTGATTCACTTGAGTTTTTAGACATTTCCTATCATCACGAGGCCTAAAGATATCCCAAAAATTAAAGTGACTTGACAGACATTCAGTCCTCTTCTGATTATTTCCAAGAGAGGGCTAATGTAGGATCCCAGAAGAACCGATATGCCATTAACAATAAATAAGGAAGCCAAGAAATGCACCTTGTATCTGGAAGCAGATGTACATATGTTGCAGGCAATGTGTAGGTCCTGTTGTCCCCTCAACACATTCCTGAAGTTGTACCTCTCTGTCAGACTACTCTGACACATCCAAAAGCAGAACATATGCTCCAGTGTTACTGCTCCAGAGCATGAAATGCCCATGGATGTACTGAAGCCCATTATCACGGGAAACACTAAAGAGGAGAAGGGAGGTTTTCAGTTTGACATTGTGCTCTGTGGAAAGCCAATAAAAGCAGGCTTGGTGCCCCACAAAGACATGACATTGACTTTAATTTATATCCAGCAGTTAGAAGCCTCCCAAGATCACTTTGATCCTCAGTACTTCCCACCTGCTTCTGTGCTAGACCAGCACTCACCTTTCTTCAGCCTGACTGAGTTTTGTCTGCTTCTCCCACAACCAGCTGAAGATAAGAATTTGTTAGGTCACATCTCCATGCAGAGAGCTGCACTAGATCTCCTAAACCCTCTTAACTGCCACATTTTTGTAATTCAATTCTTCCTAACAATTTGTCCTACTTAACAGCTGCAACCCCAGCAGAACACTGCTGGGCTCCCTAACTAGGTAACTTAGCTTCTGTGCATGACCTGACAGAGACACAAAAGAGATTCTTCACCCAGGCTGGGGAATATTTCATCTTCTACCTACAGTGCACTTGTACAACAACTTGTTTTTCTGTTTCTTACAGACCAGCACTGCCAAGAGAGCTTGGCTGACTGAAGGAAATGTCCAGTAGCTTGAAAGCACCACAAATCTGTAAATCCACCATGTCTGCAACCATAGCTGAAGAACAGGTGTCTAAATTGTTTTCAGGTACTAGAAGCAGCCTGAGGTGGTGAGTAAGGGTCCAGTGAAGCAGAAAGCAGCAGGCTAGGCCATTGGTAGGAAGAAAGCAGTTTCTCTCACTCTCCCAGGAGAGGAAAATGAAAATCTAATTTTGTTAAATGAAGTCCAAGTTGTTCAGCTGAAACCAAAATAAAGGACAAGATATTAAGAGAGAGAGTGCATGAAGCATGCCACCAAAACTATACTGTTTTCAGTTCCCTTGCACCACCACTAGCACAGGCAAAAGATGTGCAACCTGAGGGAAGAGCAGGAAGCAGACTCCATTCAGCACCTTTACTTCCAACAAGAGAGGGTAGGACTTGGAGAAGCAGTAATATATGAGACCTGAAAACCTGTCTTCTACAAGATGCAATTTAGGATTGAAGGTATTTATAGCTGTGCATGTTCTGGTTTGGTTTTTTTTGCTTAAGCCCAGGTAGTCTGGATCACTAAAGAGGAGACAATCAGATCTCTTGCTAACTGAAACTTCTGTGTTTCTTCTACTTGTTCATGGACCATGAAGGGGCTCTTGTCCAAAAAAAGAAGAGGATAGCCAGGCAAAGCAGTGAAGCAGCCTGCTGGTGAATCAAAATGCATGCAGTTGGCCCAGAAATACCTACCACCCTTCTATTGGGTCCGTTTAAGACCTCAAAGCTGCTTGAGGTCCAAAACATTTTAGCACCATCCGTCTTCAAGTTTTCATCTGAAAACGCTACTCTGAGGCAAGATGAGTTACCCAACTGAAAGCAAAGGAGAAACATCAGTCTATCCTGAGTCAAGCTTCATTTTCAAATTATGCTTATCTATAATGTTAGTCTAAAACCCAACTAGGAATTGTAGTTGTCTGAAAAATTGCAGTCTGAGAGCACAGAATATTCTTACATGGTAAACTGGATGGGATGAAGCTTGCAACACCTCCCTTTTTCCCAAACTGTAAAAGTTCCCATTAAAATCAAAACCACTTTCAGAACACGTGCAAGCCAGGATAATTTTTCCTTTCCAGACCAATGAAGAATCTCTTCATGTTCATGGAGTTTTCCTTTCCCTTTCCTGGTTGCTGTCCAAACAGGGAAAGGGTTCCACAGCTGAACTTTGAAGGTAGCTACCACCCATATGCTCATCACCTCTGCTGAGGACAAAGGAGTCCACAGTGAGCACTGAGGACTTTGACAGATTTTCCAATTTTTCTGATTTAGCAGAGAATAACTTATCTGTGCACATAATTATTTGCTCTCAGGTGAATTGAACCAAAGCAAGACTTTTTCTAATATATCTTACTGTGGAGAAAAGGCCATTTCAGAGCTGGGTCACAACACAGTGATAAAAAAATACTTTTGAAAAATTATTAACAATTTCACCTCCCCTACTTATGCCTTAGAACACCCTGCTTTCATAGTCTCACACAATATATAGGCTAGTCACATGCCACAGCTTAGAGACTGGATTTCAGAGACTGCAATGAAGCCCCAACAAAACCAAGTAGTGCAGTTAACATTAAACACTAATCACTGTTCAGAGTCTCAGTTCTGGTGAGTTCTGTCATATCATGACCATCAGAGAAGCTCCTGGAAAAACAGGATAAGTCAAACAATGTTACATGCAGTTTTTAACTTCATTAACCAGTGGTCAAGAACGTTTAGCATAGGAAAAATTTTATTGCATGGGGTTTTCTAAGCACAGAAAAAGTGATGATTTTATTAAAACAATTTCTGCTGGGAAAATGCATTCAGAATGCAGAACAGATGTTTCCCAGAACTGGTGGAGAGTCTACAGCAAAAACCTTTCATAAACTCCTGTACCCTAGAGATCTGAGCAAATGATTTGAGATATATCCTTCAGCATTTCCTGTCAGTGGAATAGCTGAAGTTCCCTCAATTTACTTAAAGAAAAATAAACTAAAGAAAGGAAGAATTCTGAACCTCAAATTCCCTGCAGGAATCTGTTTTTCATATTCAGAGTAAGCTGACTAGCTGCAATAACTCAGGAGAGTCCCAAGGTGCAGAGGCTTGACAGGCAGATGTGTCATCTCCACATCAGCTGTGAATGCTTGTGCAGGGAAGGAGGACACTGGCTGCACAGGGAAGTTCATGAGAGGAGGAAGGTGAATACAGCTAAGCAAACCCAGGGCTGCCACAGACGTGAGCTGCAAAGCACTTAATGGACCAAGATCTTCTGCTGGCCAGCTGTATTTGGAGTGGTACAGCAGGCAGAGCAGAAGTGCAGGCAGCACCATTCCCAAACACCCTGTATTTTCCCTGGATTCTTCCCGCTCTTCTGGAAGCGACAACATCACTTTTATACTGGGATGCATCCTGTTTTTAAAGAAGGCATTGCAAGAAAGGGGACGATCTGACCCAACCTCTCCACCAACCTTTCAGCTGAGAGTTAATGCTTAAGGGGATCAACATTCTCTGGATACAAGGAAGGACTGAGAAGACTGAAAGGGGTCTTTTCTTGTGGGCTGTAACAATCACTTCTGCTCCCTAGGGTAAAAAGGCAGATAAATGAGATATAAAAGAAAGAAAAAAGTTATCTACAACCTGTGTCATCTCACTGATTTCTTCCAGTGAGAAAGAGCCCTGCAAGTACAGTTCTTTTACTGAGGCAAGTGAAAAGCGAAAGTGAGTACATGAGTATTCTGGCCATGTGCATGTCTCTGTTGTTTAGCCAGGTCCCCACACATGGCGTAAGACTTCTCCCCTCCCAGCATATCAATGAGTAATGCACAGTACCAACCATCCCCACACCCTTGCACTTGATTTCTCATCAATCTGATGGATCGAGATCTATTCCTCACAGGTGTCTGCCTCACTATTACATTCCTCTCAATTCACAATAATCACCTTCCCTCCCTGTCTCTCTTTTGGAAGGAAAGAGAAACATGTGAACTTGCAGGCAATAAGGAAACTGTAAGAGCTGGCTTTGGTTCACCCATTGCTGTCCTAATAGGCAGTACCAACCTCATGGGCCCCCTTGGCTGACATCCCTTTCCTTCTGACCTGCAGAGTCTAATTTCTTCTGCCTCAGCGCACCCCAGGCCGCTCCAGACAGGGCCATGCACTATTCCCTGTGCTGCCCTGCAGCAGCTCCCTGCCCTGCTCCAGCTGTGGCTTCCAGGGACAGCCTGGAGCTCTCAGCAACCTGGCCAGGCCACTCCTCCCATTCAGCCTTCCTAACCCTCTTGTTTTCCCCCTACCTTGTTTATACTGGATAAAAACAAACTCAAAATGAAAACATTTACTCTGGAAGCGAAGTTATGTTTGAATGCAATTATATCTCCTTCCATGGAGAGTGTTTTGTGCCACTAGAGAGACCTTTCTCCCACTTCACTTTCTGCCTAGACATTCAAACACTCACAGTCCTGGAGTTTCTTGGAGAGCTTTTGGTGCCTTCTTATTCCCTGGGAACCTGAACCATGTTTAACAGGCAGTCGAGCAGCCTGAGTAGATATAGCTGAGACACCTCATCTGCTTGGTTACCTACCAACTCCATCACAGCTCATTTAAAGAGCATCCAAAACCAACTGCCAAACCAGGGAAACTGAGGCAGAAGCCAGCACTGAGGCAGGACAAGTGGGACTTAAAACACTTTGGGAGCACAAACCAAATATAGTCACTGTTAGGTAACCTTAGACCATCTCCTTCCACAAGGTCTTCCCCAAGCCCTTGGTGAAACAGGTGAATCATTTGCTGTCACTAGAAGAGCCCTGGGGGAGCTGAGGAGTGAGGGCAGAGGCACTGTCCTCACTGGAGCAAGCTGCCCCAGTAGGTGCTGGTGGAGCTGCCCTGTCCTTCCCAGGGACGGCTGCAGTTTGCAGGGGGAGTCAGGTCTCAAAACCACTCCACCACAAACTGACTCCAGGATTCAGCAACAGCAACAACTGAAGAAAAGGAGTGGCTAATCCCCTCCCCGACACAGCCTGATGCATCTCATGCTCCCTTTTCCTCTCTAGGAAGTGGAACTGCAAGATAATCTGAATATTTCCTTTTACTTCTGATCTTTGCCCTGGAGAAACTTGTTACCCATTCCCCGGGGCTGTCCAAGTCACCATCTGGCCTCAGAACTACAACAGCAAACACAGTCCAGTGTTCCAGCCTAAAACTAATTTGCTTTCTTTCCCCACTTGACAGCTGAATAAATACTTTGTCCTCACCATTTGAAAAGGGGTGCTGCAGCAAAGGGGTTTTGTCCACTGCAGCTACAAGCATCAGCCTTGTCTCCAAATTAGGCCTGAACAAGCAGCTCAAAGTGAACACATTTATTCCACAAATGTAACTCCTTTCTGCTCAGAATCAACCACGAGCAGTTTACAACTTCTAATTTATTTGTTGTTTGCTATTGTCCATCAAGCCATTTTGGCAATTGATTGTTCCCTGGACCTTCCAGACGTTTTTCGGAACAGTGTAAGCTACTTTTATTTTGTGGACACAGCAACATTCCTGCTTGAAAGTAGAGAGCCTGAGGGTCAAGGCATCCCAGCCAGTCTTCCAGAGTGACCATCCCGCAATGACTGCTCTCAGAGCTTATTAGACCCTACTCTTTCACAGACTGTCTCTGCCTCCAAACTCATTTGCCTAAAACACTCTCAGAAATGACAAGGCACCTTATGCAGTTGCGGCAAATACAATTTTTCATTTGAGCAAATATTCAAGGAAATCAGGCATTTGCCCAGCTCTGAAGCCCAAATGTATGATTTAGTCAATTCCACAGTTATTGGCTAAGCACTGTCAAATTTTACAATTAGGGTAATGGATTTAACTTTCAGTGTAATTTCCATATGGATAAACTGATCTCCTCGAGTACATTTGCCCATGTGTTCCCTCCATCACAGTTAATTAATATAAAGCTATTTAATAACCTCCACTTAAACACAAAAGACCATTCAGACTCTTCTGGCATCAATAAAAGGAACAGCCTCCAAATGTGATACACCAGCTGTAGATGAGAGAAAAAGAAAATTTAATTAAGAGCGATCGAGAGCACAACAGTTGCAAACAGAAATCAGATGTTATAAATGCCCCTACATGGTGATTACCGCAGCTCCTGAAAGGGTTAATAGTGCCATCCAGCACCAACTTCCAGGTGCTTGAGATGTGCCCAAGAGACCTTTGAGGATGGGGAAAGTAATGGGGCTGGGAGCCAAAACCTAGCAAAGTTAAGCAGGGAGCAGCAGGGATTTGGCATCATCTGCGCAGGAGCACTGCAGCAGCTATGCCCAAAGCTGCAGCTATGCCCAAAGCTGATGGTGGCACCACGCTGAACAGGAAGAAACTATAGAAACAGGCTGTTTGGAAGCAGCTTCAACCATGGCATCAATGGATAGTTTCTCCAGATGTTTTTGGGTGCTTAAATAACGTTAATTGCTCATTAACAAAATCCATGCTATTTAATTTCTGAAGTGCAGCATTTGACAAGAGTGATACTGAGTTACTTGCCTTCCTGGATGATTTCTGAAAGAAGCATATGAATTGTGACTCACAAGATAAGCATAACTAAAGTTTCCACTAAGAATGAGTAAGTGGCAGAATTTGAAATAGCTGGAGATTTTTGTTACAATGGGGAAAGCTTTATTGCTTGGATGGATTAATTTGAGCAATATTGCAGAGCTCGTAAAACCACTAAAAAACTGTGTAAGGCTGAACGTTGACTGCACAGCAGAAATCAAACCACTTATTTTGACAGGTGGAAGGCGACCATCCAGAAAACTTGATTTCAGGGAACAGTGCATCTACAAAACAAACTTTGTGGTGCATGTGACCAGCTGCCACTGGGAACATAGACAAGAAGAAAAATAACATCTTAGTCCACAGGAAATGCAGAGCAAGTAACAGGACTGTGTCATTCAGGTTGTGCTCTGCCCATTCAGGTGTACTCAGCACCTATTGCTTGGGACTCTCCTTACCCTGCCCTGCAGGGCCTTTATCATAAGCAAAAGGGAAAAAAGGAGAGAGATTTCATTTCTCTGTTTGTCATAAGTCTGGAACACCACAGCCAAGTGTGTAAAGGAATACTGCAAGCCCACTAGTCCTAACTGGTTTCAAAGCAATGTGCCATACCGGAAAGACCCTAGTTGAAAGAAAATCAGAGCCTGCATATCTGTTGTTGGGATAGGCAGAGTAAAGACTCTAGCACCTCTCGTTGCTACTCAGGCAGATCACAAGCAGCACGCACTGCACAGGAAGGCACTGGACAGCCCCTGAGAACAGGCGGATGTGGCCAACAATCCAACTTCCCTGCTCCTGACAGGTGTGCTGTCCTCAGGGTTTCTTCTCCAGCCTTGCAAGGGAGATCTGTCCTCTTTGCACACATACACGCTCCATGCTTTGGCATCTTGACTTGATCGCCTTCTCTCCTCTCCTACCATCAAGCACCAGACTGGCAGATTCTAGTCCTGCGACTAGAAAAAGTGCATCCCTAAGATGAGAAAAATCCCTCTCAATAATTTCCAGAAAAGACTTCAAGCTGGCACTCAGAAACCCATAAAGAAAAACATCTGGTGTGAAAATACCAAACCTAAAGATAGGCGTTTTCCAGTGGAAGAGTCTTAACTACAGGGGGAATTAGGTTCACCAGCTAAAGGCATGGGATTTCTAGACAGGTATCTTTATGCTGAAGAAAATCAGGCAAGTCTGAGAAGGTTAAAATAGGACTGTAAGACTCTGGGCTGGGAGAAGAAAGCACAGTATCTGCTTTTCTGCGAAGAGAAGATCACTAGCTTATTGCATAGAAGTGTAGATTTGGCACGGGGGGTAACTCAGAAAAGCAGTGCAAACAAGAACACTCTCAGCCCTAGGGGACTTACTCAGCTCTTCCAAAGGGCAGCTCCTGCTTTGCCTTAGCAAACTACAGAACTGTGGGAAATTCATTTCATGGCTGTCTGCTCTGGTAAAACCCCTGACTCAATCGACTCACAGAGGTAAACATTTGGGCTAGTCATAGGAAAATCATTTGGCACAGCTAACCAAACCTCAGCATCAGGCCAGGCTCTATGCACCTACCTTTCCACTCTTGAGGCTCCTCTTCCTGTTAAGAATGTGCCTGGATTGCAAAGAGACATCCCCAGAGTGCAAGTCACATGTTGTGGAAAACTGAAAGGAGGTATGCAGACAGCTGGACAGAGCCCTCAGACAGGTCTGTTGGAACAAAGATGCTCCTCTACTCACACAGGAGGAAGCAACCCTCACTAAAGATTTCCCAGTGAAAGAGCAGACCCCTGCAGAGAGTTCACAGATGTGGGTCATGTTACAGCACGTACATAGTTACTTGCACTGCTCCTTGCCTTGGCCAATTATGACCAATACAGCTCAGGTTAAGTTAGCACAACCCACAGACTTGCTCGAAGCCTAAATGAGTTAAAGGTTGGGCTCCAAGCAGCCCTAAATTCTATGACTCTGTGGTTCTGTGAAATACAGCAATGCTGAAGTCCACTCCTTCTACCCTGAACCAAGTGACAGTAGAGTAGAGCACCAAATATGAGTTACAAGGGGAAAACCAGCTGAGTTTGGCAAGCATGTGTCAAGTCAGCTGAATTTAACAGTCTTGCTTTCAAATCCATAAACCAGATCTTCCCTGGAATCTCAGTTAGTCACGGTCTAAATCCCTGGATTTTGCAGTCTTCTAGAAGTATATTCTGCACTAAGTTAAATTTCACTAGAAACACATGAGTAGCATCCAAGAGGACTCAAATATAATGTGCAGGACTACAACTGGCCACAGCCCCTACACTGAGGAACCCCTCGCAAAGTGAAACAGCAGAAGCCCTGCTTGTGACTGCCACTAGTACCTTAAGTATTCCACCGGAGAAGTCTTGCTCTCCACCCTGAAGCTAAGCAGCACAACCCTTAGCAGGAGAGCTGCACTCCAGCGACCTGTCCAGCAAGTAAACCCAGCTTACATGGGAATCAATGCCTTTCCTCAAGAATGCAACCAGGGACAATGACCACGAGCATCTTAAAACAAGAAAAAGCAGAGCATCCTGTTGCAGATGAGCCCTTGTGCAGATGTGGTGAGGCAGCAGAGTAGCTGCCTGTATTGCCACAGCACACTCAAGAAGAGCAGAGCTGCTGCCAAACAACCAGCTCCTTGCTCTTGTTAAGACAAGGTTTAATGCAGAACTCCTGTCTGCCTCATTTGCCAGAGAATTACTTGCATGAATTTGTTGTCAGAGCCTCCAGGCACTGACAGCAGCCTCTGTCTCCCCTGATTTCAGTAAAAAGCCTGGGTTCAAATATATTCCTCTCCCAGCCGCACTGTCATCTGAAGAATTACTCTAGCTAGAAAAGGTGCTCTTTGAATCTCTTCTGCCAGTCATTTGTGGCAGTGTGAAAGGCTCATCAAGGCCTTCAAGCCATGATCCCAAAAACCTCTCAGGATGAGAGGTAAAGAAAACTTGTTTTGACTGTTCCTGAAAAGCATTCTTGGCGACAGTGGGATATGGAGTCAGCTTCCTAGCAGCAAGCCCAGCACAGCATGGCATCAGTGAGGGCAGCCAGACTTCCTTGGCTTCTGGTCTGCTGCTGCCAAACCCTGAAGAGACAAAGTTGCCCTTCTCACAGAGGTGCCTTTCAGGACTAGAAACTGTCCCTATGATACAAAAATCAGGAAAAGAGGTAATGTATCAGAAAGGTCCTCATAATCCCTAAAATGCCCATAAAAACTTAAATCAAGCCAGTTAGTATTAAACAGGCACATACCTCTAAGAGGCATGGCAAGAAATAAGGTCTTCTTCCTCTGTGGCTAATGCTTCAGCAGATAATCACCTTGCACCAGTGGACTCATTTGGGTCCAAAAGAGAGGTGACACTGTGCAGTTTCCCAGCCTGCCTGTGGATCCTCTTTTTTCCCATTGCAGCAGATGAATCCTCAAAGCTTTCAGTCAAATTTCTTCTAAACTAAATTATATTGTAAAAGCAAATGTTTTCACTAGAGTTTAAAAAAATAATGAGAAACTTTTCAAAACTGCAAGCTTTTAGAAAAATCTTTCATCAAAGTGATTAGGAGTTGGTGATGCATGAGGTTGCTGAGATAGCACTCACTGGCAAATCTCCAGGTACCGGATTCATTTCATTATGTTCTGAACCATTACTGTCTCTCTACAGGTCCGAATCCTAAGGGTATCCATTTCAACACCACTGCATGAGAACACCTGATTTTCACAGTGAACATAACATCTAAACTTGATCCCACAGAAACAGACAGGGAGGCAGCTAAGACCTGCATTTTAACAATATCCCTCATTGTTTGTCCCTTCTTCTAGCTGCAAAATATTTTTAAGGAAGAGGAGAAATTCCTTGTTAGGCAGATTTTATATGGTATTACAGATGGTGACTGCAGGATGAGCGGGTGATGTGGAGGACATAGTTTGGTCTGCAAAATCTCTTATAATATAAAGCAACGAAGAAAAAGATCACAAGCAAGTCTCTGAGTTTAGGACTTCGGTTCAAAGGAGAACAGCCAATGAGGGGAAAAAAAATCCTAGTTTAGAAAACTAGAAAAATCTTAGCTCAAAGAAAGGTCAAATGTTCAACTTTAAACAGCACTTTCACCAGATTACTGATGAGAATAAAACTAGGTTTCAGGTAAAACAGAGCTGAGGTTGAGAGACCTGTGGAAACAAACCTAGAAGTCATGTAACGATCACAATCTAAAACTGGGTTGGAGGACAGCACTTCAGAAAAAACCTTCAGGGAAATCATGAAAGGGTCTTGACAAGAAATTAACTAGTTGGTAGCTCTGAGCCCTCTTGGAAGAGCACATCTCCTGACATTCACTCACAGTTAATCTGCACTGCATGCAAATACCCTCTACTAACTCACAGAGTTCAGAGCTTTAACCAAGTCAACAGAGATCAACATGCAGATATCTAACAACTACTTGGATTAAATGGGCTTCACTCAGCCATAGACCACCACCATGCCTGCCTTTCCCTCAACAGGGCCTGAAGAAAACTCCACTTTTATAAATGCACCAGAGAAGGATGTTTGCACACAAGATGCCATTGCAAAACCTACTGCAGTTTTCAGATGTTTGACCTGTACTCTTCCTGACAAATTTTTAGGAAGGAAGCTCCTTTGGAGCAGATGAGACTGCTTGCACAAATAAGGACTATCAGGTCATATGCTGCACTCCGGAAGGTTTTAAGTACATAACAAAAGTGATGCAATTTCCTGTGTAATGTCAATTCCCAGTGTGACCGCTCACACAAAAGAATCTGGGTATACTGGACAGAGACATCCAGACAAAGCCAAAGAGGAACATCATTGCTGGAGCACTGAAGGAGACAGCCACCCCTAAAATCCACATAAGCAGTTTTTGAGGGGATTGCCAGAGAGCTCTGCCAGCATTACTCAGAGGGAAGGAATCATGATCCTGCTCAGTGACTTTACCAAGGAGACAATGCTATTTGGTCCATTGCTTTCAGATACTAGAAATAAAACACTAACTCCAGTATTTACTGGGAAAACATTTGGAAACACTGAACTTCAAGGCATTCCACCCTGAAGCAGGATCATGAAATTTTAGTTTCTGAAAAATGACCATGGCATTTCTGCAAGCGGGAAATTAATGGAGAAAAGAAGCCTGCAGCACACTCATGCTGTGAAATTAAGCTCAGGACAGAGATCTGCGGCAGAATCCAAACAGTTCTCTGATTCCCTGCCCCTCTCTCTCAAGGGGCCAGAGAAGCACCTAGCTATTTTCTAGACAATGACTGGAAGAGGGTGAAGAAGGGGAAAACTTGAAACATCTGACAGCCTCTGTCTTTACCAGCCAAGGCAAAGCTTTCCCTAAAGCAGTACAATGTTGTTGGATCCAGAGGACCATGTGTCCCATCACTCCTAAGTACATGGGAACCTCATTCTTCCTGCAGAGCCTGACAGCTGCAGATGCTCCACACAAGCTATGAGGGTGTGCACCTATAAACAGCCCAGCAGTGTCAAATGGCACAGTTTTCACTTCTCCTTCCAGACAAACAGCATTTTCTGGGAACAAGGGAACAGCACCGGGCAAGAAGAATGCCTGGCCTAATAACATGTTCAGAACTGCAGCTCCCAGATACGAAGAGCCTGTGTGTCCGTGTATACGTACTAAGCACTTCCTCCACTATACAACTAATCCGATTAACAGCTTTAGGAAACTCTGAAATGTTATAATTCAAGGGGTTCCATTCATAAAAGGTCTCAGGCTGTTTCTGTACAGAGGTTGCATTCTTCCCACTGGAAATAAAGCAGGGAGTAGGATTTTCTCCCAGGGAAGAATGGAGCCCAATCCCCACCATGCTGAAGTAGGCCACCTCCTGCAATTCACAAATGTCAAACAAGCCTCACAAGAGAAAAATCAACCCTTCCTGCCCCTACAGAGAGCCCCTCACAGGGCAGGTGACCATAGAGATCCCTCTGTGTGTGCTCTGCAGGAAGCATCACAGTCACAGAGGCTGCCCATTTGTCAGCTGCTCTCCCAGGGGTACAAATGAAACGTGCTAGAGATGAGGACAAGGGAAAGTGAGTGAGGTGACATCTCCGTTCACCCATGGCAAAGCATTCCATGAGGGACCAGTAAAAAGTGTGAGGAAGAGACTGGTCCAACCACACCACATGAGCCATGGCTGTAAGAGACCAGGGCCAGCATTACATGATACAGATGTGAGTTATAAAATCCAGTTCATTTTCCAGATGGCGCGGGTCTGGCACCAGTGCCAAATGAAAAAAATGTGCTAGACATGACAACTAAAAAAGTTACCAGAGAAAACCGATACATTCGAACGCCATCTGACTTTGCTTTCCCAATAGTGTCCTCATCTAACTTCAGGAATCAACAAAGGGATGTGAAATAGATTAATGCTGCCTGCCCCACTTAGTCCTCATTTTCTGATGTATCTTCTACTTCTAATAACCTATCAACTAAGAATGTGCGGCAGCCAAAAACATGATATGAATGGGCTAAGTGACACGGCAATGCAGGACAATGGCATTTCCAGGGAGCTACCCATAATCTGAAGAACTGGACAGCCCTTCCCTATGCAGAATTTCAGTTACATTGACAGCTAAATATGCCTGTGTTGGATGTGTCGTCTTTCACACTCATCCCAATAGGAAGCTGGATCACTCATCCCCAGAACCAGACCTACACAGTGCTTAGATGCTCTGAAGCCAAAGCTAAGCAGTTAGAAGGAATGAGAACCAGCCACCAGTGCTTTCAAATGATGTATGAGCTGACTTGCACGAGGGTCAGGTGAATATACAATTTTAGTGATTTTTGCCTCTAACCAACCTCTCACCCTACTTGCTAACCTTGAGGCAGAACTGCAAAGAAAAACGGAAGAAGTTTGTTCTGACCTGCTTTGTCTCCAGTCCCTCTGGTACCTCTTAGAGTTCAGACTTCCAGCAATTTCTCTCTTGCAGCATAAAGTGAACTAGACGGAAAAATACTGCGGGGAGCCCTCTGAACCAGCTGCAGAATATTTCAGAGACTGTTTGAGCTGGCGTCCAGTCAGAGCTCCTGAGTCAAGAAACACCTTTGGTCTGGCATGAGACTGAGCATACATTAGAGTTGCACAGGGGGACAAAATGAGCACACACTTTACAGAAAATCAACATAATTGTTAACCTGTTCTAATTATAATATCACTTCTAGGGCAGTCTGCGTGCAAGACCGCAGTGGGTTTCACTAGGTAGGCAGCTGAAAAAACATGTTATTCCGTTAAGATCATACAGTGAAAGAAAAAGGAGCACAATAAGAGTCAGAACTCCTGCTAAACTGAGTGGCCCAAATTCAAACACATTTCCTTCGAAACTGGCAAAAAGGTATTTCCTCATAGAAAGAGACCAGTGCTGTAAATCTGAAAATCTCCCTCAGACAAGAGTGGATTTGGCTACATCAAATTGTGGCTTGTTTTTTATTTAACAAAGTTCAGAGTTGGATCCCACCCTCAGTGCCATAACTAAGCTCTGCATGCACCGCCCTGGCTGTGGGAGCAGCATCACGAGTAAAATGGAAGTCCTCCTTCCCTAAGGACAAAACCAGGTGAAAGAAGGCATCACCATCCCAGGGCTGCCCTTACCTGAAGTGTGTCTTGCGTTGCCATCTGAATGCTTTGTTAAGTCAACAGTTCTGTCTATTTGAAACAACTTCAGATCATCTTCATCTAAAGCGATATCTCCCCAAAAGGCAGCTGGAGAGAAACAAAGTGCAATTAGTTTAGTTTTTATTTTGGAAGGAAAGTACAGTTCCCATCTGGCTTATATCACACCTAAAAGGCAATGTCTTCATGGACCAGAAAAAGGTCAAAGGCTGCTGCAGTTCTAAAAGTGCAAACAGTGGATATCAGTGGAGGCCAAGTGACAGCACTTACATTAAGTCACAGCACAGATCCACCAAAATGAGATGATTAGCTAGGATTGCTTGTGCCACTCATTCATGTAGGTGTGACTCTCAACCATGTGGTGTTCAGTCCTCATAAAGCCTACATGAGGCAACCACCAACATTGTCCTATTTCCTGTGAAGGAACTCGGTAAGTCACGGCTCAGATCCTTACTGAGATGTTGCACTGCACCATTCCCAGGCAAACAATGCGTGTAAGACTGGAGGACAGCAGCGAAGCACGGAGCTCAGCAGCACACATATATCAAATGGCTACAGGCTTCAGGGCCTCATACACCCAGACACACTGCGCTGGTCTGAATCCAACCTGAGAGCCAGCCTACCATTTCCACTTCGCTAGAGAAACACCAGTTATTTGACCCCTTGTGGATCAGTTCCCCAGATTTAAGTTTGCAGAGTTTTAAATTTTGTAAAAACATTTGAATTTCAGTCAGAAGTCATCAAAATAAGGTAAACAAACTGATCACTTGACATTCACAGCTCAGAGAAACAGACTAGAAATCATTTGAGTGGAAAAAATTATACCCCTGGAGTATCCTGGCTGAGTTGATGCTGCACAGTGTATAGTTACCATTTTGAGAATCTGAGCAAAATAAACACAAGCAATGAGGCAGTTGACCAAGCCTAGCAGATCTTTCAGAGATAAACAGATTACAAACAGAGCTCTGAAAACTCCTACAAGAAGCCTGTACAGGCTGATGAAAAATAAGAAAAAACAGAGCAAATTAATTCATGATACAGTTGAAGAGAATTTGGTCAGAAAGACAAGGACAATGCTAAGGTGCTGTCTGCAATAGGGACCAGATTTGATGAAATTGCTTTTTACTTCTCTTGTTAAGTCAACATTTACATTACTTGAGGGGAAAAAACATCCCATTGCTACACTAGGAACATCACTGATCAAAGCACGTTAGGCCTGAGAAAACAATGTGCTTTACCAAACATCTGCCAAGAGCAAATGGAATACGGACCTTTGCCTGAATATCAGAAACTTGCAATCAGATTTGTGGCAATTGAGTTAAGAAAGGTTAAATCAGAGTTTTCTTTGACACAACATGGTGCTGGTTCTGATGCAGCGCTTGATTCCTCTATTCTGCATCTCAGCACCTTAGTAAGTACAATAGTATTTGCCAATGTCACTGGTCTGGGATGTGGGCACGGAAAGAAATCTCTGCTTGTTATTGCCTGCTACAAGCAGCAGAGCCCTGGCATGAGCAGAGGGTGACTCTACTGCTTCTCCCTTTCCGTGGGACAAAGCCGTCTCCCCTGCTTACCTGGCCATGGCAGCCTCAAGAGAGGCTGGCTCCAGCTTTTTGACTGGGTCTCCTTAAAAATGGTACCCAAACCCAGTTCCAGAAGAGGACATGGTTAATGCAGACAAATCTAGACACAGACTAACACCATTAATAACTAGGGTAGAACCTCCATTTGCTACACAAACACAGAACTCAAGCTCTGCCCAGCTTCTGGGCAATCCAATCTGTCACTCAGAACAGAGAAGAACACAAAACACTGGCAGATCCCCACCAGGTAACAAGTCTACCAGTACAGCCAAACATCCCAAGCTGATTGGCATAAAAGTGGAAGAAAGCAGTGACATAGGTTCCCGTGACTGCAATTTGAGGAGAAGACATTTTATCCATCCACAGAACTCACTTGCCCAGAACAATGTGGCAGTCAAGAGGCAGAGATGCAAATGGCATCCCAAGCCATCCAGTTACCTCCCCAGCCACGTTGGTAAGCCATTACTGTATTGGCCACCTGCCACCAGCATTCCCTATCCTCCTGTCAAACCTACTGTCTCAACTAATTGCCACCACCCTGGGCTCTCAGTGGCCCTTTTCCATTAGTACCACACAGCCTGTTTCTCAGGCTAAGGTAGCCCATGCCAAAACACAGCTTTCGGGGCAAGCCTGCAGCGTGGATTTTACACCAACAGAATTGTTACGCTTTCCTTCCCTATGGAAGGCAGCAGTTTTCTCCCAGCTCTAGCAAAGGCATTTCTTTCTCTTACAAAGCCATACATCATCCTGAAAGATAGCCCACTACAAAAGCAGAATTTCCCTAGCATTTATTTCCAGCTCTTGCAGTCCCAGCGTGCTCCAGGGGAACCATGATTTATCATAGTCCCCAACCAGCTGAACAATTTTCCTTGCTGGAAGTCCCGGCTGAGAATGCTACACTGCAACCTCTCCTATGCTGTCAAAGGCCCCTTCCTAAAGACATGCAAGCCTGAAAGCCTGCCTCCACCCAGAGGAAGCCATCCCACAGGAAAGCCCAAGTACTTTATTTTAAAGGGTCACAAGTTCAGAGACTGCTGGCAAATGAAGCATCTGAAATCATCCCTTCTGATTTCTTTTACTAAGTTCTCCTTTTTAATTTAATGTGGGAGGATTTCCAAAAAAAAAAAAAAGAAAAAAAAGAAGAAAGAAAGAAAGAAAAAGAAAGAAACAAACAAAAAATGTAAATCTCCAAACAGCAGGCTAACAAGCTTGGAAACCAGAGTTTCTCTTGGCAGAGCTCTGTAGTGTACACCCAGGTGCAAACTCAGCACACAGTGCAACAGCATGCCAGCTTTTCTTTGAGAAAATGCATTAATCGCTCTGCATAGTAAGAACAGAGCAGCTCTTATTGAGGTTGATGGAGCCAATATGAGAGACTTTGCTTCTCTGCTGGACTGGTAACCTGCACCAACCACCTGAATGCTGAACCTCACCACCCCCCAGCATAAGCAACTAGACAGCATTTGTCTGCTGGGCAAAGGGGAAGGATGCCTGTGTTTAACAACCAAATTCAGCACCAAAATGAAAAAAGCAGCCTGGCAAGCTGTCTGCATTCTCAGCACATTTCTCCCACAGGAAAACAGTCCGTATGCTGATATCTGAATTGTGTGCTGAGCACAGAGGTGCCATGACACCAGGAAAATATGGCAGGTGGCACGAGGAAGGAGAACACCTCCTTCTGGGCAGAGGACAGGCTCAACAGTTTTTCCAGGTGCTTCCCCCACAACCAGGGCCCAAAACCATCAGTCTTCACAGTCTTCATTTTCCACAGTAACATTTTGGGGAGTCACCAGCAATGTGACAACACAAAGTGCCTTCTTCCTAAAAACTTCGCCACTCTTCCCTGTGAATCATCTCCAATCTGCCTTTTCCCCCCTAAGGCCTCCCTTCTCCTCTTCCCCACCAGCATTTTCTCCTTTCCCTGGTTCTGAGTGGCACAATCTTATTTCAGGGGAAAAAAATAATTTTGCTGACTCTCATGAGAACTCAACTCAGAAGTGTTCACAACTGTTTAAAACTTTCATTTTCCATGAAAAGTGTGTTTCATCCAGGCTTTTTAAGAAAAATCTTGTACTCTCTCAGTTTTTTTTCTCTCCTTCAAAGACAAGTAAGGAAAAGAATAAATCACCAAAAGAAGCTTATGGTATTCAGACAGAAAATTAAATAATATTGTTTCTAAAAATACATCTCAACCCAAAATATACTGTTGCAATTTGTTAAAATCAGGCTGATCTGTAACACTTCAAGACAAATTCCTGGGGATGAGTATCCTTCACCCTCACCACAGTCAGCTACAAGCTTCTACAAGAACATGAGCCACTTGAGCAAGCAGAAGAAGAGTATAACTCCATACTTGGAAAACATCACCCAGTGTCTGTGTTTGAACTGATCTTCAGCCACCAAGCTGGAGCAAACCTTTCACCCATTTGCCTGCCACAAACTCTTGTCAGGAAGCCCCTGTTCCAGCATCAGTACAGGCCATAGGTTTACCCTGCTGACAGAGATCAGCAAAGCAGTCACCCTCTGCATGCTGTGGAAGATCACTGCAATTTTCCCTCTAGTACTGATCAGAACCAGCAGCGGCAGAGATTGACAGAAGGAGAGACTTTGGAAACATATATACCCTGCCTGCCAGGAAAGCATCCTCCATCCCACTCCACCTCAAACATAGACTCACCATCTGAAGCTGTTATTAAGAAATGGCCCGTTTTAAGTGCTGAGTGGGATCTGAACCTAGATCGAGGACTACGTCTTCCAATTTGACTCAAAGGGGCCCTTTTTCTATGAGGTCACACTGAGCTGTGTATGTCACCAGCTCAAGGATCTTCTCTGCATTCGCAGCTAGCTGGCACAGCTCACACTGACAGATCTCCTTTCCGTCCTTCTAGCAGAGTTCTAACACAGTTCTGCTGCTCTTTTTGAGCAGGTGTCCCACAGGGGAGCACAGCAACAGGGCAGGTTAAACAAAGCTAGCATTCCCAGCCCCTGTGTGTAGTTAATAGCTGGGTTCCCAAGCAGGGGTACCTCGTGACTTGTGCCAGTACAAAATATACAAGGAAGAAGTGCTTGCACTGTTCACCTTGACATCTCGAATTCTGTGACCATCACAGGCAGACAACTGATACAGCCTGCCTGACACAGGCTCAGCTGTGTCACCCAGTGATGAGCCACAGCCTCTGTTTGTGCCTCACAGTGCAAACATAGGATGTGCTCTGAACCCACCATGAGATCAGTCACACGTGCATTTCTAAGGCACAGTCTCTATCCCCACCCACATCTCTGCTCTCCCTCACGTACATTATGGAAAGGTCCTGGGGCACCAATCAGTTCCTTTTGTTCTAGAGCTGACTGTACCACATCCAAATAGTACAAGAGAAAAACAATGTCCCTCCCACCTGAGAAACAGGAGCGCTTGGCAAGGGGTGCTGGGCATATGTGGACACGGTAACACATCTCACCTCCTGGCAAACAGCAACACAACTCCTCATGCACTGGCAAAAACGTGCCAAGTTACTTTTGAGCATTTGCGGAATGCTTCCCAACCTGACAGGTCTGAGCAGTGGGAGATTTAATTTTCAGGGCTGGCCCTGCTCTCATTAGGGCTAACACTTTGCAGTCTAACAATAAGAAAACAAATCAACAGATCAAAGCTTTTTCCCAGCATCTCCATATTTCTTTCCTCGCAGGAAGACAGGTCTGTTGCTGTGACTCCTGCTGGCACAGGAACCAGCAGAACAATATTCTGAAGTATGCTAAGATTTATACCTTAGAGAAAAAGTCAATGCATTCCTCAGGGCAAAGTAACAGCTGTGTCAGAGGGAAAAGCAAAGCCTCAGAATAAGGCAGAAACCAGTGAAAGAAGAGAGAGAAAAAATCCCAGACTAGCAATTTGGAAATAGGGCCAGATCATGAGCATCAAACACTCAAGACAAAGGAAGATGGGAAACAAGCAACTAGTAAATGAAAAGCATCAAAACTGCCACATTCAGCCATTATGTTTTCAACCAGATCAGTTTGTTTCTCCTCAGTAGGAATGATCAGAAGTTTCCCACTGGCCAGCTTTGGGGATAAGGTGCTGTGGAGGCTCTGGTGGTAACCAGCTCCGCTCAGCAAGGGTGTTTGGAGTCAGAGCTGGTATCTGGCATCAGTGGGGTTTCCTGGCAATAGGGACTTGGGGATTCTATCTTCAGTGGGAAGTTCCCCTGTCCAGGGAGTACATTTTGTTTCAGAAATTGCTCTCAGTTTATGTAGGAATATCTATGAACATGGTCTGCTTCTAAACGGCAACAAATATTTCAAAACCATCAAAATCTCCTGGGAATCAGAGTCCAAATCCCTATTCAGACTTCTGCAGAAACCTAAACTTCCTAAATTATCATGTGTAGTGCTCCCAAAGCACTCTCTCTTGGGAAGTGATCTGCAGGAGACCCAATTAGGCCAGAAATCCTGATTCCTATTCAATGGATTTCCTATCCTGGAAGGTGACAATGCAGGAACAAAGAAATACTTTGGGCTTGAGTTTGTTCAAAACTGCAAACATACATGCGAGCCTACACAATGCCCAGCTTTGCTGTCCCTGGACTGAATACCATGTTATTTTAACCACTAACCAAGCAATAGAGCTTGCCAGAATCAGGTTAGAAGAAAGGTATTTTCATTTTAAAATTCACAGCTCTCCTGCTGCTGGTTACTTCCTCACTCAAGGTCTTCATCTTTTCCACTTCAACATGGTAGTCACGCCAATCCAATAATCTACGAACCCATTCCCGGTAAAATGAGCAGTGCAGGAGGGCATATGTGAACACCGAGAGCTGGAAAGCCATGCCAGGCAGCTGGAAACCCATGCCACAAGCTGCTGGAAATCCACGCAACAAGCAGCAAAGCAGCTCCCTCTATGGGCCCTGAAATGGTTAAACACCTGCCCCTTCATACGAGAGCACTGCCCGGGGATGGATATCTGCTGCCCAGTACTTCAGAGCACCCGGCAGGTTTGAGGAAGCTGCTCCCCTGTAATGTGGGGGGCGAAACCCGAGCAACTGGCTTAACCCTTCCTGTTTCCATAGGAAGTAAATTAAGCTGTGGGAGCTTCATAACACTTTGTTTTCTGCTCTAGGTGACGATGCAAGTTCCGTGGCAATGCTGACATGAGATAGGGATCTGGCTGGGCATCTCTGGATTTTTCTCCCTGAAAGCTGTGCAGTCTATGGAGTGCCTCTTGGCCACATTTTTTGCGTAGGCAGGAAACAGATTTTAGGGAGAAGCTATCATGGACTCACAAACACATGCAGTTTGAGCTCCACCCCCCAACACAGACAGACAAACATCCTCAAAGCCACCCCAAAAGCAGGTAAATTCACTTGGAGACCTCACTCCCTTTCAAGTGAAAACAAGCTCAGCAACTCACTTGGCTTTCCTGACCAGGCAACTCTGGCCCCCTCCTGCTACCTGATGGACACAGGTATCATTCCTAGATTCTGTCCATTCCACCATGGCCATGATGCTCCAACAGCTTTTGTCACACCCTGCTCCTAAGTTATTTTGGTTAAATGAAGGCAGTAGACAGAGACAGGAGACCTAAAAGAACCAGCTATCTCCATTCCCTGCACCCCACAGTGCATACAGCTCTCAACCTGACTAGAACTGGGAACCAGGAAACAAAACCATAACCAGAAAAAAGGATTTTGTGGTCTGATCCTAAATGATAAGACCCATAAATAGCACAGTGGCACTATTTGACAGAGGAAGACCTTTCTCCAAGTGCCTATGAAGTGACCCTTGTTAGCTCAACCTGCAAGGTAGCAATGCTGTCTTGGAAATCCAGCGTTGCTTCAGCTGCCCTTTAAGAGCAGGAGATGGCAAGGTTCTGGGTAATGAAATCCAATAATGCTTTTGTCAATTAATTATGGAGAAAGCTGAGCTACACAGGCCCCATCTCACCCCCTTCATCATTTTTGCTGCTCAATATAACTTTAATTAATCTTTCCTTTGGCAATTTGAAGGAAGGGTGAGCACGCTGCAAACACCCACTGAGTATTAAATTGATTTTCTGTTTTATAGTCCTCTTTCCCTCCCTATTGGCCAAGCTGTGATTTGTGCCCCTTCCCTTGGAGGCAATTTTTCCATGCTAATATAATCCAAAGCCCCAAGCAACAATAGCATCCAGAAAAGTAACACTTTGCACAGTCCATTGCTCCAGTGCAGCCTCTGCCAGCACAGAGATTCTCTCTTGCCCCCTTTTCCCCCACACCACAAAAATTCAAAGCAACTACCTCATTTCCATACCTTCATCATTTTTGCCTAAAAAACTGACAATGTTTTTGTCCTAAGTAACTAACAGATCAGGTCCCTGTAGTTTCCTGCCTGCCATTTGTAGCAGTTCATCTCAATTACCAAAGCACTAATGCAAAGCCTATCCTGCGGGCAAACGACCTCCTAGCTGAGGTACCAGGCTGGTTTGGTACTGCAGGTATCTGGACCTAAAACCAGAAGGCAGGAACAAAAACTCAGCTGAGGCCCCTAATAACTTGACCTACCCTCAGCAAGAGACAGCACCCCACCTTGGGCTTGTGGGGCTGAAAGCAGGATCTTTAGCAGCAAGCACACCCCAGTGCAAGGGCCACCAAGAGCAGCGCAGCTGTGCAGCAATGGAACAAGCTCATTTCACGGGACCTTCTCCTTTGTAGAAGGCCTTGTAGGGACCCCTTGTAGGCTCTGACTGTCACCAGTCAACCATTTAAGGATGACAGTAGTTAGGGATCACCATTTTACCCCAGCATCACCTCAAGGACAGGCATGGAGACTGGCTGCCAGCAGTTTCTGTCTCAGGAATTCAGGTTCTTGTTCATCACTACTGGTTTTGGTACCCTGAGTTAGGAGACCTTGACCCAAAATATTGCATATCCCTCAGCAGCAGTCCCACAAGACTTTCTGAGCCTTATGGCCACCAGTTCCAGTCTTCTGGGAGGAGACATCCAGGTCAGACCTTTTCCTCAGATAATTCCCATACCATGGGACTTGCCCTGGATTCATTCCTCAAAATTAAGATGAGAAACATAACCTTAGAGATGACAGAAGAAAATTTAAGACTAAAACTCTTCTAATTTCATTTGGAACGGTTCAGTGGCTTAGCACTGTCCCCCCACTGAGCACATTTCATTTCAAATTGCATCATTTAGGGAGGGATGCTTTTCCTTCAGGTGGCCAGACACACACAGGTGTCAAAACCTCACTCTTCTCACCCCAAGCACTGCAACAGGGGAATGGGTGACCCTAAATAGGCAGAAAATTCACTGCCACCTGCCCACCCGCAGAAGAAATTGGCAAAAATGAACAGAAGCGGAGCCATGAACTGAGCTACACCCCCAAAAAAGGAAGGTAGCAAAGCAGGCCTGCTTGGAGCAAACTTTAAGGCAAGCTGACAATTTAAAACCACATGGTCCTGGATGAAAAGAGGCAGTTCATGATAGATCACATCTATTCAAGGGCCAGACAAGGAAAGCAAACATAGGCTCATTTTACTCATTCTTCTTTATCCACCAACACCAGGAAAGGAGTGTTGCAGCCCCTTTGGAAGAGAAAAGAGAAACGGACAGCAGGCAGGAAAGAAATGGGAGGTATTTATGGAGGATAGCTAATTTGAGCTGTTTACAGACTTTCCCTCTGAAAGCTCAGGGATGGGAGGGTGGGCAGGGAGGTGGTTTCAGCCATTAAAAATACAACGTGAGAATCCATTAATTTTCCATAGAAACAATGTCGTCAGAGAAGCGAGACAAATCCGATCAGTCATGCAAATGTGCTGATGTTAAATTCTCAGGCCTGGGTGGGGAATTCGGGTTGCCAAAAACACCACAATGAAGAGATCAGAATGAGATTAGAAGCCAGAGTGGCTGCGGCCCTGACGGCATGGTGGGGGCATGGGATGTAACCAAAGGCACCCCAGATAACAGCAGAGTTCATGCCTTAAGCCAGGCACAGGTGTCCCAGCAAAAAAGACAAAAAAAGGCATCCTTGCGTGAGATCTAGGAACTAGGCAAATGCCACATTCCTGCTCTGCAAACCAGCAAGGACCACAGCTCGCTCCAGGGAATGAAGGGCTCAGCAACCCACAGGACTGGGGCCCTCACAAGCTGCAAAGTCACAGCATCAACAAAAAGCAAGAGGTGATAGCAGGGGAAACAGGGAAGCATAACACAGCAAAGCACCAGGCAATTCCAGTTTTGGAGAGAATTGTCCCAAGTTGGCATCAGCACTGACCCAGGCACATGCTGAGCTGTGATGAAGTCTTAAATATAGCATTTATGCTGTGTTAATAAGGGACAAAAAAAAAAAAAGAAGTTTACTTCCCCTCCAAAAAAACAACCAAACAAAAAAACCCTCAAACCAGCAACCAAACACAAAACAAAAAGAGACCAGCAGATTTTATCTCCTTTCTTCACTCTTCTCTATAAAAATCAAACTTTACAAATACTCCCTGGAAGGAGATACTACACATGAAAAATTACAGTGGCACCCTCAGCAGGAGGAGTGGAAATCACTCACCCTGGCAGGGAACACAGCTCTTCCTTGCTGTCCAGTCACCATCCAGTCACCGTCCTGGACTGGCCTCACCGCAAATATTTAGGAGTTAAAAATAATGTTGCAAAATTAAGTGCTCCACCCCCTGTAATACACAAAACATTGCTAGAGTAACACCTGGGACAAGGATGCTTCCAGGCGAGTCTCACCACCAGCAAAAACAGTCCAAAGAAGCATATGAATAAAAAAAAACGAGAGGTCAAAACACATCACAAGAGATGTTCCACCCAGGTTCATCCATCAGTTAAAGTATCAGTATTTGTCATCACAAACAGCTGTTTGGTTCACCTGTTCATTTGGAAAATGCATTGGTTTTACATTTGAAACCTTTGGTGCTACAGCTATGGGAATCCCCTCCACACACAGGCTGTTCATGCTCCTCAGTTGGCTGCAGGTGTCCACAAGCCTGGACAAGGGCTCAGCCCACCAGTGTCTGAGAAAGGGCACTCACACCGCCCTATGCACCTCAGAGTAACTCCCGGTACCACCAACTTGCCCAGAAACAGGCGTTTACCAAGTGACTCACCTTGGTCGCTGAAACTGCCCTCTAGTGTCATGTAACTCAAAGAGCTGGCTTCTCCAGAAGGGGACAGTCCTGCAGGAGACAGTGGTGCCCCAAATGGGTACTGCACTGGTAGCTCAGCGTAACACAGCCCACAGCACAGGCTGCTGAAAGGACTCTTGGTTCAGAGAGACACTTGGTTCTAGAACCCCTGAAATACCACGTGTCCCTTTGGTCATTCCCTGTCTGCTTTAAACTCCTACTAGAAACCTGAAAAAATAACAGTGCTTGCCTCCTCATTTATACACAGTAAACAGGATCTCTTGCGTCCCCTTCTGTGGCTCACAAGGCTCACCAGCAGCCTGCTCAAACACCTCTCTGGAATTGCGCCTGTAGACACACAGCAGAGGATGGAGCCAGCCTACTCCAGCAGGCATTTTTCCAGTCTGCTTTGCAATGGCGAGTGCAACAAATCTGGCAGCAGCACACCCCTCTATAAATACTGCACTGTGCAGACATCCCTGTGCAGCACACAAAATCACAGTGCTGCCCTCTCAGGAGAGGTCTGCATCCTGCGGTGGCTTTCCCTCAGATGGCTCTTTCTAATGTCCCAAAATGTTCATTGCTTCCTCAGCCTTCTCTGAGTATCACTGCCATAAATGCTCTATTCTTGTACTTTGGTGTTACTGTTCCACACCAGCTAAACCCAGCCACTCAAACATCTACAGCAACAATCACTGATTTCTCAGTGACTCCCACCTTGGTCTATCCCATCACAGTTGGCATGCATAAAGTCAAAGCTCTCAATATTCAAGGGCATTTTTCTTGTCACAGCCATACACACCAGAGTGAGCATCTAGGACTGTGCAGCAACACAGTCCTCCCAGTGTACAGAGCTCCACACGGCTTCAGACTTCAGAGGCTGTGATAGCTCCAGTTACAGAAGCATCAGTTTTGGGTGCAATTTCTCCCCATACAAAATTGCTCTCAAAATTCACACACAAAAGTCACAGCAGCCACAGTTTTCTGTTTTCTTCAACAAGATCTCATTACACTCTATTTACTAAGATTGCTCAGAAAGGTGTAGAATTGTGCTCTGATTAGACCTCAGAGTTTTAAACTAGATAGACCAGCAAACAAGTGAAAGATGCTAGCAAGGAAGTCATGCACCTTGTCTTCTTTTGACACAACTGATCCTGCAACAGCAGTCAGCAGCCAAAAAAGCAGTGAAAGGTTAAGTGTCATTACCTCCCTTCACATTATTTATGCAGCAGGTGCCCATGAGAAGTTGGTCTTTATTGATATATTCTTTAACATGCTAGTTCTGTTTCACTTCAAGCACTTAACTACATCTGGGTGAGGACATGTTCTCACTTCCCAAGCGAGCCAGCTGTACCCTTCACTCGCTCAAACATCAACGATAAAAGCCTGCTCAAGAACATGCATCTGTTTCACGCATGGCTCATACGGCTAATTTAAACAGTTTCCATATGTTGCCAAAGAGCTGTGACCAAATGCCACTTGCAAATAAATGGGAAGATTGTCTGGCTTCCACAGAGAAAAGTTTCATCTTGGAGCAACAGCTCCTTTGTTCCCAGGTCTGCATGGGTTTCCCCAGCCCTTTCCAGAGTCAGATGTTGCTGACCAGTCCAAACGCTGCCTCTTCCTGGGATCATGCCACTGCAGCAACACACTTTACAGATCACAGTGGGCAGACTTTGGAAAAGACCTGTGATAAACACCTCAACATGGGGAAATCATAGATTCATAGAAGGGTTTGGGTTGGAAAGAACCTTTAAAGGTCTAGTTATAGCTACCTGCAATGAACAGGGACACTTTCAACTAGATCTGGCTGCTGAGAGCCCCATCCAACCTGACCTTGAGTGCTTTCAGGGGTGGGGCATCTGCCACTTCTCTGGGCAGCCTGTTCCAGGGTTTCCTTACCCTCTATCTTTGTAAACACCTCCCGCTCCTTGTTCCCGAAAAAGTTACTTACTCATAGAACAGCCATGCTTTTTGCTCAGTCCTTATCCAGACATTTCCATTGGGCACCAGGCTGTAACTGTTGGATATGCTCAAAGCATAAATGAAGCTCTGTGTCTCCATATAAGCTATAATTTTGTTTCCACGTGTCATTGTGACACCAGGAGCTAACATTTCACTTCTAATGTATGCACAGTGGCTTTCTTCTCTATTCCAGCCTGCCAAGAGGTCAACTGCCATATTACAGCTAGACTACATCCAAACTAAATGGTCTGTAGATGTGTAGATGGGAGGACTGTCAGTAAGGCCTTCACTCATGGTTACTGCTCTCAAAGAGGTAGATCCAGTCAGGGAAGCATACAATAAATATCTCTATTGGGAAATGGAGGGGAAGCTATAAGAAGGATTTAAAAAGTCAAAGGGGAAAGTAAACGGATGCCACAATTTTCCTTGTCAACAATGGCACGTTGTACTTGCACCCTAGAGAAGTGCAGTGCAGAGCCTGTGCCTACTGGAACTGGCCTTGCACAGTAAAATCCACATCATCTCTTCAGACAGAGCTTGCTGGAGCAGGCACCAAACAGGTGCCTCAAAGAGCCATCCAAAGATATGTTCCTCAGCCTGTCCTGAAGAAGTGATTATTTTATGGTTACAGAATCCAGGATAGAGCTGGATGTCCCAGATCTCCACCGCAGTGCTCCATTATTAGACAAACCATCCACTGCTGGTCAGCCCCAAGGTGCTGGAGTTCCCCTCCCTTTCTTGAGGATGGAGGGTGCCTACTCCTTTTCACTTCCCCAGGCAGAAAGGGCAGTCAGATCAAGTGGAATATGAGAGCATCCAGCTCCACACTGCCTTGCACAGGGGACTGTCTCCCATTGCCCAAGGTAAGGGGATCCACACTCACCAAACCCATTCTACTCTTACATCTAGTGGCCACAGTGCAGCATCTCCTCCCACTTTGGGGAAGCTGTTGGGAACCACAGACACAGTTAACAGAAAATATCCCTCATATCTGATATTGGGTGAAGCACATGAAAAATTACTCATGCAATTGATTCACATGGTTTCTGTCATTCAGAAATTCCTATGCATAAAGGGGAGACGTGGGATTTGCACATAACCGACTCAGACAGCTGCAGATTTCCATAGGCACTAAACGTCTGCAGGCAGAAGCCACTCCTCATGTAATCCCATTAAACAGCTGGAATGAATGAAAAGGCTGTGCAATTCAGCGTACTAACAGCAGCCACCTCTGCTTCCTCCCCCATTAGCGCAGGGTCCTCTCCAGTTCAGCCTCTTCCCATGGGTCCAAATTACAGGAGTTATTTCATGCCCTAAACTCTGCAGGAAGCCTGGAGCACATGTGAGGCTACAGTAATGGAAGACTGGTGTCAGAAAGTGCTAGGAACATATCCAGGCTCTCCATCACAGTCTTCTTCATTTTTGGGGTATCACTGCCCAACATAAAAGTCTTCTCATGAACAGAAATCAGTACACTGGAGATTGGGAATAGAATTAAAATCAGCACACCACCATCTCCAAAGGCAAGATTACGGAATTCATACAAAATATAATTCCTAGTAGACTGCAGGTCCAGACTGGAATAAAAGGCTCTGGAATCAGGAGGATCTCAGGTGGAAGCTGTTTGCCGTTTAAAGGCACTTAGCACTGTATCACACTACAGCAGATGTGAAGAGCCAACCTAAAAATATAGCGTTCAGCAATTTGAAGGAGGCATCATTAATCCTTCACCTCCCAGGGAAGGCCAGAGACACCAGTCTGAGCTCTGCTACCTCAGGTATCCAGTAGAAGATGATATCCAACAAGGCTTATGCTTCATGCATATACAAATGTCGTCTACCTTTCACACGTCCATTAACTGCTAACTCGTCCTGAGGGCTTTCCAGTCATATTTGATTGTCAATACATGAAATCTCCTACAGCTTCATGGAAACTGGAGGGTCTCTCAGGAAAGGTTAACCACAGCCATGACTGTCCAGACAAGCGATCAGGATGAGACAAGCACATGCACAACAGAAATACCATCAACTGTAGACAGTATGCAGCTTGCAGAATTGTTCATTTACTCTCCCAGAGGCAGCTGGGTTTATCTCTTTACGTCCCATCTTCCTTTCCAATCACTTGTTCCTATGGCTTTCCCCATGCTACCACAAGCATTCAGAGGACTGGAAAGTAAAAAATCATTTGGTTCTGAGTGAAAACCAGATCAGCCCCTCTTTGTGCTCAGTTCCCACGGCTCACTGATACTGGGAGAAGGAGGATGAGGGGGAAGACCATCTTCCTCAGCAGCCCAGCTTTAAATCGGAATAAAGTGGCCATGACTGCAGTATCAGTGGACATGGCTGGGTCAAAGAGCAGTTGTTGGACCCTTAGGCAGTGGGTGGACTTCTGCCTCAGTATGCTCATCCCTCCCTTTCCAGCTTTGTCCTGAATACAAAGCATCAGTCAGAGATACTCATCCCAGACCTTCACAAACATTCATAATCTTACATTATAAATATTCAACTATATAAATATATAAATATAAACCATAAGTGTTTCTGCTGGCCATCCCCCTCTGAAACACCTCAGCTGCACCCTGTGTATTAGCCTAGTCTGTGTCAAAGCTCTGCTCCCCACTTTGTGACAGCAAGTACTTGGCACTTTTGCAAGTGATCCATATGCTCCTATGCCAAACACTCAGTAAAGCACAAAGCTAGCAAGGATCTTTTTTCATCTTTGCTCTGCATGTACCTCCCTGGCTCTGCAAGAGAAGAGAAAGGATCTCTGTCCAAATCAGTGCCCTCTGCCCCACTGCTGGACTAATTCCTGAAGCAGAGTCATGCAATCACATAATTAGCGACTATCACAACATGTAAGCAGGGTAGGGTTGAAGCTATGAAAGCAAACTTCAGTTTTGACATTTCTCAGCTTTAATAAAATGGCATTACACAGACAAGTTCTTCCCCTGACAAGCTGTTTGTGCCCTCTGGATAGCAAACAGTCTTGTGTCAGGAGTGTGCCTGTCTTTGAGGTGGGAGATTGCAGTTTGACAAAAGCAGGGAGCAAAGGCGAGAGGGACCAGAGCTGCTTTGAGGCAGTTGCCAGGATTTAGCAGCGCCAGTACGGTGTCCGTGTCAGCCTTGCTTTGAGACAACGAAGCCCTTTTTTGGCTCAGGCTCTGAAAACACTTCCCAGCCATAGGCAGACTAGTCAGGGAAAATTCCAACCCAAAAAAACTGCAAAATAGAATCTAGTTCCTTTCCCATAGCTTTAAGCCAGGCCTTATCATGAGCAAACCTGAGCATCAGCAGTAGGCAGGGTCACCAGCCCTGCTGAAAAAAAAGGAAGGCACCAAAATAGAAAGTGGCTCATTTACTGCAGGTCACTCGTCCTGGGTTAGAAAGAAGAGGTGGTGCTCAGGTGTTTGCCCCAGTGGCTGCTGGTTTTCAATCCCTCCTGCTCCTCCAGAAGATGCCATGGACAGGGGATGAACTCAGCAGGAAAGCCTGAGGGAGCAGTAGCAAACCCCTTTCCCTCCCTTTCCCAAGAAGTGCCCTGATCGATTGCTCTTTAAAACTGCTCTTCCTGGGTCACCTCTAGCTTCTAAGCAGAATCTCAAACTACAGAAACTTTCAACTTATAACACAAACTTTCAGCTTGTAACTGAAAGCTATTAATAAGCTCATATGATCTGCTGCAGAGAAGCACTAAGCAGTTTCCACAAGGTGTGGGGCATGGCTACGTGCTACTGCCCTCAATGTTTCCCCTCCTTTTCCACAGCCAGTGTGATCTCAGACTTCTTAAAGAAAGGAATTTTACTTCAACAGCAAAGGATGAGCATTTACTGCTATTAAAAACAGCTGAGTTCCCCTGAACCTCCCCAAGACAAGAGCCAACATGTGGGAAGCTTTGGTGTAAAAGGAAACAAGAATGGAAACAGGTAGGCAACACTAACTAAACCTCTGAGACACCAGATGCTCTGACTCCTTTACACATGAGTAAGAAAAGAGCACAGGGATGCTGCAGTTAAGCTCTGGCACTTCTTATTCCAGCAGGCTATGAATGCTAAAAGCTTAACGCAGGTTCAAAAAGAAAGCAGATGGAAGACAAAGCTATCCAATACCATTAGACAATCTCTGGACAGGGGACTGTGGAGTCTACTGCAATCAGGGAGACTTTCTGGATGTACCACCCTGTCTTACCCTGCTTTTCTACACCTCCTTTGGCATTTACTGCTGCCCCAGAGAAAACAGGTTACAGTTTGTTTTGAGGCAGATCAGTCATTCTTAAGTATTAACAGTACATTTCTAAGGGATCATTTTAGCTTTAGCAAAGCTCCAAATATAAAAGAACAGTTTTATAAAAGGCCTTTAGAAAGCATTTTCCAAGTGCTTATCCATGCCTTTTGGCTCCCAACTAACTTTAAAATTCTGGTCTGAATTGTCTTTGGTGAAAAAGGATAGTTCTTATAGAGGGTCTTTAACAAAATGGCAGGATGCAATCATCTCTCTGGGATGATACTTCTCTTAGAGAGAGATCACAGTAAAACATGCAGTATGTCGGACACCGAATAACAGGGCAAATTTTGTAAGCAGGAAAGAATAACGTGGTTACCAGATGGGAAACTACTGAAGATGGAGAGCCACAGACCAGTCTTCATGGTTGGAAGACCCCAATTCCTACCACTTACAATTTTATTCTAGCCCAGCTCAGCACTAGCAGGCCGAATAATTTCTGCTAGCCCCAGAGCACCACAATGGTTTCAAGAGTGGAAAGGTGTTAAAGGCAAAGACCTTGCTTTGAGGGCCCAGCTTTCAGGCAGCAAGAGAGGGAAAGGGAAAACACAAGGCTGAAATCAGCTCAGACACATTCAGCTGGGCCAGAGCCTCCAGCAGTGGGATTTATCCAGAGCTTAAAGCATTTCTCTGGGACTCTTTGTCACAGGAGTGTAGGTACAAACAAACTGTAGCTCGGACAAAGAGAGGCAACACACATTTTATTAGTAAAAAGTTAATCAGCTTAAAGTGTGCAACTAAATAAGCAAAGCTTACATTAAAGTGACCCACCAAGAAAAGATGCCATTGAAATAAAGTTATAGGAAATACAATATAGTCTCTATGTTCTTTTGTAATCCAGCACGATAAATATTCATGATTCTGGGTTAATGGGGTATGCAGCTCTCAGCCACCACAATAGTTTTTTGTTTATTCTCAAGACCATGAACTTTGGAATCATGAACCTGAATTTCAGGACTCTGTATTCATGCATGTTAGCAAAATTCAGGGCAAGGCAGGGGGATGAAGACAAGGCCAGGACCTTGGCTTGTGACAACGTAACAGAGTTTGCTGCAGTTTTTGACAATGAGTAACAAGAGCCCCATGATGCACAGAACTTCTGGTGTATCCATCACCCCCTCTGCCTCCACACCAACAAAAGGAGGAGAGAAGAGGCATGAACCCATCCCTCATTTCCAGTCCATTCAGGACATGGCTCATTCCAGAGTCTCCCACTTCAGAAGACAGTGGCATCCTCAGACCAGCCCTTGAGGAAGCAGAAGCTGCTGGCATCACACAGCAGCACCACAGAGCAGAGCAGGGGTCCACTCCTCACGCAGGAAGGAAGAACCGCACACCCCCGAACACAATCCTTTGTGCCTTCACATCAACTGAAAGGACACTTTTGCATCCTGAAACAGTCCTGAAGGAAGAGGTCACCAAGCTCCAGTCCTGCATTCACCAGACAGAATGCACCATTCCAAAGTGTGTTTTAAAGAGCCCCAAGCCTCCCTAGCCAGGCCCACATCCAGTTGTTCCTTTGATGGTGCCACCTTCTCCTGACAGCAACATTTCCAGCCTTCCCTGTTTTGCTATGAGAGATTCCAACTTCTCTACTCCAACTTGCATTAACATGTACAGACTACAATGCCCCTTTCAAGGTATGTTAGGAGTCTTTGGGGTTAATGAAGAACATGTAGAAATTTTAAAAAAATAACAACAAAAAACCAACCACCACAGACTCAAAGTTCAAAGCCTTGAAAGCAATAAGAGGAAAACAACTTTAAATGTTTGATCAAAGGCATTTTAAGACATTTTAGTTTGTTGGGTTTTTTCCTCACAACTGTTTACAACTAAAAGCAAAGACTATGATCCAGTAAGGTCTTCAGCAGATGTCTAGTGTATTCAACTCACAGAAGTATACACCCCCTTCCCCTACAAAAACTTCCAATTACCTTTTTCCTCTTCCCCCACATAATGTAGCAAACCATGAAAGTGAGGCTTCCAACAGCCTGGCACCAAAGAGTCAGGCCCTGTTTTGCTGAGAGATGGGAGCACAGTTTTCCACTCTGCACCACTACGGATCAGTCTGCTCAGTCTGCAAACAGAACTCATAGCCCTTCACTGACCCCTCGGGGTTGAATTGCCTGTTTTAGGGAAAGTGCAGCCTAAGATTTGTAAATAAATAGGATCTATTCTTCATGCACCTTTCTTTAGGACAATCTGGATGACAATCCTTGCCATACAGAGCGCTGTTCCTCTGTTTAGGCAAAGCTGATCATTGTGATCGACTGAACGTGAGCAGCACTAGGACAGGCAGTGCAAAGACCAACCATGGCTTCAGAATACACTGTCCTGTAACAACGCAAAACTCTAAGAGAAACAACAACACTCCCTTAGATTTTAAGCCTTTGATGCTTCAATCGCAATAGTTCAACAAAGAACCAGAATAGAACATTTATACATAAAGAAGAGGAATTTAGCAAGAAGCATGGAAGTTGAGAAATTAACACAAAAGATGCAAGTGTACTTTTGGAAAGAAAACTATTTCTCCATCTACTGAAATATCTGCCTTGAATCACAGAAAGGCTCTGTCTAAAAATCAAGTACATGAGAAAACATCAACAGCCTTCTCAAAACCAAGGTGTCTTGCTGAGAGCACATTTATTTAGCATTGTAATATTTGTAATATTTTATCTTTGCAATAGCTGCGAGAGCACAGAGATGGCTGTTCAGAGGGAGAAATACACAAATGTGCACAGTAGGAGGGGAACTGGTTGGGAAGCACTTTCCCCACTCCCTGTGTGGAATTTTGCACTGAATGTCCTATTCCTTCTGAAACAGGGGACACCCCTATGCCCTCCCACTCAGATCCAAGGAGATGCCTCTTCCCCGCACACTTGCCTCAAGCTACCTCTGTAACAACAAGCCCCTGGGACAAGCCCAAACATGGCAGCTCCTTCCATTTCACCGCAAAAGCACCGGGATCCAGCCACTGCCACAATCCAGGAGGACAGAAAGGGCAGGCACACGTGATTGTTTGAGGGTCTCCGTTTCATGCATGCTTGCAAACCCCATGGCAAATGTGTCACACCTCTGCCAGGAGATAAGGGATTGTACAACGGGCAAAGAGAGAAAAAGATGCTCTTTTCAACATCAAAACAAAAGAGGGCAGCCAGGAGGTTTTACTCCTCATGTCAACATCCTATTACCAACCAGCAGTTTGCCTTGACAACAAAACTTTCCAAGAAAAGGCAGAGACATGGGCACTTGAGCGATGGCCTTAGGAGATCCCAGCTCTTTGCCCAGGAAACAGCAAAAAAACCCCCAATCCAGCATATCACGTATCACCTTCCTACTGAAGCATGACAAAGAGGAGAATATATGGCAAAAGAGGCCAACGAGGGGAAAAACAGAAATCAATAGGATCTAACAGAGCGTGACGGAAAATCACTTCCCTCATGAAAAGAGGTTACTTACCAGGTTAATGAATCTTTTCTGTTCTGTACTTAGACACCCAGGAAATGGAAGGGGTCACAGGAGCAGTGTGGGTGGGAATGAAATCCCTAGAACATGCTTTCAAGAACAATCAAAGGTTAGAGATTAAATCCAGGCAGCGGTCAACTGCACAACACATCAGCAGCTTGGTACAGGCGCCAGCTGCAGCTCAGAGTGTCACCAAGAAAAACACTCTTCCAACATCAACAGCAGAGCAAAAAATAGACTCCTCTTCCAGGGCAAAACCAGCCTGACAGGCCACCCCTGCCCCCTCAAAGGGTCAGCCCCAAGAGTCAGAGAATCTCTGCCTGCTTGGGTCAGCAGTACCTGCGTGGTCAAAACAAAATGGTCTAGGGGTCTCTGATGTGAGTAACTGCAATAGAACAATGAAAAACAGACTGCACCAGAAATCACACTGTGCAAATCACATAGACAGCTCTTGGCCCTGTGGCAAAAACTTCTCTAAACTCACTTTTATATAAAGTTCTGTTCCTTACCTTTGTTGGAAACGCACAGGCAAAAAAACAACAAAGAAGCATCTGGGCAATGGCAGGATACAAGATCTGGTCATCACAGAAGGCTGAATTAGACCTCTGGAATATCAAACACATCCGAAGCCAGATGCATTCTGGAGCCCTATTGGCAGGCCCCACAAATAAAGCACAGACCCTTGCTGCTTTATCACTCCCCTGCCCACATCTAATTTGAACTACTGACAACAAGTGACCCAAAGAATAGATCTACTTAAGACCAAGGTACTCAGTGAGGCAAATGCAGGTGCAAGAGCTCCATCCTTTTTTCAAGGCCACTGAACTTGTAGATCACTATATTGGGTTCCCCCATTGCCTCCAAAAATTATTTACCATTGGATGTTTCACAGTCTGGGCCCTCTTGACTCCAGTACAGTTCAAACACCTCTGCCATGCAGGTGTACAAGCTTCTCCTGCAGCAGCTGCCTTGTTTACTACCCACTACCCAATTTCTGCAACAGACTTATGGATAATGCAGCCAGAAATCCCCTCTGTTACTTGTATTTGATGCAGTCTCAGTTTGGATTTGTTGCACAGGACAGCTGTTGGAGTTAGAGTTCTATGTCCTAGCATCTGCCTTCATGCCCAAGGAACTACACCACAAGCTCCAAAGCAGACCTAACACTGGCTTTTCTGTGAGTTTTGACTTTGCAAGTCGAGTGAGCTTAAGGATTTTTATATCTGAGGAATTTCAAAGCAAAACCAATGCCTTACTGAATCGATACCTTCATCACACACATCCTGCCAAAACACACAGCAGCGTGGACAGTCTTTCACAGCAGATGTCTGTCCCTGGAGCTGGGACAAGCCCTTCTGTCAGGTACAGCCACTGTCAGTGGGAAGAAGGGCACAGTTTGTAATTACATCTGTCTCCTTCAAAGTCTGCTCTTTGAAACGAGCAACCCCCAGCAGGTCCCACCTGAAACTCAGCACGAAAAATGCCAAACAAACCAGCCAATTTTGTCAAAGTTCTGAGCAAATGAAAGTGCTGCTGATCAGGCAATGCTGTTTGTAGACAATGCTAAGTTCAGAGTCACACTGATGAGAAGCGTTATACTGGCAACACTCACTATGACATGAAAAGTGGAGAAAGTTAATTCTCAGCACCCAGTACTGTATCAATCAGTCTCTTCTAATAAGGAGGCAGAGGGACCCAACTGTACTCCCAACAGCAACTCTCAACAGGAAGAGATAAAGCACTCAGCAGACTTAAATTTCTGCCTCATAACACTGTGGTATGGTTTGCTCTGTGGACAGCATTGGGGTTTGTGGATGGAGAAATTAAACAGATGCTTTTTACTTGAGTGCTGACATTTACATGAACACAAGGTGACTTGAGAGGGCGTGAATTTCCATTTGGGTCTAAAGTTGAGCTGACTCATGGACCAGCAGCAGCTATGGGTCTCTGATGATTTGTACCACTCAAACCAGAAACTTGAGAAAACAGGATTCACCAGTTGCTGGGATTTCCTGGGGGCTTCCTTCTCTACATGCAGTTAGAGGTTTCTCTCCATTGCAAGCTGGGCTGACACAAAGTGGCCAAGAAGGAGCAATCAGTCATTGAGAGTTCTTTAATCAAGGGCTTCCTTGCACATCTAAGCAGTTTCTATTGACAGGGAACCTTCCTGTTCAGAAAGTGCTAGAATGGGTCTGAACATCAAAGCATGCCTGGAGATCAGCAGTTCTGGAAGCTCAGTGGCCACAAAGGAAAAAAAAAACAAACCAAAAACCAAACAAATGCAGAAGATCTAGTAGCTGAATCAAAACAACAGCCAGTTTCTGCTTAGTCATCTATCTCTTCTGAGTACTGAAATCACATTTCAGCACTAGTTGAAAGTGGTTTTGTTGCAGCTTAATACCTGCGATACTTATGATCCAGGACAACAGAGTCATTCAGAGTCAGAGCTGCCTCCTTTCTGCCAAGCCTGCCCATCTCCAAATCAGCATACAGACTGCCCTGTCGGGTCAGTGTCCCCCCAGTCCCATCCTCATCTCCTCAGCTCAGATAGCTCTGCACTCTGAGTCACAGACGCCAGCCACACTTTCCCGTCCTGTTTCTTGGAGGGAAGGGGAGCTGGGCGGAGCAGCCCATTTATTACGGCAAACAGCCTGCTGCACAGAACTGGCTGATCAAGCGCAGCACAGCAGGTGGATTCACAACAGGGCTGCCCTTGGGCGAGCAAGGAAAGAAGAACCTTCTGGCCTCTGGGAGTTACTGCCAGGATGGGAGAGGAGATGTGGTACCCCACAGCCTGGGGGAGAAGGCATCGCAGAACACCTGAGGCAGGAAGCAGAGAAGGATCTCAGCAATTCTGTAGGCAGGGTTTGGAGAGGGCTTCAGCAAAAGGGGGACAGGGAAACATCTGAAATGAATCTGTAGGAAACACAGGGAAGCAGGCAGAGAGCACAAAGGTCTGCAGCAAAGGCCGTGGGGAAAAAAAAAAAAAAGAAGGAAATTAAAGTGTCAGGGAAAGCAGGTTAGAATGTATCAGTGTATCAGGCACATGGCACTGTCAATTTCCCAAGGACTAATGTGTGAGCCTGTGCAGGTTGCAGTGGGTATCTACAGCCACACAGCTTTTCCCCAGAGTGGGCCAGAGGCTGCTCACCTGGTAGACATCCACAGGCACAGTTTTAGCAGCAAGAAAGGGGTGAGTTAACCGTAAATGCAGCAACTTCTCGTGTTAATCATCAGCAAGGGTAGGCACACTACACAGGTTAGAGCAGGAAGAGAATAAAATCTCCAGGCACAACTGCAAAGGTATAATGTAATTACACAAATAGAAAGTACCTCCAACCAAAATCCTCAGCTTTGTGGACTTTTAAATCCTGGAAGACTTACAGCACAGTTTCTAAATGCCTTTGTCTGGGACTCTGTGACTTACTAATCTTATGCTAAAGAACAGCTGAAGAGCAAGCAGCATTCCTTGATCCCACCTGAGCAGGCTATGGTCAAGGGCAGACACCTGTGAACTGCACCCAGACTAGGAAGTTCAACAAAAGCTCTGGAGAAGTATCCATGACAACTACAAGCACCTCTTCCCCACTCTACCAGGGTTTTTTAAGGGGGGAAAAAAAAAGTCCGCTGTCCTGAATTCGCCCATCTTCTGTCCTGTCCATTGCTAGATCCCAAGGTGCAGGTATAGCACAGAGGGTTACATCTCCTACAGGCCAAGCAGATCCAACACACCCCAAGAAGTGTCAAAGATCAGGCACGATTTAGTCAGATCCCAAGAAGACAGGTAAACACTGGAAGGACTTCAGACCCAGATCTCAAGTTGCCGTGATCATAAGGTTTTGCTCTCCAATTCCCCAGGCCATTGACTTCCCTACTCAGGAATCTCAGGTGCAATAAAAGGGTCGGTGGTTATTATTTCTTTAAACCAGAGCCATTAGCTTGTGCTCAGCTAGGATTACAATCAAAGTCACCTTAAACCTTCCCTTTGAGGAAGAAACCTGCTGCAGCTCTACCTCGCTACAAAACACCTCCCCAATGGCAAACAGCTGCACCACTGAAGAGTGACTCCACTAGTTTTCACCCACCTGTTTTCCGTTCTGTAACTGCTGTCATCTCCCCAAAGCAGGTAAATTAAAGACTGAACAGTCTGGTCTCTCATTCTTTCCCAGACCACCCAAAAAGAGTCAATTTCCTCCTTGAGTATTTAACCCTTCCTGCAATGTACCAGGGAAAAAATGCAAAGGGAATGATTGCCAGTGAGAGCTCTCTCCTTCCTCTATAAAAGTTTCTCTCAGCTCAGCATCTAAGATTCCACAGACTGGGTCATGTCCCAGACTCTTCTCTCACAGCACTCCTATAAGCATTGGTGGCAAAGGAAGGAAGCTTTCTCTTCTGGAAGGCCATATACCTTCTAAAGTCAGGAGACCAGGACTCAGCTCCCAGCACTGCCACCACCACAGTGACTGCCCTTGGGTAAGCCTATGGCTCCCACTCTCTTCTACAACTCAGAGCCCACACCAGAGGACTGGTACCTTTGCCACAGCTGCACTGCCACTTTCCACACAAGCCCAGAGGCTTCAAAGCTGCATAGAAAATCCGTAAGATGCAAATGCCAAGCAAAGGGCAGGCTGGCACACACTCTGCCAGTGCTCCCACCATTGCCAAACTAAACAGGACCACTCGCAAGATTGCAGGAAAGCCCTTGTCAAGAAGTGAGTGGGCTGGACCCATAGTACAGCCTGCAAAGAGCTTTCTAGTTGTCCTGCTAACATGATGGATCCATGCTTTCAACAGGGAGAACAGTATCGGCATCCCACTCAAAACCCAAGCAACACTCAAATGACCCAGACTTTACAGATGCTCTCTCCCCTTTCTCATTTGATTACCCCCTGGAGGCTTTCAGTTCCTAATAGCAAATTCCTCGGCTGCCCACAGAAATGCCTGCACCTGACTTCAGATGTTTGCATCACAGCCCAAATGAAATGTGCAGTCTCTAGAACAAAAAGCACTGAGCCTATACAGAAGAAGAGCTGTGAGGAACGGAACAACAATGAAGCGCAATTTACGGCTCTCAGGACAGCACTGGGTGTGAGAACTCTAAATGCATGGGGCATCTGGAAGTTGGTGGATCAAATCAGCAGGTAGAGCATGAACAAGGATGCACAGCGATATCCTGTGATGGACAAGCAGCATCCACACTTGAAGGAGTTTTGGCTTGCAGAAAAAGATGATCTATCATTGCCAAACTGCTTCTCTCATAACTTTTCTAATGATAAAGAAACAGGAGATATGGAATTGCTGCTCATTTGATGCCCCTTCACACCTCTTACCTCAGTTCTTCCCTTTTTGAGCTCATATCCTGAGAACTCCACAAAACCCATGGGGACTAATTCACTTTCTAGGTGCTATCTCCCTGCCAGAGCCCTGCTCTGTTTTGCACCCTCCCCAGGCCAGGCTCTGCCCCCTCAGAGCACTGTAAGCAATGGCCCAGCGCAAAAGCCGTGGAGAGATCAAAGTCTCAGGGAAAGAAGCTGAGCTTGGTTGCAAGGCTCATTTGTACCTATAGGCAACTCCTCCTTGGTCTGGCTCTCCTCAGCAACACAAACTCTCCTGAAGGACTCTTGAGACACACGGAGGCAGCAGGAGCCCAAGTCCCCTTTGGCCTGTGCCTCAGGAGAACATGGCTGGGTAGGCAGCTCTGCCAATCTCCTGATGCAAGCACCTGCACAGAGAAATGCTGCATTTGGCCTGGGAGTCTAGACATGTAGATTGGCCCGTGCCCAGACCTGGTCAGCCTGTAGTCAGGACATGTCACACCAGGATGAACTGCCCAGAGCAGAGAGAAACAGGACTCCAACACAGAACACCCTCAACGGAGCCCTCCCTGGAAGACGAGCTATTGCACTGCACCTCCAGCTCACAAAAGGCAGGAAGTACCATGCTAGGAGCCAAAGCACCCAAGAATCAAGGTGGTGAAACCAAACTGCAGTTTTTTCTCCTCACCTGGCAAGTGGAAAAGAGCCTCATAGCAGGTCTGAGCTGGAAGGAAGGGATCATCAAGCCTACGCACATCCAGAGGACAAGTTATTCAGTGCCCATCTCTCCCTCTTATTCACACTTCCTACCTTCCCTCATTGATATAAGTTGGAGGATATTATCCCCAGAGGTCACTTTGAATCTCAGAGATTCTGCTCTTCACCTCAAATTAAAGTTTGTACAAGCTTGCACCCAAATAACTATCAGAACAAATTACAGTCTATTTAATTCCTTTGGTTCCAATTCGTCTGAGGACTCTCAACAGGACATGCTTGGTTTTTTTAGAAGGCATCCATGGTTCCTCCTGCTGCCTGCCCGTCACACAGCCTCACTCAGACCTGCACACTGGCCTGCGTGTCCTTAGCTGGATCCTCTGAGCAGCAGATCCATCCAAAGCACATGCCAGGCTTATGACATTTTCCCATCTATTACAGAGCAGATCTGGGCAGGAACCTTTGTACTATTCCCTTTGAAAAGCTCCAGTGACCTGCCACAACACTCAGCAAAATCCACCCCACAGAGCCAGCACTGCCACCTTCCCTGGCAACTCAACCTGACAGTGCAGCCCTGTCTCAGCTGCCCCTTGATCAGCCTTTTAGGAATCTCCTTGTTTCTTTCTGCCTTACAAAAAGGCAGGAAAGCAGCTACATTAAGAAAAGAAAATCCTGGATGGGTGGAGTGAAGAGCTTGAACAGCAGGGGAGTTATGGCCCATCAGCTGAGCCCCAGTAACTGGGCATGTGTTGATACCAGCAGCTCAGTGGTTGCAGTGCTTTAGGAGGTTACTGCCCCGTGCTGTCCCTCCTGCCTTGCTGCAGGAGGTTATTACATCCTCCACTAATGCAACAGAAAGGACTGCGTGCCAGGCTTTCCACTCCCAGTCTAGCAGAACAACCACTGATAGTCTCCACTCAACCTCAGGGCATGAGCTGCAGGGGTGAGGAACTGCCAAGCTTTCACATCATAACTTGCCAGATTTAAATCCATCACAGCCTCTGGGCCACAGCCATTACCCCACAGGAAATTAGAAAAAATTAAAAAAGATAATAAAAAGAAATAAGTAAAGCACTATAGCTTTGACAGCTTTGTAAAACATGTAGGAGGACCAGCAGCTTGTCTTCACAGCGGGCTAAGAGGCTGCACACAATCTGCAGCCACAGGACTGTGCACAGGAGCCTGTGCCTACAGCGGTGATGGAAGCATCACCTCAAGTCTCATAGTGCCAGCTCTGTTTCCACAGACCACCTGTTTCCCCTTGCAAAACATACCAGACACCTGAGCATTTCACAGCAGATCTGCAGCCATTGCCCTCTCCAGTCATGCTTCTTGACAGATCCTGACAGTGTCCCACGAGTGGAGGAACTCAGGCCTAAGGAAGTTAAGAAGACTTGTCACTGCTATAGTTCATCAGGAACAGAGCAAGATAGACTTCCCATACAGGCATTAGATAACAGCCCAGACTGGCCCTCTTGGAGAGGCAACTCTATTAACGGTGCCTTCACCTCGTTTCACTAATGGAAATAGATCACTTAGCTCAACTAATCCTTCGAGATGGTGTTTGCAGCAGAGAACACCTGCCTAGCTCCACTAGGAGCTGATGGTCTAGGACAGGATGAGGAAGAAGACTGCAAATGCGAGGCAGGGTCTAACACAGGTCTTCGTGGTACAAGCCTTGTTTGGTTTGTCTTGGGGCTAACTTCAAAAAATGGAACTATTCAGTGCACTAAGAGAGGTACATGGCATGTAAGGAGTATCCTGTTCCCTAAGTGCTCTGCACTTTAGGTGGACACAGCCACATGAAGAGAAACTGGATCAGAGAGCCTGGAAATACAGCCAGTCAGGACACACCGAAAGAACCAGCGTCTCTTTCTTCTACAGAAAAGAAGACTGAAACTTGAGAGAGCCAGTAATGGTGCTCACCAGTGTTCACCAGCGCAGGAGGCTGCAGCAAAGCAGAAGGCACCGTACTGTCCTCCACACCTGCACAGCCTGGGTGAGACGGGCAAACTCAAACTGCAGTACTGAAGCCTCAGGTCAGGAAGCCAGAGCAGTGCTGGACTAGGCTGCCTGGCAGCCCCCACCACAGACAGCTGTGTGCCAGCACCACCAGAAACACCAGCCTGCTCCTGGGAGGAAAAGGAATCACCTGTGTGACCTCCACAGGTCTTGTTCCCTCCTCCCTTTCTATTGAAAAGAAGACATTGGAAAAGCATAAAAGGCAAACACCGAGAAGTCAGAAAATAAAGATAATTTCTGTGATTGATCCTGCCTGAATTGAATTAACAGGAATAACACACACAAAGTTTTTCTGTCCACCACAAGAAGAGGTGCTGATGTAAATGAAGGGAGGCTGTCATTGGCAGCCCAGGGTCTTTTCTGCGTGCGTGCAAAAATGAGAGGGAGAGAACTTGGCAAATGAGGGGACTGCAGGAAAAAAACCAAAAAGGTCTTGCAGTGAAGGCAGGCAAATGAAAGGCTGGGAAAATAACTTTTCCCCCTTTTCTGCCACAGGTTCCCTGTTAGATGTAGAGAAGCCAAATAAAGTAAATGTTCTCTGTGTGGTCCTTAAAGGAGCATTCCTCATCCTCCATGTACTTGATCTGACAGCAGCACCCAGCAGTCACAAGGGCAAGTGAGGCAGCAGAGATGACGGTATAATTTTGAGGAGAAAGCAAGGATAATACATTTTCAGATGGGAAGGCTGAAGCACTGTACCTGTAGCTCTCCAAGTCTGAACCATAGCAGTGTCACTAACAACTAGTTTCAGTGGAAAGAGAGATCAATTCACTACAATTTAGAAGACACAAATACAGTAAAGCACGTTTGGGCTGGATCTCATATTCATTAAAAAGAATGCACACACCAAACCATATATCAAATGACAGATGACTTGCTGATCAAGGGAATGTTTTGTGCAAAAAAATACTCTCTGGAGAGGACTGAGCTGAATTTTGGAAGGAAACCCACCACACTCAGCCTACATACAGGGCCAGCTCAACTTGCTCTACCAGGCAGAGAAGCTCTGAAAGACATTACATTGACAGAGCCCATCTATGTGAGCAGATATGGCTGCAAGTACTGCAAAAGCAGGCAGGAGAGAACTGATAACAAGAGAAGCTATCACCAAAGGACACTGAGGAACAGCTAGGAGCACATTCAGGGGGCAAAGCTCCAACTCAAGAGACCAAGAACACCACACACAAAGAAACTCCTTTCTTTTTTCGACTCCTACAGTATTAAGAAAACAGGACTTCACACAAACTTGTCTGTAAATGTAACACAACTAACAAGGTATCAGTTGCCAATTTCTCAGTAGAGAAGCAATTCACAAGACTACAACATTCTCCAATAGCTGGAACCAAAACGAGTTACACTCACATCAAGAGTACCTCCTAGTTTTCCAAAGAGAAAATCTGGGTCCATATTCTCTTTAAATTAAGGGAATTCAACCTTAGGGATGACAACAGCTCTTTTAGAACTCAGATAGATAAAAAGCAACGATCTCAGAACCAGGAGGGTGCAGTCCGACAAGGGAATGAAAAACTCCGAGAAAGGGATGGAGGGAGCAGCTGGAGGCTTCCCGGAAAGGATGTGGTACCTTGCACACAGGCAGCTGCGGAGTACCTGGATGCCCCGGGAGGCCGGGCTGTGTGCGAGGCGGGTCGCGCCGGCTCCCGACGGCCGGGGCGCCCCGGGGAGCCCCGCCAAGCGCCGCCGCGCTCCCGCCGCGCCGGGGCACGCACCGCAACTTCGGGCCCGACAGAGCTCGGAGCAAGTTCGAACAGCTGCCAAAAGGCTGTGAAAATGCACAGAAAAAGCCAAAATGGTTGGGGGCGGGAGGGGAGAACCCCCAACTCCAAAATGCAAAGCACGGCCGGGCACTTCCCTGGCTTTGCAGAGGGGAATTTCGCGCGGGAG
>VZTG01004510.1:17032-110372 GCA_013397845.1 Melanocharis versteri | reverse complement strand
GTTGTTAGACCGCGGATGGAGAACGATGGGAAAAAGAAAATCACTCCAAACTAGAGAATAGGAGAAATTAAGAAAGATGGGACTAAACATCAAGATGTGCATTTATCCCTCTCACCTGCTTTTCACAGTAGTTTTCAGGCGCAGGTAGGCTGTTTTACTGGAAGTTTGGGCTTTGGGATGATCCATATACAGCAAGGCCTGGGAAATCAGGCAGATGGATCACATGCAAGATGATCAATTGCATCAAAATCTACACCTTGGTATCTGATGTAGTGGCTGTCTGAACCTGTACGATATCTTGGACATCTCTAACAACAGAGCATGGGGTAACATGCTGGAAAGCATCCTACTTTTAGGGCTGCGAGCTTGTGATGGAGGTAGTTCACACAGGCACGACGACTCCGCTGTTTGCATAGTGACAGGGAAAGGGCAGATGCCCAAAGCCCAGCCACCTCACTGGGTGCTGAATCATCTTACAATTAATCTCACAAAGGCCAGCCAGGTGCTTCCATGTGAATTCAGCACTGCCTACCACAGCCTCTGGTCTGACAAGATATTAGGTTGAGACTGGAGCAGTATTTACAGGTTGATATCTGTGCTCATGCTGCTCAGCAGAATTAGCATTAGACAGAGGCAGCACAGATGCCATCCCGGTGAGCAGAGGAGAGCTGACAAGGGTGCAAGCTCAGTGCGGAGTTCTTGGGGTGAACGTGTGTACCACAGTCCCCCTGTGCCAAAACTGCTCCTTCAACTGTGTACTTCCAAGCTCCCACAGCAGGATCGTCAAGCAGCATTTCCCAACAGAGCATGGGCTCCGAGCCCTCCCTTCACTCAGACAGACAATCATTTGCCATCCATAAATTTGTCCCTTCTCTTCCAGCCTACAGCAATGAATGATAACTCAGCATAAAAGGGCACAATATGATTCAGGCATCTCCTCAGCAGAAACACAGTCTACTGCAAACTGTTCCTGACTCTTGCCCCTGCCTCTCATTTAATATTTAAAATCCTCTTCAAACCTTCACAGAAGCCAATAAGAGTGCATCAATCTCTGACATGAAGATGATGGTGAAAAGCTCTGCTAATCAAACACACACTGGAGTTTCTTACAGCTGGTGTTCAATGAACCAAGGAAGATTAGGTTTCAGGCAAGCTTTCTAGCAGTAAACCAGGGAAGTGCTAGAGTGGATTGCCATGAAGAACCAGGGAGTTCCCATCACTGTAGGTCTTTGAAGAGGAGTGTAGAAAAACAGCCATCAGACTAAACTTAGTAAGGTAACTTTATCCATCTCCTGAGTTTTATACTCCTCATTTACACACTAACTACTTTCACTTTTTCTGTACTAGGTTGCTATTCGCTTTGATTTTGTCAGATGGAAGAGCAGTCTAACGGTTATTTTAAAATGAAAAGCTGATCACGTCTCTATGTTTCAGAACTCCCAGCTTTTACGAGATGAGCGCTAGCTGCTCTTTTCTCTCTGCAAAGAAGGTCCTGGCAATATTACTTTCTGAGGGTATGGGAAGCTGGAAAATAAAGGTTTGAACCTTTGTAAGGGTGGTCAACAGCTTCCCTGATCAGCATCATGTATCCTTGTCATCCCTGTGGAAGGCTGGGCTGTCACCCACTAAGAACAGTCTCTGGACCACATGGAAAGCGCTTGTTAACCTCTTCCAGCATGACAGTTTACACTGGGGAGCCTGACGTCTTCTGCACACAGAACCTCTATTATAGACATGGATGGACGCAGAAGAGGACATCCTACAGCTTTGAAGGAGGAAGAGAGCAAATTAAAATGTGGATCCTTAATGGTGCAATTAGAGTGAGTCTGTGAGGGAGTTCAGAGGAGTCTATCACTATTATCCACACACAAAAAATAATGTTGCCCTACTACTGGAACTCTGGAAGTCTCTAACATGAGAACTGCTCAAACCTTCTAGAAATAGTTCTCTAACAATCATGGCACTTTGGAACTGGCAGCCAAAGCAGTGTACCCTGAACAATGACTGCTACCTGATGTTTATGAGATAAGCTCATGTCATCTTGATTGGCAGGGCCACATCAGTGCAACTAAGGAACACAGAAAGCCCTGTGAAAGGATCTTTTTCATCTGAGCTGGTAAAAAGTCAGTGAAGTCTCACATCAGCAGAGCAACTCATGACACCAGCAGTTAATTATCTGGAAAGAAAACAATCCATATCCATTGCTGTCAAAGGCAGTCTTTTCCTTTGCAGAACTCTCTCCTGCCCAACACATGCAGACAAAATCTGCTGTCCTTTCAAGCCTCGCTGAGCAAGAATGCACACAGCTCTTTCTGAATAGCATCCATGAGCAAAGCTATGTGTGAGCTACTTAGTGCTAATGGAATATCCCTGCACACAATATGTCCTGAGGCCAAAACACACACAAAGGTTGTTAGGTCTTCCACAGGACCTGCTTCTTCCCTCTTGCCAGCACTTGGGGTCCACCAAATCTTTTAACAAAGTGACAGAGGCACCACTCCCTTGGAGCCTGTCCTACTGCCAATTCCACAGCTACCGCCAAGTTTACAAAAAAACAAACACACCGAGATATTTGCATCACCAATACAAGGGCAGATAGAGTCCTGGAGAGATGGAGCACGACTCCCTGAACCCAGAGCATTCTCTTTCTTCTTCCCTCTGCATTTCTAGTACCTGTCACTTCTCCTTAAATTTCTTTCATTGCTTCTTTTTATGGTAGGAAAGAACCCCTGCTGCAGGTGCAGCCAATGAGCTGCATGCCTGCCTACAGGCACCATGGGGCACTCAGCAGAACCATCACCCTCCCTTTGCTTCACCCCCTTCTAGCAGAAGCTCATCTACTCTTAGTACCATTACAGGCTTTCCATCCTGATGAAGCCTCTTCACTTCCCCATCTCCTTTTTTCTCTGTCTGCTTTTACCTAGCAGTCTATTGCTCTCAACTCCCTTATCACTCATAGAGTTGACCACAGTTGGGACATCTCTTCTCCTCTGAGCAGTCATGAACAAATCCAAGTGATAAAGTAAGTATCAACCCCTTCTCTCTCTTCCTTCCATCACCCATTTTAGTTTCTTGTGCAGTAGATTGGGGGTGGGTAATTTTTTATCAAGCTTTTTGTATTACCACCCAGGAAGTACCTTCCACAAGGTTAAATGATTTCCTACCTAAAAGAAATCTTTTAAGATGCTGACAAATACGTACTTAAATGTGTTCCAGGGGTTCTGAAATCCACTGTACAGAGCTCACCGTAGTCACAGGCACATCCACCTGTGCATTAACAACTCAATGCATAATTAACAACAGCCGTGTCATAACAGGCAGTGACACTCAGAGAAACTAGAAGTAAGCCATAGTTGGAAAATTCCTTTCTGTTCACCAAAGTAGCAGCAGGCAGGATTTTAAGTCACCCCACATAAAAAAGCACCAAACATTTTTCCCATCATTAATGCAATCCTTGAACTATGTGAGAAAAAACAAGATACTTCTGGGGTAATTTTGTATTATATAGGGACAAGCTGTGGGAGGCAGAGAGAGAAATCTGTCTTATCTGGAAGCATGGATTTTGGCTTGACCACTGGTTCCCAAACTGAGGCATGTCAAACTGATGTTTCATTACTTCACTTAAAATCCATTTTCAGAGTTCACACAGGAGTCAGTTATGCTTGGAAAGCATTGAGCAAAGCTGGTGGTTTTGGTGATCTCTGCTGCAAGGTTAAGAAGAAGGGCATGGGAACATCTTTGGAAAAGCATCTGCCTGTTCAAAATTTGAAGAGCTGAATCCATTGGTTTTTCCAAAGTACTTTTTGCCATAGGAAAAGTTCCATCTTTTTCTTTTTTTCCTTCTCTTTATGTGGAGGAATAAATCTGGGAAAGTATAAACATTTCTCCAACCCTCTGCTATGAGATGAAGATGGGATAGTTGCATTTCCCTGTTCACAGGCAGGGATCCTTTACAGAGGCTGGAACATATGCTACCTGAGTCAAGACTGTTTGACAAGCGGGTAGAATTTAATGACTCTCCCAGAAAAGCAGAGATGTTGCTCCACCAAAAATTGCCTTAGAGAATTTTCTTAGTTACAGCTTCTGCACAGGATTTCTGTACAGAGATTTAATTATAGTAACATCTTCATCCAAACCACACACAGACAACATGTGGGTATTTCCTCTTCTCAGGTAAGCAACACTTTAAAATAGGTTCATCTTACAAGTCACTCTTTAGGTCACTAAAACCAGGAACAGTGATCTCCTTTTTCATTATTTATTTTGTCGTACATATCATTAAAAATTATGGTAATTTCAGCTTCAGACAAAGGTGGGTGTTTGATCACTTTCTGGTAGTGAGATAAACAGAAAAAAATTCTCAACCAAAATCAGCTTTCATCTTGCCAATTAAAATTACTAAAAATGATTCTGCAGAATCCAAATGCAGAACTTAAGTAACCTAATGGTTTTTCTTCAACATTTTATTATACAGGTCACCAATTCTTGCAGGTAAATGGGTGCCTGACTCTGTAAAACTGTCACATCTTTGTAAAGCAAACAATAGGTAATGTCCACTATTCACCTGCTAATGTCTGGCCAGACATCGTAAGAAAATAAGGAGAAAATTTCCACCCCATTCTTGTTGTTACTCCTGTGTGTAGCAGAGCAAGAGAAGCCTCACACTAAGTTAATTACATAACCCACTTTTCTCAGCCCAATAAACTGATAAGACAAGTGATTTGGAATGAAAACAGCATGAAATGAAGAGAATTACATGTCTAGAAAGCACAGAAAAACCACTGTGCCTTGCTTAGTGCTGAAATTCCTGATACAAACCCGTGGAAAATGAGAACGAGCAGCCACCAAAGCTTCCTTGAATTCAGTCTCGCATGATGTTCTCAGTCCTGTTTGGAAGCTCCTCAGAAAGTTACTACAGCTCTCAAAACATTTCAGAAACCAAATAAAAGCTTGTGACACACAGTGTTCAGAAAAAAAAAAAATCACTGTGTGGTGTCTAACTGTAGCATGTTTTTCTAGGTCGGGCAGCTTGTTACACAGAACTGCTGGAGACTGGCCTTCCTCACCCAGATCCAGCATTTCCAGTTCACAGGACTTAGGTCTAGGCTTTGGTGAACTGGAATCTATCTAGGTAACCACTGCATCATATGGGTAAGCACACCTCACGGTACAAGAACCCTAAAATACCAGCTCTGTAAAATTAGGTATTTTGTTAATTGTACATAAACTCCCAATTCTACAAATGCACGTTTTCTGGAATGCTGTAGTCACCCGATGCCAGCTGAAGGATGAGCATGAGCTTGTGAAGGTACGTTTTGGAATGCTGCAAGCCCATGGTCCTGAAGGAGATGTATCTAGAATGTAACGTTCTGTATTGTATTATTAAGATTTGGTGAGAAAATCAATACGTCAATAAGCCAAAAATGCTGGTACCAGGCAGTATCACCCCCACGTTCACAGCAGATGAGTCCTTGTTTTTTTGCAAAAGCCTTGCACTGTGGCAAATACACTGATGAAAATAAACACACTGTAACTGGTACAGGGCTGGGGGCAATGACATTGTTAACAGCATATCTGTTTCAAGGTCTGCCTTTCAAATAGGTTAGTCCACCAGATAGAAAAAGTCATTTTCTTATTCTATTCCCAAATGAATTTCTGCCCTTTAAAGTGATTATCCCCAAGAACTACATGAAGACTTCCAGATTCATGGGTCCTCCCATCATCTCTACAGTTGCCCCACACAAGCCAAATCCCCAAAACTGAAAGAAAAAATTCAGAACCATTGAATGAAAGTAAATACTGAAAGTAAGAGCTCCTTTCCTGAACTGAAAAAGCACTCCTGGATAAAAGCACACTACTCGTGGAACACACATGCAGATATCTCCTCTGCAAGTTTTGAGAATTTTCTCACTGAAGCCATTTAGCAGAATGAAAATGTTCCCTTGAAAGGCTCTGGAAAACAAATGGCACCAAAACTTTTTTTTTCCACGAGATATGATGCTCCTGAAGAATGCAAGCCATAAACACACTGCTCCAACACTTTCAAGTGTGGCTTTATTCCAACAGAAGTCCAACAACAGCAGGGGCTTTCGTGACTTCAGGGCTCCCTGGTACAAAACACTCATCTTAGACAGCAGCAGTGCTAACAGCTACTGCAGGGCTGCTCTGCCACAGTGCATTAACCTGGAAAAAGCCAAGGGACCCAAAACTGGAGTTCTTCTTCCATCTACAGTTCCAACAGACTTGAAATGAACCATAAGCTGCAGAGTCAAGAATTCATTCAAGATAACAGGAGCCCTAAACTCCAGCTCCAACTATTCAGCTTAGTTCTCCACAGACTGGAGAGGAGACTTGTCTTTTCCTGAGCTGATCCTTTCCGGACACATTCCAGTGGAGAAATTCCTGAAGCATTGACAATTACAGATTTTTGCTGTCTTCAGTGAGGCTGTGTATTTATACTTCATTGGGCAAATTTGGCTAGACGCTGGTGATGTTGAAGCTAGAGCAAAACATTAACTTCCTCACTTGTGTTAGCTCTGTAGCAATGATAGTGATAAGAACGTGCTATCAATTTCACTGTTTTAGTACTAAAAGTGTAAAAAGTGCTAAGTGTTCTGGGTTTGTTTTTTAACCTGAAACTCATTAAAGAAATACACCTAGGACTATCCTACAAAAAACAATTTGTGTGCCCTTTACACACTTCGGAATGTAATTCTGGAGAGGAATTAATAGATACTGTGGCTTCAAAACATTCAGACATCAAAAAAAGCATAATGTAATGACTATTTGCAGTCTCCATTCCCTCCCATCCAGCATTCACCACTTTTCATACATGAATTACAAGAGGCATTTCCTATGTGCACTCTGCCTCAACTGAAAATATTTACAATTGTATTTACCTAAAACATTTGGCTATTGCTTATGCACCTATTTACCCAAATCCCTGGCCCCTGTACCAGAAGTGGGAAGAAAAGCACTGAGCAGCCAACTGAAGAGTTATCAAAAAGCCTAAATTCAAGAACCAGAAACTCTTAAGAAACAACCATGGTAAGAGGAGTGTTGTCTGTAAGATCTTTATTTCTTCCATAAAAAAGGAAGGACTACATCATCTAAGCAGAGAGCTTCCAATTTCTATTAAGCAAGATGGTTCAAGCTATACCCGCATTTTTGGGGAGGAGGGCAAGGAGGGGAAAGGGGAGCAAACAGCCTTGCCCCAAACAGTAACCATAAAGACAAGCTGTTGAAAACTGGTCACATTTTGCACTCCTTCAGAAACCAAAAGGGGGAAAACAAAACCAACTCCTAACTTACGTGCTAGGGTGGCTGTATAAAAATGTCAATTATTTAAACACAGTACTTCTCCGGAGGAACTTGCTTGCAGAAACAAAAGCAATGCCTGTGCAGAAAGTATCTTTCCAATGTCACTTTAGAAGATATACAATCCTATATGGATATTCAAAAGCCAGTAATGCCAGAGGACAGAAAAAGCAAGTAGGCAGCCCACCATCCTGTGGCATTAAAAAGTGATTAAATGAAATTCACAAACGGTTTAGTGAAGTTTCTGATAGACTAATCACATAGCAGTGCTCTAAACAGAGAAGCAGACCCATTATCAAAACATTCCCTTTAAAAACACTTTTATCTTGGCAGAGTACTTAATGTATTTATTGTGTGGAGATAATGGCTTCTCACTTCAGATTTAGAAGAACATGGATGAAGAGAGGGCTTCCCACAGCTGTATGCACTAACAAGTACTAGTACAAAATCCATTCTTTGCTTTAAGTCTCCCATGTTTTGGAACAAAGACGAACTGTTGACCCAGTTTACAAACTCATCTTAAAATTCGCCTGTATTTCAAAACTAAAAAAACTTACTCTGTTTAGCAGCAGAGCGTTCACCTACAGACACCAATGATTCACTTGAAGCAAAACTTAATTATTTTCTGACAGATTGGTCAAAATTGTCCAGGGAAATCAGAGCTGAAAGCTCAAACACTTTTCAGAAGCCATACGCAGCAGGATGCACTGCTTCCCACTATTACCTACCCGTACAGTTCACCCAAGCCAAACACGGATGTTTCTCATCGTGGCTACTGCGCTATCAGTACTTTTTATATAGAGACAGTACAGTGCTAATCAATACAAATACTTGGCTCATTTTTTAAATTCAGGAAGTTTCCTTCTCCATGGCAGGTGCTCTATTTCAGACAGCCACACTGATGAAAACATTCCTACATGGCAAATGTCTAAAAAAAGCCCACGGAAAAATCAAGCCCAGTGGCTCTCAAATCAGTCAGAAACACATTCAGGATATTTCTAACTAAACACAGTGCATAATTAACAGTCATCTTAGAAAGACTTAACCTTTATTTACCCATTTATTTCAGTCCACACTTACCCCCACTTTTCCCAGTACACTGGCTGGATCACAAAACACTTCTCCACAGCCAAGAAGAATCTTTTTGGGTTGGTCATTCACTTTGGAGTTGTATTGTACAATACAGTTGTAAGCAAATTCTGAATTCAAAGCAGGGGGGCTAGATAGATGAAAACCACACTAATATTGTATACAGAAACTGGCGCTCAGCTGTATTGCCTTTTCAAACATTCTCAATTGCAAACTCATCTATTTTCACAATCAAAACATTTTTGTCTGAAAAGTTTATTTTAGTTTTCTGAACACTCTAAAGCAACTGTGCTTTTGATGTTACACAAGTGTTCAGATAGGATTAACAAAAATTAAAATGTTCTAAATTACAAATTTAATTCCTGTAAGAGCTTGAGAAATAGAACAGAAAAGCATGACATACACACATTGTGAAGAAACCCCAACTTTTCATGCAATGGCAGGCAAGATGTAAAAAGCCACCCGAATTCACACATTTTTACACCGAATCATCAGAAAAAGTACTCTGTAGTAAATCTGTACATCCAAATACATTTGGGATCTACACCTAAGTTACATTATTTAATGTTATATACACTTATTACCCCTTGTATGATGTCTAAAGGAAAATCTTCATTCAACCCAAACCCAAAAAAAATATGCAAGACTAACTTGGAAAAAAGGAGAATCACTTTAGACATTCAGTTAAAATGTTGGTTTTGTTTTAATCTAGACCTCAGAGTGTTTAATAAAAAACAAACAATCCTCTTCATTTAACATTTTGCTTTCTAACTGTACAGTAAATTGCATTGCAGAGAACACACCCCGTCTTCAGACTGTATTTTCTTTGGATGAATTTAAGATGTAGCTGGATATTAGTTTAAAGATAAATAAAGGGAAGTTGGTCCAACTAGAACAATAGCTGATATATTACATGCATATGGGGGTTTTATATATTTTTAAATTATTTTTTAAACAAATGAGTGTAGGGTAGTTGATATTGCAAATAAACCAAAAAGCACCTGGAGTTGAAAATACAAAACATATCTCCTATCCTGGCAATGGCAGTAAAAATCAGAAAAGTAATCTTTCTGGAACAGCATTTTTACATAATTTAGAAATGTTGAGTACCAGGAAGACTACTAATCAAGTAGTTTTAGCAGCCAAGTTTCCCTCTTTTTATTGAATGGAACAAATGCTTTAAACAAACTGTTTGTCCTCTTCACTGAAGAGAGCTAGTCTATTCGTCTTTAATGAGCTAGGTTTTTTGCTTTTTGATGTTGGTTTTTTTGGGGGGAAAAGATTAGCCATGTACTGTAGTAATGCCTACTGCATATAATCCAAGCATTTGCTGTGAACAGTTGGAGAAAGCAGTCAGTAAGAACCTAGGATCAATGAAATAGATGTTACTTTAAGCCATCCACAAAATGGAGACCCATATAGTGCCCAGTGTTAAAACCCAAATCTCTTCTCGCGCTTTTTGCTGTGCAAGTTCATCCCCAGGAAAAGAGGAGCTGATCCATAGTTCAATTTTCTTATTTCCTTAGTCAATTTTCACATTAGTGTAGATTTTACGAACAAAGGCACTTGTTCCCATGTAACCAATAGCTCCTGCAAAATAAACCAAAAACATTGAATGTGTTAGAGAGTGGGTCATCAAAACAAGCCAGCGATATAAACCACACACACTTAAACAGAGAAAAGTCACATAAAGCACGTACTCTGCACACAGAAACTTCTCTACCTGCAATGCTTGTTCTCAAACTCTAATTACCCATGCTACCCCTGAATGGCTGGCAGGAACTTCCCCTGTCTAGCAATCTAAATCCATTAAGCCATCTTACCAAGAGGCCATGCTCACTTGGCCTTGATAAATACAGCAGCCCCCCTACTGCTGCCAATAACCAAGTCCATTTTTTCTGAGCAAAGGGTAAAAAACATACAATCACCCACTCTGCAGGGAAGGTGGATGGGAGGGTGGGTTTTTATCATAAGTTACATGCCTTCTGGATGAGTGTTTTATTGGCAGATGGCTTCTTCCCTCCCACAAGGCACAAACAATAATAGATCTCCATCCCAGGAGTCTTACACTCCAAGGAGGTCTGTACAAAGACATTAACAAGTAGCAGTTAGTAGTTAAAGAAATTGCAACCTGTGGTTTTCAAATTAGTAAGAGTCATGAGCAAAGTATGCATTGTCACAGCAGTAATAAAAGAACAGATCACTGAGTTTTTGATAGGGGCAACAGTTTATGCTAAACCCAAAATACTGCAGTATTAAGGACATCTAGAAAAATTAAAGAAATGCACTGGACTAAGGCCTCTTCTCAGAAAGAGATTCAGCAACCTACCTGGTCAAACCCAGAACCTCAGGTTTGCCAGGCTCAGTAAATACTGTGGTCTTACAAAATCAGCAGGGAATGAATGTCTTCATCTCTTCCAAGCAGAATGAGAGTAAGTCAATTTGGCTAATCGTCATGTTTGAAGCGAAGTTGAAAATCAGGCAAGAATTAGAGACAACTGCTGTCTGACTGCCAACAGTCATAAAATACGGGATGGATAGAGAAGTTAGGGTCTGTAAACCACTACAGAGAATTCCTAATACTAAATGCTTCGATGATTGGCAAAGAACGCTCTTAAGAGAAAAGATACTTCTCCTTCTTTGAAGCAATAAAGAAAAGCCCAGAACAAAGCATTGCAGGGAACTAGGATGCACCAGAACTGCAAAAGACATGTTAAATATAAAAGTCTAACCCATGCTAAAATTTGTATGCCAAACTTTCCAGTAAAAATAAAAAGTGGTTGTTTTGCCTTTACATATTAAGGCTGTACAGACCTGCAGCTGGCATTGCTGACTATGGAATTATTCAGATCCTGGAGAGTTCTTTAAATCCTGGAGACTGATGGGATAATTTAAGTCAGCCATTAAACTGTCACGAAGTTTTGATTTTTAGACCCTCAAAAGCCCAACATTCATACCTAATCAAGAAATCTGCACAAGGCAAACCCGATAAATCATTCCAATGTTTTTGGAGCAGTAAAGAGCCTGTGGATTCAGCTTCTGTACAGCACAGCATTCCAAGTTGTATAAATATCATGGCAACCATTCCACTGGCCAGCAAACAAGGGGTTTGCATTACTAACTTGGGCAAAGTAGTTTGATTAAAACAAGTACAGCAACACACAAGATCAGGTTGCTGCTTGCAAGCAAGCTGAGGATGCAGCAGAAGAAAGTCCTGGCTGTTCAAGGAGAGACCAGTGCAGCACACGGACAGACCCAAGTGCAGGCTGTGAAGAGGTGATGTGAGCTTGGAGATATACAGAAGCACATGCAGATTTTTCTGCAGCTTGTCAAGAAACTAATCTCCTGTCTTATGAAGTAAATGAAGAAAATAATGGCACTGGACTCCTGCTTTAAGACCCCTTCCGTTGCTAAACTGAGATACATTCCAGAACTTTTTCTTTGAGAGTTTCTCTAGTGATGTGATGCCAGGCACCACAGAGATTTGAGAGAACAAAGCATTAACTGTGTTTCACTGGGGACCTAGAGAATGCATGAGGTGGAAGTGAGGGGGAGGAGTAGACAGTAGCAGTCACAGGAGACCACAAGCTCTCATCCCCACAAACAAATCATAACCTATTCTGAATCAGAGAGGAGCCTTATCCATGAAGGCCACTAACGGCCAATACCCAAGGCACGGATAAAGCCTCAAGGCTACTTCACAGGCATTGAATAAAACATGGAGCAGGGAGGCAGAAACCCTGGGCAATGAGGACTAAAGAATGTCCTCCTGATTCAAATGCAGGGCAGCTGGCTCATTTGAATAAAAAAAACATAGTAAAGGGAAATATTTTATTAATTTATTAAATACCTTACCAGATGATATTTATAACCTGGTTATGGCCTACATAGGTTTAGCAGAAATAGACTGCAAGCATAATTTCAGCAGAACAACAAGCTTTTAAATGAAGAGAAAAATTCAAATACTGGGGAAGAGCAACCACAAAGCAGAAAGAGATTAATTCCCACCTATTACTTCAAACCAATTACTACAGCTGTGACTTTGAAAGCACCAAATATTTTTAAAAGCTCTTTAAGTACACTTACAGTACTTATCTGAATGCTGAAGTGTGGTATTGCAAGAGGCCTTTCTATGTAATGTAGCTCCTAAGCCTTGCACTAAGTTGGGAAATGAGTCTTACCCTTTTCTGCCACTAAGAGGGAAACATGAGGAGCTCAAAAGGTTTGGAAATTCTCACAGGCTCCCTACTGTCCAGTCCCAGAACTGAGATGCTCTGCAGAGAGCAGCAATCTTTGTGGATCAAAGCATCCCACTACACATGGGACTGAGTTCACTAGGCATTGTCAAGGGCATTAAACCCAGAGTTGGATGATCCATGCCTACAGAGAGTTTCCCTGTGGCTGCTTTGGGCCCTAACTAGTTCATCTCACATCCAACTGTGATACCCAACACGCCCACCCGTGTGAGCCTCCAAAGAACAGCTCCACACACTTTTCACAGACCTACAGTCGGTAGCACACACACTGCACAATTCTTTAACACAAATGTCTTTGTTAGACCTCAATGGCTGCAAGTTCCCTACACAAATGCTTTTTGACAGGGGATTTTTTTTCTTCACTTCACATGCTGAAAATGGGACTTTTCAGCAAAAAGGAATCTCACAGCTTCTCTTCCAACACACTTAAAAAGACAAAAAGAAATCTCAATAGAGCTGTGGAAACAAAGTTTGGTGTGCTGAAGTATTTTCTGTTTTTGAAAACTTTGGATTTTACTCTAATATTCCATCAAATAGTGTCCTACCATGAGAAGAAAGCATTTGACAATCTTCCTTTTTCATGTTTTAAAACATATTTTAATTACAGAAACTGGTGGACAAGCTTGGCTTCTGCACCATAGGCATTTTAATCAATACTGGCCTGAGCACTTTAGAAAGAAAACACCAGAGCTGAAAAGTATAAGCCTATTAAAGAAAAAAAAAATGGCTGCAAGACTACCAAAACAGCAGGGAAGTCTTGTAATGTGCCAAGAACCTGATGAAGCAAGATTAGATTGTATGAGAGAAAAGGGGCACAGGTACTCGGCTGTTAAGCGATGAATTCCTTCCCCTTTTTATAAAGCATTGTGGTATTACCCACACTCTTGAGATACCAAGAAATGCATACTTTACAGAAGTAAGTTCCTGTAAGACATCTCGTGTCTCAAATATAACTCTAAGAAATCTTCCCACTAGCTATAGGACTATTCATTCACTGCTAAGAAGTATTAAATTAAGATCACTCACAAAAAAACCAACATTATAGAGAAGTGCAAAATAATAAAGAAGTACTTTCTGAAGGTCATAAAGGAAATGATAAAAATAAAGTTAACAAACAAACAAGTGTTTGGCTTTATCAGGTGACCTCCCTGCCATGAACTATGTTTTTCTCTAAACATCTGTCAAAACAGTATCTTAAAAAGCAACAAAATCCAGCTGCACACAGGAGCACCCTGCACTCTCCTCACCCGTGAATACTGCAATACTTATTTCTCAAATATTATCCTCAAGCTTTCAGTCCTCTGCTCTGCTCACCTTCATATATACATGCCACAAGATACAGATGGTACTGCCATCAGTACTGTGCTATCATGGATGCCTCAATGGGTGCACCTAGCTCCTTGTCTTGGGCAACAGTAAAAATTCCAAAGGAAAATGCTAGCATGGTCTCAACTTTATTTGGAATATTTCTTTTGCAGGATTTCTTGCCAAATACTGAGTCTTTCAAGCCTGCACTGAGGTTGAAATTCTCTGCACAGTACATAAATCATCTTCATGTCAGAAGACACAATCCATAGGAATCTCCTATATAAGGCAGGAACCAAGTATAAGCAGAAAACTCTTCTGATTCTTCTTAAAGACTTTTCGAGCAGATCTTGCAGACATACACATTCCAATTCACCAAAACAGTGAACTGAAGGCAGAAATAAGAGTCTGAAAAAGTTTGTTAGAAAACTGTCAAAATATCTGGAACTTACCACACATTATTCCCAAAGCTGTACTAAATACTGCCATATAACCAAAGTAAAATGATGTTTGAAACAAGCCATACATCCTGAAAAAGAAAGATAGAAATTTATGCTAGGTATTTGCCCCGTTTTTTATCAATAAAACTTATTTGGCAACATAGTAATGTGATATTCAAGCAAGAAAACTATCACTTACTTTGTCTTGAAAAAGTAGTAGTAAAAAGAGTACATGTAAACATAAATCGCAGTTGATGCCGCAGAAAGGAAGCTTGTCCATTGCCTAAAAAGTAAACACGCATGCCCATCATACAACTCACCAGAAGACTTCCCAAGAAGATGCACAATGCACTTGGAAAAGACCCATCTAGACTGAAGAAACACTACTTTTCTACAAAAGTCCCACAATCTGGTTAACTATGAAAATAATGCAACACTTACCACCTGTAATCCTCTGCATTCAGCAGGAAATACGTACAAACGATGGTCACACAAACCGTCACAATGCAGAGGATAACCAGAACCAGCATCATAAAGCCATAAACATAGTAGATTTTGTAAGCCCAGAATGAAGTAAAAATGAAATACCTGAAGAGAGTAAACAAAATACGCAGATGATATTGTAATTTAACTTAAATTGTAATTTTTAATCAAACTAGGAAACAGCTGATGAACTCACATTTCAATAAAAATTGATCCAAAAGGGAGGATTCCACCTAGGCAAACAATAACAGCTGGTTCCATGAACCTGAAATATACAGGATTAGTTTAGGGACAACTGAAATGTTTCATTTATAAACATATTAAGACCAGATAATTAACACAGCACAGAACACTATTTAAAAGGCATGCTAACAAGAACACTTCTGTCTCATACTAGCAGATTAGAAAGATTCCCTCAAAAATGGCATGTGTATGGATGAAAGAAGTAGTTATTCTTGGGGAAAGCTGAAACAAAACATGAGGCTCATGCCTATCACCTACAGGCAGAAGGTTAGGCATCTAACCAGCCTTAAGGCCACAGAAAGAATCATTCTTGACAAAAAGGGCCTAAGCAATCAAACTCCACGGCATCTACTAGCCCTGAATGAAGGCAGTGAAAACACAGTGCTGCTGATAGCTACAAATACAGCAAAAAGTGCAAGGAAAATTTCACAGGATAATGGTTATATAAATAAGAACCAGTGTTCATTTTTAATGCTATACTGAGTCATGAACATATAGCTAAAAATGAATACCCAGCTACCTGTAGAAGACACTGTCACTAAAAGGTGACCTCTCTGTAGTACTTGCAATGATGCTGAATCCAGCTAGTAACCAGTGATTTATTTTGCAGCTTCCTTCATTATTTATAGGAAGACTTGTCTAAGTTGATGGTGTGTTACTTCATCATCGTCAAGAGAAGTAGCTTTAACTGCCATGCTGATCCAGAAAAATCCATCAGATTCCCAAGATACAGGTCACAATATAAATTAAATTCTAACATCCGAGCTGCACAACCCACCACTAAAAAGAGACTAAGTGTGCTGCACTTCTTGGACATTACAGGCTTACATGTTTCGGTGCCCCTTTCAGTTTGTCTGTTCCATTCCTCTGAACAGGGAATGCAAGAAAAATCTATTAAAAAAATCCTCTGAGGATATTTTAATTTCCGTAGCTTGCTGCTTCCACCTCAGAATTAAATTAATAGGAAAAAGTGATTGCATTCATAATTTTCCAAAAACCTAAGTATACTTTTTGAGACTAGGCACCACTTTACATCCACTTCAAAAATTATAAATGCTTCTTCACAATTCAAACCATATACCTGTAATATTTTAGGCTCTGTGCCATCAACAAAAGTACAGAATTGGGAACAGCATTGCAAGCTTCTCCCCACCATAACCCTGCAAATATGTCTCAGCTTGTGTATGGAGACCATTAATCAGAACAGTTCTGCCTCCAAGGCACACTCAATCCTAAACCTGTAAGAGACATTAACTGAAGAAGAGAGGTTTTAGTGTCAATATACCTATACAAGAACTGAGTTGGCACCACCTCCTTTACACAGGGACTAAAGAACATTTCAGGCAAAATGTGAATCAGTGATCCAGGAGTGTAAAATCTGCTACAACTATTAACCATGGTGTTTTAATTCAAAAGAAAAATCATATTAAGAAAATGTCAGTTGAGCAGTTCTTCTAGGCATAATTCAATTTAAATTAAAAGCAGTTATTCCATTAAAACTGAACACCAGAAAAGCCATTTTAAATGTACTGAAGTGAATATTTCTAGTTAACATTTATGCTCGTCTTTACCATTTCTTCTCTGGTATAGGACGAGGCACTGCATTGACACGACATGGAAAATTAGGCTGTCCTGACAGATTTCGGCCAAGAATAGTCCCAACAAGGTTCAGTGGAAGGATGACAAAGAAACAAATACAGCACACTGCCACCTGCAAGCAAAAAAATAGAGTATAATTAAAAAAACAGGTCTAAGACAACAATAGAAATAACCAACCAGTATTAGTCCTTAGTAGTTATTGCTGTAGAATCATACACCTACTTATGAAGCATTAGTCAACATATATTTTATCAAATGGAAGCATTTATTTCCTGAGAAACTTTCTAAAAAACCTTATTAAATATATTTTCATGCATCAGTTGAGAGAACAGAACCATTACAGATCGCTTTACTGTTTCCATCTAATCATTACACTCAGTACATTGCACAACAAATAAAAGGAAATCTTCATGGTACTTCATAACAGAAAGTGTTGTCAGCATCTTTTAAAGTTTTGCAGAGAGTGCTATCTTGGGGAATTAACATCTAGCAGTCAAGTAGTTGCACGCAAAATTACAACTGTTGGGCGCCAAATTTTTAATCCAATCGGAAAAAAACCCCAAACCAACCAACCAAACAACCCAATGAGAATCATAAAACCATGTCAGAATGCTACCAATTTTGATTCAATTTTGGGTTCAATTTTTTCCGCTATGCACCAACCAGGCAATTAAGAACACAGACTGACAAAGAAACCAGTGACCACTGGTAGGCAAAGATACACAATTTAGAAGCACAGTGACCCTACTTACATATAGAAATCAAGCTTACGCACAATACAAGGAAAGTCAAGCCAATGTGCCAGCCTCTCCAAAAATCTACCAGGAATCTTTTTATGCCACCATACTTACATAGCTCCATTTTTTTCTGTTCCTCAAAGGCAACATAATTTATCTCCCAAAAATAGGAAAATTTCAAGTGTTAAGACATTCTCTACTCGTAAGTCTTTAGCACAAAAAGGATTAGCATTAGACAGTTTGGTAACTTTTTGATATTGATAACTAAAGACAGAACAGTTGCCCATAATGCAATCACCACAGTTCTGAATGCTGACCCTGTGACCTTCTCTATGCAAACATATGAAAATACTGCCTTTTAATGGCTTTGTTGCCTGAGGCTCTGTGTATACCCTGGTGCCTCCTGAGCAAAGGAGCTACGTTTGTCTTCACTCCAGCAGAATGCAAAGTCCATGGCAGCAGATTAATGCAAAACAACAGAGAGAGGAACAGATCTAACAGCACACACTGACTTGCTTAAGAAGCAGTTACTCTAAGGATAAATAAAAGCTGCTCATGTATGTTGTATCTACGAAATCTACAGCAAGGAGCTGAAAAGAAAGAATGACATTAGTTCAACACAAACCTAGCATTAGGTGAATCACACAAATTTAAGGCAACATTTGACTAAAGTCAGTGGGTTATTCTTTTATTACTGTCTAGCTTAGGTCAGATGTGAAGGGAAAACATTGCCTGGGGTTGGATGGAGCAAGCCTTCATGCTTCACAGGAGGGGTACACCAAACTGGTGGGTCAACAAGCAGAAGCACTTTCCAGACTGCTGTGTATATCTTTGAGGAGAGGTTATTAAAGAATTACTTCATAAGCCACTTCACTGGTAAATAAGGAGATGCTAAGCTGTACCTATACTTGAAGTATAAATAATATAATAACAATAAAGCAGTTTTTACACAGTTAATTTACACAATTAATTGCTCCCATTTATCTTCTTCAATTACTCAAAGAACACAGGTAAGCAAGCATAATGTTTTAAGTAGGACCCTGAGGTTGCCTAAGAATAAATTTCAGGAGAAGCATACAACTCACTCAATGGATACAGGTTCTGCCCTTGAAAACTGCTCAGCCTAAATGAATGAGCAGATGAGAATTTTCAGAGAAAAATGTCAAAAAGTATCAGAAACATCAAAGAACATAATCTTGAGTGCTACATGTATTAAAATCCTCACCAAAAAGTCCCAGCTTATTTGAGGTGCAGTGGATAGAAGAGATGTTCAAGAATTAAGGCTTGGATAGGATCCAAAGAATTTCTGAGCTGAACACACTAAAACCATTTCCATTTTCAAGAAGAGTGTGCTCTCCTTCCTGCAGCAAGGCCCTCTGGATGTGTTGGGTGGTCCATTGTGCTTTGCGGTGTTGTTCTGGCAGATAGATTTCACACCTGGCTGAGGCAGAAAGCTCAGACCCAGGCAACGTGAAAGGGTATCTGTACTGCTCGTGCAGCCACAACTGCCTTTTATAGTGCAGGTTTTAAGATGACTGTAGCTTAATTTCTTGATCTTGGAAATTTCCTCTGACTGGGGACAGTAATAGAAAGAGAATCCACTGCTTTACTGCATAAAGAAACTGCCCAGGAATAGCCTTGGGCTCTAAGCTCACCTGGAACAACAGTTAGCATCTTGTATTTGTCCATCTTGCAAAATATGTCTATTTTACAGAATCCACACAGAAAGAATATAACCTTCAACAAGGAACCAAGCAAGGAACATCCAGGCCTAATTACTGATTAGCTGGCAAACTCCTGGATGAAAAAAGGCTGTCAGTAGCATTTCATTCTAGTGACACGCTCTGCAGAGCTGAATAGCTTCAAATCAGGTAGGCAAGGAAAAGGCCCAACTTGATCCAGCAGGACTTGGCTGTTGTGTTATTCAGGAAACTGATTCAGCAGTGGCTTTGAAATCTAAAATGCTCATCTGCATAAAACAAGCTGAGACAGACCAAGGTTCCTTGAATAATGACTTCAGTAAGTACAGTCAAGCTATACCCAGTACACCTATAACTGGCATCCGTCAGAAAATCTGAGTGCTTGTGGTTTCATTATCAGATCAAAGCATGACTGATAATGCTGTAACATCTTACATTCTGTTATCCATTTGGCTGAGAAATGAACTGATTTCAAACAGAACAGCCAACATCTTCAGTGATAATGCAGCAGCATTAGAGTCAACATTTAGTTAAGTGAAATGCCACCTGTCTTAATGCTATGCTGTGTTCTGAAGACAGCTGGAAGTGAAGTACATTTTTTTCCTTTTATCCTGGAGCTACTTCAAGAGTCTAAAAATTATCTGAGATAATTCTACAGTTCAAAGGAGACACAATTGAGCAAACAAGGATGAACCATAGCACAGGCTCAGGAATGCCTCCTACTCCTACCTGGCTCTGATAAGCTGTCCAAAATGAAGAAGATGAGAATGTTCTTTCTACTGAGATAAGATCACCCTGGCGACAGTAACCTGCTGGTCTTAGTAAGATGACCAACAAAACCAGTACTGGTTGTACATGCCATGTTGAACTCAGCAGCATCTCCTTTGTTGCTTTCCACTCATTGCCTGACTCACAGGTAGTTTACCTGCTCAGATTGATGACTGGTCAAACAACTTTCTTCACTCTTGGCAATAATAAACTTTCTCTGGATGCAAGAAATGACTGGAGATAGCTGGTTTTTTTCAGGCATGTCTCTCTTAATTACAGGTCTGAGGTGAACTCAGTGCCACTCCTTTCAAACTAAACAGGTAGTGGCCACAGCCACAGGTGGCAAGGACAGCAATGATGCAGGCTGGGCAGTATCCAAACCTACAGAGTCTAAATCCTAACTGAAGCAAACACAGGGTACTGGGGTAACAAGTGTCTTAAGATGAAGTTACAAGATTTCTGCCTAAAAGGTTTCCAAGAGTAAGAATACAATGGGAAAAGCAGTTCAGGTACTTAATGGTCTCCACTTCACCATCACAAATGGAAAGAAGAAATGAAGACAAGATCAACACACATACCTGCTCTACCCTCCTGCAGAATTCACTGACAACATACTAAAAAATCCAGCCCCCATAACAGTAGTTGTGCGACAGGCAGAGATAAGAAAGTTACGTCTTCATGAGAGTTTTAAGAAAGTTATTACTGTAACATCAGCCATGAGAAATTCAGAGAACCATTTTAACTACTACTTCATAAAACACAAATTATACAAAGAGGCAAATACATTACATCTTCAAACCTGTTTTTTCATCAAGCAAACAAGCAGAAGTTCTCTATAACCCATGTTACTTAAGACAAATTACATGAGTTTTTGTACCAAGCCAGTACATCAAAAAATACTTCTTTTATTTTGACTGCTGCAATTTTGTTGTACAAAATATCTTATATATACACTAGCAGCCAATTTAGTTGGCAGGTTTTAGTTGCTATAGAAGAGATTGTCAACCTCCCCAAACCTGCATTCTTTCTAACTCCTTTTTGTTTTGTTTTGATGGGGAAAGAATATTCTACTGCCCTTGACTGAATGCGCAAAATTCAGTTTTCCATATCTGAAAGGAAACATTGTCAAGAGGCATATAATTTGTTTCCTAGTGCCATGTGTTTCATATTTTCTGACAACTGTAGATTAAACTTCATTCAAAGGTGATAATTAAAATTTTTATGAGCATATCTAATATTAAACAGCTACTGGCAGGCTATGGTGCCATGACTGCTTAATGCACAGGGAAGAAAAGCAATAAAAATTCACTGTCAAAGCAGCAGCTTGATCTTCCCTGTCAGCTACCAAAATGCACTCTCAGTCATGAGACTCCCTCCTATATAGAGGTTACTAAATTTGTATAATGCAACAGTTTTCTGCACATCATCCAAACATTACAAAAAAAAGAATAGAATAGAAGGCTTCAAAATAAAGGGCTACTAGTTTTATTACAACTAAGTTGTTAATCTAGAGTGTTGCCTTGGGTAATACATTGAACTGTTGAAAATGTAGGGAGAAGAATTAAGCTGTGTCTATTTTTAGCAAAACTAAGGGGCTTGACCAAGGTCTCCACAGTCACTTTCAAGCAATTTGAGGAAGCACCCTGCGGAATGTATGTAACAGGATTTTTTTCTATTTTTAGCCAAGTGTATTTCTTTATCTGGCTCAAGGCATGAAAATCTTTGGCACTACCAGGTCCTCTTTTTTCAGTGGCAGTCAATACTCATATCAACTCAAAGCTGTCAGGGAAAGCTGCAGCTTGGATTAAGCTATCTGTTGGAGGAAACACTGTTTTCTTTTCAAAGCAAGGTACAAAAGATGCAAACACCAGGGTCTCAGTCCCAAGAGAAATATGGTGTGCTTAACCTTATTTAATTAAATCATTAAAAATGCACACTGGAAACTTTAGCCACAAAGGAACCTACTGTTCAAACAAAACAAAAATAATAAATCTAAAAACAGTTAATAGAAGCTGCCTAGATTCTGCAGTCAGAATATTACATTAGTCATAGTAGCCTTAATGGAAATCTTTAAATTATGCATCGCTCTGAGAACAACGTAAGCAGTCACAACTTATGAAATGCCAGAATTAAAATGGTCTCTTCAAATTCAATCATGCTGTACTCTGTAGACATTCTGCATTACTCAGTATTTCTGCACAGAACTAGTACCATACTCCTCAAACATATTATGAAGTCACTTTAAATTCCATTATTTAAAATTTTTCTTAAATCTTCCATGCTCCACTTTTTACATATAATCCAAACACCAAAAAATAGAAAGATGATTGGTACATACACCAAAAAGACTGATAAACATCAACAGAAAGCAAGTCAAGTTGTATAACAACTTCAGAACTCAATGTTCACCAGTAAGAGGACACAAACAAAATACACCAAAAAATCAAATTTGGACTCCAAAGGAATGAATAATTGAACAGTACACATTGCATTTCTATAAAGGTGAAGGGATGAACGAAAAAAGCAGAGATTTTGTATCTCCTTCACATGCTCCAGGAGTTAAAAGCTTTAATGCATTAAGTTTTAAAAAGCTCTTGTATTTGAATAAAATCTGTCACATTCTTCAAATCATTTTGAAGGGAGGGGCAGCTGAAAGCTATCCCAAGGAAGAGATTAAGCCTTTGTTCATGCTCATGGCTTATTTCACTGCAGAAGATTTGTCATTCCATAGGTAAGACAGCTTGCAAGTATATCTAAAAGGGCTAAGGGCAGAATTCCAAGAGTGAAGACTGATTTCAGAAACAAGCTTTGCATCTTCCCAGGCCCTGCCATATCTTCAAGGAGATCCCAGATACCAGGAATGAGTTATACAAGGTGAATGAAATTTTGAAGTTCAAAACAGACTACAACAAGATGCATGAAGGTCCTGAAGAGCTCAATTAATTTGAGGACTCCAAGACAAAGTGTAGAAGAGCAGATACCAGGCAGGTGAAAGATGCAGCAACTGGGTGTTAGCTCAGATGTCCTGGATTTGATTCTATCAGCTGCCTTTGCCTAAATTCCATAGGAAAATCCCTCTGGAGGGAAGAATTAAGGCACAGAGACTACTACTTAGATACTTCACTGGGAAGTGGCAATGCAAAAGTGGCAAAGTACAGGATGACATATTTAAGAATAGTCTCTTAGCAACCTTTTAGCTAAGGAACATTTTTCAGCAACTCAGTTTCTGCTTTTCCAGATTTACAGTAGTCAAGATGAGGGGGCAATACTTGCCAGCAATTTAAATCAAGGAGGGTGGTTTCAAGATGTGCCAGGGTAAAGGAAGTTATTTCTGTGTTCTAGTACATTTAGGTGGCAGAGGTTTTATTTCCCCAAGAAAGCAGCAGCAACAAGTTTGCATCAGACAATTCTGGAAGCTTCTTTGCATTGAAAACAGAGGTGGAAAGACACAAAGGGATCTCATCCATAAAGCCAGAGCGCTTCCTAGGGACTTCAATCTGAAGCATAACATGGTAATTGCAAACAATTTCCATTTCCTTCTACAAACCAGCTTGTTGATTTGAAGTCATTAGAGCGTTGCTCATTCTGATGAAGTTTCCGATTCATAACCTGCTTGCCTGCTAACTCCACTTAAGTTTTATTGCCACAGTCACAATGATTCAAACACTTCCATAAAACCTTGCAAACATTAAAATCACTGTGTATAGAGAGTCCTAACATCCTGATTAAGTGAACCCTGAAGATTTATATATCCATTTGCTTTCGCATGCACGTGCCCATGGTCTTAAAATACAAATCAGTTGAAGAAATTCACAAGACAAACTTCAGCACAGGTGGAATTGCCTTCCCTCAGCATTCCTGGCCTCCAAATGGGAATACAAGTGAGAAATGTGATACCATAACTGCTTGCTTAGCAGTAAAACAAAGCCTCTTAGCACATATCAAAGATCAACGCTGTAAACTTTTATGATAGTATTGTATATGGCTGCTAGCGTAGGAAAGAAAAAACAATATTGCTTTGGGACACTGACCAACTAATACAAACATATTCAAATATAGAATTTTAGTCTAATTTCTTGAAGAAGAAAACCAGAAAAAATAAGTGAAGAGTTTAAAAACATGTTTAGTTTTATATCACATTTAGTAGTTTTATAAAAATGAATTCAATGTCAGAAGTTGGTATTTAGGCATGCTTTGAAAATACTGTTAATAAGGAGGTGACTCGAACCAGCAATGTACATAGAATGACTCCTCCATCAGTGGAAAAATTATTGAAAGTCTTTGCCTGAAACTGAGAATTGTCTCTCTTCTTGTTACCATTTACAATCTCTATCACATTCATTCATTAACAATGTGTTCTTTAAAAGTATTTTCAGTCACATACTGAATTCCATTATAATCCAAATAATACAATATATAAGACAGAAACTTCTGATACTAAGCTTCATTTTGTGGTAGATTTAAACTAAGAAGAAATCCAAGGATACTTGACTGTCTCTTAATTATCTGAACAACCTAACATATCACAAAAACTGATTTGCAAAGAAGAAATCTATAAAAAATCCTAGATTTGCTACAGGTATTATCGAAAAGAAAACAAGACTTCCTGTATTAAGATATTCTTTTAAGTTAACAGTGCTACTGAACGAAATTAGAAAAAGCAATTTTATGGTGCATGTTTCAAAAAAATTTCTGCTTTAAAACGCTAACCCTTACAAGCTCAAACAGAAGTCCTGCCCAAGTGGCAAGTGATTATTTCCTACATATTATTCACAGGATTATTTGAGATTGCTTGAAAGGGGCCAACACAAAATCCTGACAAAAGACAAAGGAATAGAGAAAGTCATCATGACTAAATGAAAAAGTACTACAACAAGCATAGTTTTTCAAGTGATAGGGTAAATGTACAGACACAAGACCACAACTGGACAGTAAATAACACTAAAACAAAGTGAAAAGAGTGAGTCACTTTTGAAAACACAGATCTGCTCAGAACGTCTTATCTCATATTGTTTGTTGCCTGATCATGTATTTTTATTTTTTTGCTTGATTGCAATTACTTAGAAGTACCTTTCACTTAGAATCCCTTTGCATTTCATTTTACATTATAAACAGTTTGCACTGGCCATCCAGAAGGAAATTCAAGTTGCTAACTTTCCACATGGTTAAAACACTAAGCTTGAATACAAAGCAGAAGTGTCATTTTAAGCAGAGAGAAGACTGTTTTTGGCATCCAGCAGCTGTTGCTATCGTGATTAAAATGAATTATACTTGAAGCACCTTAACCCCTTCCCACAATAAATTTCTAAGTAGCTAAAGCTATGACTCATAATTCTATTTATATTTTTTAAAATGTAGTTTTTCTGTGTCTACAGTGGAGTTTAAATTCTCCAATAAAACAACTCACCATGGTTGCAAAGGGTATAGCTCTTGAAGCATGGTAATAGATGGCAATGAAGTTGATGAAGAAGGCAGTTCCACACACCATTGCTGGAATGAGGAAAGCTCCAATGAACATCTGCTTTATCCATCGCCTTCCTGTAAGAAGGGACATTTCAATGAGACTGGTAAGACATAGCTTTTTTTTTTTTTCTAATTTATTAGCAAACACTCCAGAATTTACATGTTTGACTACTTCTTGCACAAAAATGCGAAAGAAATAAGTAACAACATACCGCATCAATACAAGAGCTAAGAGCAAACTAAGTTTTATCCAACTCCTGGTAACTCACAAGATGCAGCACATTAATCAATTTAGCAGGCCAGGTGAAAAGACAAGAAAAGGGATACAGCATGAGAACATTTCAGCTGAACAGCATATGCTGACTAAGCTGGCCAAAGAACCCAGGGTGTGAAACCTAAGGGTGTATGTAGCTGCAGATGAGAAGAGATAGAGACAGCAGAGCTGGCCCCGTGCAGAGCCTGCTCCCACTCTGGGAGCACAGGAGAGCTCAGCACTGCTCCCAGGTTAACTCAGCACTACAGCTGCTTCCAGGCAGCACCTGCTCTGGGTTGGCTTGATCCAACCAAGCTGATTACACACATTCAGGATGCATTAAGGAACTGGCTATCCCTGGCATAAAGCAAAATGCCACAGCATTTAACATACAGGAAAGCGGGACTCTTGACAACTTCCAACAGCAGAAAAGGTAGAAAGAAAGTGATTTTTAAACTCCAAGCATCAAGGGAACAACAACACTTGTTAGCAGTTATTACTAAGTTTAGAGCTCCCTGAGGGGCTCAAAGAAATCCTTTTGGGCAATACCTTAAAAATTTTCCGTATCTGTATTCCCTGTACTTTTTATGCTCTTAAATACTGTCTATATTTATATGCTATTATATTAATATGCAGTACATAAAAACAGTAAAAAAATAGCATATTTTTTTCAAGACAATCATATGTATTTTCACCATGAGCCAACATAATTGGCATTTCATGGTTTGATACATGTTTGATCTGTAAAAAAAAAGCATATCTGGCTCAACTATAGAGCATGGTACATTTCAGCACAGCAACCCTTCTCTAACCAGATCTGGTTTTGTACAAATTGCTAGGTTTATAAACAAGCCACATGAAAATAAACTTCTAACCTCCAAACTCAAAGTGCAGCTGAGATTGAACACTAACAGGTATATCATGCTAAAAAGATACAAATTTTCTTTTGCGAACTTACCAGAATTATTTTTTCTAAGCACTCTAGACGATAATAGATATTGATTATTCTTTTATTGCAGCATAGGGAATGGATGAAGCTAGTGCACTGCAAGAATCTAACTGGTCATAACTCAGAGGCATAGTGGGGAGCATTTGAAGACAGCCTGTTCAAATCTTCTCTGTCAATTTTATTTGGTTTCTGCTCTCTACTGATGCTCATTTTGATTTGCTAAGTATGAAGTAGAGCACATACTGGAAAGTAGAACAACTTTCTTTAAAAGATGATATAAACAGTTTTCCCCTAATGGTCTAGTAAATAATTTATGCTCACCCTTTATGTTAGCCTAACATAACCCCCCTAGTACATACAGAAGAGGACCATGTAGGAGTCATCTGGAGAAGATGGCATGAGCTGTTTAACAACATGTTACACAAAAGGGAAAGGCTATTATACTCTGGATGTCATAAGCCAAAACATTATATACAAGAGTATAACAAGCAATTCGGAAGTCACAACTGTTAACAGTTCTTTAGCTCTTTTAAATTAACCTAAGACTTCAGTTACCTTTTCAAAAAGCATAGTCAGTACTGTCTGAGTAGGTAATATGAAACTTAAATATACTCAAAATATTTTCTGTTTATTAAGAATTTAATGGATTCCATCTAACTCCATGAGGACTCTTCCATATAGGTACAAATCAGAAAATAATAACTTCTCCATTTAACAATGCAATGAAAATGCTGAAACATGAAAACAATTTACCTCCTTGTCTAGCATAAAGGCTTCCTCCAAAATATCCATTCACTGGTGATGTTGCAGCATAAACAAATATAGCTGTACTAAGCATTGATCCTCTCCTACAAGAAGGGATGTTTTTGATAAATGAAACACAAAACCAAACATGATTAGAGCAAAAAAACCCTTGTATTTTTAGCAGAAGCAGTTATTTCATATTTTTATGTAATACAAAAATTAGTAAGTGCTTAAACTGTAAAATCTGCATAAGAATGAGAACTGTTTGTACACAAGGCTTTTGGCCAAGTCTAATTCAATGTGGGAAAGAGAGTGTTGACATACTACATTCTTTTCTAACGTGCATTTATTTTAACTAAACTACAGAACCTCACCTCTGATAAATATACTCTGACATTTGGATGTGTGTGCTTTGCGCATAAATAACTGTTTACATGACATACATTAAGTGTAAGATTCAACTGCAGATAAAATGTCAAAAGGCCAGTATTAACAAAAGTATATTAAGATTGTGAATAATGTTCCTGCCATCCCTCAGAAATTAACTTTTAAGATCGAAAGTGCTCATCTGGCAGAAAATTAGATTTAGAAACTATAAATACTATAATGAAGTCACAAATCAGCATGGAGTAGTGCAATCAGAAGAGCTTAGTAATTTTTAAATGTCACCCCATTAGATGTTGGACTACTAATTTTGGCATAATTTTTCTGAAATTTTACAAGCAAAGCTAATAATTTTTATTAAAGAAGCCATTTCCAAATACATTTTAAAAGATCATGTCTAAGAATAGGAAGCTATAAATGTTATTCATTAATAGAGTTGTTTCTCCACATCCCTCTGCTATTCTTTGACAGCAAATAGCAGCAGATTTTCAGCCAACTTACTGTACTTTCTTCAAATTAGTTGCTCTGAGACATTCTAGTTACTGCCATTTTGGTTTTTAGTTGCTCTGAGACATTCTAGTTACTGCCATTTTGGTTTTTGAGGAACCATTCCTGGATGCCTGCTGTACTCAAAGAAGCACTCTTTAGCACTTAAGCTTCCATAACTGCATGACCAAAGTAAATATACCTGCTGGTCACACACACTAAAGGACTGTTTTGCTAACATTTGTTTTTTACAAACTTCTCATAACTTAAGACAATTTAGAAACATAGGCAAAAACCCCAAGAGCAGGCACAGTCTGAAATGGCACTGCCACTGTATAAATCCAGGCTACCAGTTAAAAACACCAGACTTGGTACTATTTTCCTAAACGTAAGAATTGTCTGTGTCAGATTTGGTCAATTGTTCTACTACACACCCAGAATTAAATTCACTTTGAAAGCAATGGAAAGGCCTATTGCAATAAAAGACTAAGTGCACATATCTTTTCAAAAAATACTCTTCTGATATATTTTACAACTGACATTACTAACATACAGCTTCCCTACAGGGCACATACGTTCTGAAATAGTTTCACTTTGTTCTCTGAAGGGCTGACACGCTGCACAATTAAAAGTGTCTATGTATGCCTGTCTAGAAATATAACCATGAGGCACAAGAAGGGGAATAACACCCTATGAAAAATGAAAATATGCCAAGATTCTGGTACTACAGAGTGGCTTTTTAAACACACTATTAAAAGGCTACTAAATTCAAAAGCAAGAGTTCTCTCTAGTGGCACATTAGAAGTATTACAACTTGTTAAAATCAGGTTACAGGTGATATTCACAGGTGAAAGTTTAGTCACTGCTTAAAACAAATTACTTGTAAAAAACCTAAAAAAACCCCAAACACAAGCCAATAATTCCCTCCAATACCCAAAGTACAATCACTACAGAAACAGATAAAGTCCATCCAGTAACCCACAAATCTCAATCAGATTAAGAGGTAAAGGAAGAAAACAGGTGAACTACAAGTACTGTGTTAAATTTAAACTTGAGTATTATTTCTTTGTTTTAAATTGATTCTTTCCAGTCAGGACCACAGCCCACCTGTTGGTGGGGGTTTTACATCAACAGAGGTTGAGCACTACGTTTTCAAAAGAACTTAAGGAATTACATCTTCATTCTCAAGCAGACTTGTGGGTAAGACTTAATACCGACTTGTCAGCAGAAAACAGGACTATTCACAACAGAGCACACTCCTACTTCAGTATTCACAGGACATGGAGGGGAAATAGGGTCAGAAATACAGTAACATCCTGTTACCCTGGATGAAACCAGGAGGGAAATATGTACCTTTGAACACATGTATTCCTCATATCATCTACTAGAGATTCTGCAGAACAACAAACTAGTTTCATAATAAATCTTTCAAAAAGCAAGCACTAAAAGAGAAAATCAAAAGAGACCGACTAACGTGGTAACAGTAGGACGAAGTTGCATTACAAATTAAGAGCACTTCTTAATACTACATCTGATCTACAGATTACGACTAAAGACTCTCAAATGCTTTTTTCAGGCCAGTTAGAACAATAACTTTGTGATTATTTTGTTCACTTAAACATTTATATATGGAAGACATGACACAATTATACTTACTCTGTGTATAAATCTTCTATCATTGCAACAATAATGACTATAAGAGACACAGCAAAAATTTGACAGCCAGAACCAATAAGCGATGAAAATATTAGAGGATGACTGGATGGTCTAAACACATCTCCATGGACCTGCTTCCACCCATACTCATCACCTAGATCTCTGTCCTGGGAACAACAACAACAAATTTTAAGTCTAGTCATGACAGTTAAAGACAAACACACAAGCTAGATAAAAACAAAAGGTCTGACTTAATAAAGCAACTTCAAGTGAAGTGTATCTTCTCTTCTGAATGCATCAAATCTAAGAGAAAAGTTTACTTTTCAGATGCTTATGGAAGACAACAACAAATTACTACCTGAATGTATGACACAATAAAATCTATCAGAATCTGTCCCTGTCCCTAAAGCCTCTGAGGTGCTTAGGAGTACACCAGGCTTCTACTACAAAGTCAGAACGGACCTAGTTTATCCTAAGGTTGGATAGGAACATTAACACAGTGACTACAGAGAGATTTTTGGGTTGCAACCTAGAAGCAAGTTATAAAGAAAACCAGTAACACTTTCAAGACACACAAAAGGCAATTTCCGTCCAACTGAAGAAAGCCATTCGGAGCTGCTAACACAAAGAATGTACAAGAAAACAGTAATCCTTAAAAAAAGAGCTTTTAAAGCACGAATACAGATCTTACCATATCATCCATTTCTTCCTCCTTGCTGTATCTTGCATAATCTTTTCGCAAAGTTCTCATTAATATCATAGACACCAGGCCAACCAGAAAGATCACCATCATAAAAGAATTGAAAATTGAAAACCAGTGAATCTACAAAAAGAAAACACACCCATAAGGCTCAGAACTGTAAATGTGTTTCAAATTTTTCCAAGAAGGATAAATTGTTGCATATAAGGACAGCTTGTCAGCACTAGCTAAGTAACAATAAACCCTATTGTAAGTAACACTACATTTTTAGAAAGTGACACTAAAACTGGCCTGCGAAACACCAGACATAAACCTTTTTAACAGCCAGCCTTGCTCAGGACAAAGTTATCACAACTTAGTTTAGCAGCAGCAAAGTTTGAACAACTGGCTGTGCATGCTCCCTTGGTAAACAAAAGGCAACATGATGTACTGCTGCCTTCCTAGAGAAGAGGTTTAAGCATCAAAGCTAAAGGAATTATTGCTTTGCACAGGATCAAAATGTACAGCAGCATTATTTTTCCTCTCAAAAGCATATCCTGGTTTTCACTGAGCTCCAAACAGAATGCAAAGTCTCTACTTTCAGAAAGTAGCACAGCTCAGTACACTACCCTTAAGGAGATTAGAACCAGGGATTTAAACACAACTGATAGCGCCAGCTGGTTTAGGCTAATGCTTTTTGCTCTGCATTTACTTCAGAAAGAAGTGTACCTATGGCCAACTGCACTTATTCAGCTTACACAGTTGCAGAGTTGTGTCCCTGAAGTTTCATTGCTTCCGATCACCTGCATGTATTTTCTTGAACTACCTTGTCTTTTCTGCAAGATTGAAGCTTGCCTGCATATTTACTGAAGCACTCTAGAAAAACAAGGCCATCCTATTTTAGCAGCAACACTATCACTTAAACAACGGTCCTAGACCTCCCTGTTTTATCGTCCCAGAACACCTGGAACATCTGAAAATTCAAAGATGTAATCCAGAAACTGCATGACATCTAAACGAAAGCAACCATTTTAAAGGGGTATTTTGTATGGCTGTCTTAGAACAATACATACTCTGTGCTGAAAGAAAGATGGGTCAAGGTACTTGTCAAATCGGTCTTCAAACTTCACATCTGATTTCTTCCATTTCACCTAAAGAGAGAAATGTTTGTATTTGAAAAGCTCCTTACAGTATTTTTATATATTCACATGCAGAAACCTAGAACACATGTTAAAAATCATCCACTTTAGATGTTTTCTTCAATACGAATGGGGTTTGGCAAAAAACAATGGAATGATGTTCTTAAAGACTGGCATCTACAGGTCAGGCATAGAATGAACATCAGCCACCTCGCCTCATGGATCTAATCTTGTCCATGCTTATGTTTAAGAACAAGGAGGAATCTGTCTTTCACTGCCTCAGTTCTCACTGCCTCTTTGAGATTAACCAAAGATATGAACTTGTAGTTGTCAAATACAACAAACCTTTTTCATGATTATAGAATCTATAGATAATATATATATAATATATATATATATATATACACACACATATAATTACTATGAATCTAGACACTTCGATTGCCAATAAATTACTCTGAAACCAACTGGAGTAGTATGTGTTTATGGACATATTATCACAGGGTAACGGCATATTACTGCTGTCAGTTCTCCACCAGCTGCAGAGAGGACTGCTTTGGATTTGGAAAATGTAATTGCATTAATGAACTATATGGTGCTAATATGGTAGCACGAAGTATTTTCGAGAATTTTTGCAAGATTGCATTTAAAAATTAAAATTAAAACAATTTTAGAAACTAAATACAAGCCTACCTGAAAATCTTTTTCAAAAGCATGCCAAAATTTACCAGGACTTTTAGTGATATTGAAACATATGCAGCCCCCTTGTACATATCTATTTTAAAATATATGAGAAGGAACTATCCTTTCCAAAAGCTGTTCTCTTACTGAGAACAGAAGAAACCATAAATGTAGATTGAACACCCCAATCACACGCCACAGTCCAGAGATATACTAAAATGCCAAGATGCCAGCACTACTCACTTTGAGGTTTGATATTAATGTTCCTCAGTTCAAATTACAACCTTGTTCAAGATTAGTAGGTCAAAACATTATTAGCTTTCAGAATTGTTTCAAGCAGATACATTTCTCATTAGAATATCTGCCACTATGAAGCACAGCTTAGAATAAATCCACTAGCGACACTCTGTGAATTAAACACCACACACAGGCCAGCCCAGCAATTGCCCAACAGAATTGGATAGAGAAGTCCTGAGCTTTGTACACTAAGAAGTATTTTAAGGGAATGTCTTATGTTATTTTCATTACTGGCTGCTACTCAATGCTGTCCAACTTAAAATTTAGAGCAAATGGACTTCACAATGCTGGCAGAATTTGAAACAGCAAATTCTGAAAGTTCTACTATCCCTTTTGCAGTAAAAATAGGGAGATTAGTGTAAACGTAATTCTAAAAATCACATACAAAACCCAGTTATCTGCACTTCAAACTATACAACTTATTCAGCAAAAGAGAAATGCAATTGTGGCAAGAATATCCTCTGAAATAAAATCCTATGCTGTCATCCACTGCTAACACATGGTAGAAAAGCAATGCATTAAGAAATGGTTTCACTATACAAATGTGCTGCAAGTGAACCATCACTTGATTTAAATAACATCAACTAAATAAAGAAGAAAACGGAAAAAATTAATTTGTCTCAACCAGCAAGCATTGTTTATTCATTGCCTTTTATCATAGCAACTCAGTATCATAGCAGACAGCTTCAGAAAAAGAAATTTAAAACTTTATTAATAATCATGCTATATAAATAAGAAGTTTCTACTGGAATTGCAAAACGAAGTAAATTTTGATATTAACTGCTTGCAAAGCATAAAGGCTTATAGTGGGTTCTTATCCTAGCTCAGAATCCAGTTCAAACCTATGATGCAAATGTCAGAAGTCCAAACACTAAGACGATGTGTACCTACTCGTGGGTCCTCTATACTTCTAGTCTTCATCCTTTTAGAATATCTTCCTTTCCCACTAAAACACTTGCCTGCACATTACAGAAGCCCCAGTTTGTTTGGAGTACTTCAAAAATCATAATTTTACATTTGTTATTAATAAATCTATCAAGTGTTTTTAGCAACAAAAGAAAATAATTGAAGGAGTGAAGATGCATCCTCCTCTAACATCGCCCAATGTATCAGTACATATTGTAGTATACAAGTACCTATTTTTGAGCTATTTCACCACGAAGAATTTCTTATTACAGGTGCATCATCAAATTACTTACTGAATATGACATCTGGATTTTTGTGTTTGGTACCAATTTCACCTTTCCTTCACTGGTCAGATTGACATCTACAATTCTATTTCCATTGAAACCAATTTCAAGTTTTTTGTAAGTCCAAAGATAATAATCTTCTCCATTTTCATCTGCTTCTCCAACAATCCCTGCATAGGAAACAAGTGTAAGCATCTATTATAGGTATGCTTTTCAGGTATTTTGCACTCATTTTTTAAAAATATGCATTACAAATGTTTTGCCAGCTAAAAAAGCAAAATAAATAAAGAGAACACAGAAGATCTTATGCTCTTCTTTTCAACTCTAATACCTGGATTCCACTTTCAATCCACAGGTCTCTGAAAGAAGCATTTGGTAATGGCATTAAAAGAAAAAGCATGCAGCTACAAACACTGCAGAAGACCCAACATTAGTGCCTCTACTTTCATTTGCAATTCTTACCAGATAAATAACTAGCTAAATAGAGATTCATTTTCCCTAACAGAATTTAGCCAAGACCTCTATGATTTCCCATCTTCCATCTCTTTATTCACTCATTTTTCTTCCTGTTAAAAATTTTACTTTCGCTCTGTAATTCCCATTAGTTGACTTCCCAACACATGCTTTTTGCTCTCATTTTCACACAAGTTTCCAATGCTCGCAAAAATGTGATTTTATATTAAGAAGAAATTCTTTACTGTGAGCATGGTGAGACACTGGAACAGGCTGCCCGGAGAAGTTGTGGCTGTACCATCCCTGGAAGTGTTCAAGGCCAGGCTGGATGGAGCTCTGTGCAACTTGATCTAGTGGAAGGTGTCCCTGCCCAGGGCACGGGAGTTGGAACAAGATGATCTTTATGTCCCCTTCCAACTCAAACCATCCAAAGCATTCTATGTTTAAGTTCTTAATTTTCAGTAAGTTAGTGCAAAATGTCTTATCTGCTACAGAAGAATTCCAGAGACTGTGCTATGCTGGGTGAAAACAGAAAAAGTCTTCACAGTCAACAAGTTCACAGACTACCAGTGCCACCTTCGATGTCAAGATCAAAGATCACATACAAGATATACCAGATGGGCAGTCACAATAAAAGCAGCACTCAAGATACACAAGAATGAGGGGAATGGGAGAACAAGTAGGTGAAGGATATGGAACAGGCTATCACAAAGCACCAGGTATCTGAAGGAAGGGCCTTTGCACATCACCTGTGTTTCTTAAAAATTTTCAAGGTGGTATTTTTCTGTCAAGTTTTTTACTCATGCCCATCTGTCAGGATTGCCTTGTATATGCCATCTACATGAAACGTATGCCAGTTTGTGCCTCCACTATACAGCCTGGTACCTGCCATGCCATCTGCTCTTATGGTAGTATCCAGAACCATGACAATATAGACGTCTAAACTACTTAAAGGACATTCTGATCAATCACTCACTGAAGGAATGAACTAACACAATGCTTCACAAACCTCGAGAATGTCCTGAAACAACCAAGCCTAGTCTCTCTCTCTCCACTGTGGGACAGCAATTCAGGAAAAAATATAAAATGGAACATTTCTTTCTGAATGCACTTAAAAAGATCTGGTTGCCTTTTTCAGGTGAGAAAATAGTGTACACCTTCCAGAGCCCCCAAACAGCAGTTTGATGTCATTACCTTCAGTTATCAGCAGTTAAGAAAGGTTAATTTATGCCTAGTCTTTACTGAAAATAGAGTACTCCTTACAGGGTATTTTGAGGACTGCTAAGGTGAATTTTAAGAATTAATGTTTGTGCATATGTCTGGTATCAGTAAGCCTTAGCAAGGTGGAAAACCATTAAGAACATAAAGGATGAACTGAACCAAAGTTTGCCAGGAGACAGGAGGAGTGCCATGAATGCATCTGGATGAGCCCAGAGAAGTGAATGGTCTGCTTTAAGAATAAAATTAAAGAGAAGTTGCCTAGAACTCTCAGCAAACATTAGCACCATCTGAATCCTTTTCTTTCGAACTCTTCAGAAAGAACTTTCTTTTGGTAGCACTAAAAAAGGACTCCAGTCATCTACATTTAGGGAACAAAATTTTGGTTTAATCCAGGTACAAGATGTGAATCAACAATGGAAAAAATAAGATATTGGGTGATACAGCATATACGATACATGCTGGCTAGTAAGGTTCTCAAGATAGGTAATCCAAATGAAGTGGATCAACATGAGAGCCTTCACATAGTAACAAAAAAAGTCACTCAGCACAAGCTATTTTTAATGCAAGCTGAGGGTAACCAGTTCTGGACACTATCTTCATAAAACCAAAAAACCCCTTCTCAGTATTCAGAGTATTTCAGAGATGGCATCATAACTACTTAAGTTCTTACACCCATAATCTTAAATAGTCCTAATGGTTTTCTTCATTATAATTACTGAAAATTAGTAACTATTTAGAAATAGTTACAGCTATGCAATGACAATCAAACAAAAGGTATTTGCTTTCTTTAGTCTCTCTACCTGCCACATTACGTAGTACTAGTCAAGTCTATACAACACACTCAAAGGCACCAGCAAGTTGGCAGAGCCATGTGTACAGTATCATTCATGCCATATTCATAACAGAAATACTTACAGTAAAAACTGTTCAGTGAGCAGCAAGTCTCAGTGCTTTAAATTTTAAGCAGCACTCAGAGCCTGAAATATTTCTGTTGTTGAACAGAGACCCAGGAAAACCAAAATTATTCCAGATAAGCTACATTCAGTTTTCCCCACTCTATTGGGAACACAAAGGTCCAAAAGACTCATTCAGACTTGCAGATAAACACTTTTGATTGGTTCAAGTACATCCACTCCTTTCTCAGCCCCCACCGAGAACTCATTAATTTTTTTGAATAAAAGTCAGGCTAATATTGACCAATCTGCAGTCCTGCAGATCAAACTGCAGTTTTACCTAACCCTCAGGAGACACAGGCCAAAACTGTCAACACCGCTTGCTTTCACACCTGATGTCAGATTATATCCTTACATAACACTACCAGTACTTACGATCCTGTAGTCACCTACTATGTAGCACAGCTTGAGATCCTGGTTCCAAACTATCAAAAGCAGCTTCCTAATATCTTAGAAAGATGATACCTAGATCCTACATGTTTGTTTGCTGACTTCTTGTACATAAAAAGCATACTTTTGGGAAATGGTAAAAACACTGGAATCACAGGAGAACAGATTTTTTAGCTGAGAGCATAAAATTTGTCAGTGTATAGAAGATTTAGTACGCATGTTTGTTCTTTGGCATTTTAGATGATGAAACATGACCAGAAAAATCAATTCTAAAAAAAAAAGCCTCCAAGACTTGTTAGCCACATAGGATTCAAAAGATGTCAGCTTAGCATCCATGATCTTTGGGCAATTCAAAGCCTACATACCTGCCACTAGTCTAGACAAATAATTCATTAGTCTTTTGCTGAAAGGCCAAAGCCATCAAAAACATCGTAGCAACAACTGTTACTCATGCATGCTTTTAAAAAGCCTACCAGTAAATGCACAAGTAGTACAGTAGTACACAGAGTAATTCAGGTCTATGCCAAGCCCAGCTACAGAGCCATTACACACAATAAGCAAATCAGCTGAAAAGAACAAAATCAAAACTTAAATACTTCCTTTCAGGCATTATAATGGTATCTCTTAAAAACAGACACATTAAAACAAAACCAAAAAAACCCAGACCTTCCTGGCTACCAGATAAATAATAAATAAATAAAGTGTTAATATTTCTGCCATGTTCATCAGATAGATATTTTCTAAAACCAACTAAAATTGTAAGAAAGAGCTAGCAAAAGCACCCTTTGTCAAAATGAATGAACGACGGATAGCGTTATTCATACCAGCTATCAAAGAACTTTTCTCACATGACTTGAACTGCATTTTTGCAGGTGTTCTGAGATTTTGTTTAGTTTGGGCAGGTTTACCTCTTTCACGGAACACAGGCAACAAAGACTTGCCTCACCAAAACATTTTATAGCTGTTCTTCATTTCCTTTCAGTTTATATCTACAAGAGGGAGATTAGGCCTTGGGAGTTTGGTTGACTACTATCAGTGCTAAGTGCAATCCGCAGAGCACTCTTTACTAGGTATGTGATCACATGTTATGAGGGAGCAACAAAACACAGAGACCTTAGAAGACAATGGCAATAAAGATACACACATTTTTATTCAAGACGCAAGCGCTTCTAAGCCCAGATTAATAATACTCAGCAAGAGAAATTTTGAGAACTGTAAAAGAACAAGTAAAATAGAACTCCATATAAACACAGACTACAAAGCAACACTGTTAACATACACTAAATTACCATAAAAGTAAACCAAACTATTTCTGCATTAGTAATAAAGAAAAGTAGCATAACAAAGTTTAATTAACCTAAGTTTAAGTAACCTAATTACCACTCACTTGAACATTTGAATGAATTTAAACCTAAGAACTTACTGTTATTAAATCAGGGCTTGAGAAACAAAACAGCTTTTCGCTGTTTTTGTACTTCACTAGTACACCCATCCTACTGTTCTTTCAATGCAATAATCCTTCAACTTATTTCACACAGAATCACACAGAATGGATTAGGTTGGAAAAGATCACTGTGATCATCGAGTCCAATTTATGACCTAACACCACCTTGTCAATTAGACCATGGCACTGAGTGCCACAGCCAGTCTTAAACACCTCCAAGGATGGTGACTCCACCACCTGGGCAGCTCATTCCAATGTCTAATCACCCTTTCTAATGTTCAACCTAACCCTTCCCTGGTGCAGCTTCAGACTATGTCCTCTATTACTTCATTTCACATTCTTGTGAATTTGACTTGCATATGTTTCATATTCTTGTGAAATTCTTGTAATGAAGCTGAGTCATTAAATGACTCCATGAAACCCTCTAGTACAGGATTTGAGCAGGTGTAATCCAGTTATTAATGCCTAACATCACTCACCCCATATTGGCAAGTCATCAATATACATCTGGTACCAATAGTGATTTTTGATAGCATACACAAATGCATCTCTTCTTCCCTTGTCCAAGTCAACTTCACAGTAAGTAGTCTGCATTACATCATCTGCAAAAAATTAAAGCACAGTTAAAGATTTATTAATGAGCTGGCTCAAAGTGAAGGCAAACCAAGCAAATGGAGGAATGGACATTGCTGAAGTCTCCAAGCCCTCTTGGCTATCCTCAAGTAGATAACAAAAAAAGACACTTAAAAAGGAACCATTAAAGCAAATACATGATTGCTTTCAGAAATCTACACTTCTGCATGCAGAAGCTTCCCACATACTGGATAAGGAAAGGTTTCACAGTATCCTTTTGCTGCTTCACCCACACTAAATAAAGGTACAAAAGCTGATGGCAGATTCACCTGAACAGATAATGCAGTCCCTCTAACTTTAACGAAAGGCATGAAATTATTAACAAATACCTAAAACTGTTTACAACATTATCTCTCTGTTTCAGTATAATCAGCTTCACTGGCTAGGAATAATGTTTGTAAAAAAACCTAAAACTTTTAGAAGTTCTCAGCAATTTTGAAGAAACTACCACCAAGAAGAAACAAAGCAAGCAGAGTAAAGACAGAAAAAAAAAGGAGAGAAGACAAAAGTAGGAATAATATAAAGAATGCACAAGAGGCTGCATTTGGAAATAAAATAAATCCATCTCTTTCAGCCAGAAAGCTATTCTTCCCCATCTACAATTCCTAAGTTACACTGTTAGCAGCCAATCTTTTGTATCCCAGTTTCCTTCCCTAATGTTTCCTTTCCAAGTGAAGAAAGATGAAAGGGCTCTTATTTACAAGACTTCAGACAGCAACAGATTCAGAGACAAACTCCCTCATCAACATCTTAGTAATTGTTTTCATGCTACAAATAGTGAAACACCGTGAAAGTAAAGAATTCCAGCTTCTCCTCTTTTTGTTATCACTGGAATTGAGGACCCATTTTAGTAGATAAAATTAATTTATGCCCTAAATACAGCTCTAATTTGTATCAAAATTCAGCTTACTTTCTTCTATACACTAACTAAAATATAAAGCTTAAAAGGAAAATCAAATCACCTGCACAGAAAAAGCACAGGCAAGCAGAATATTCTAACACAAAACATAATTTCTCTGATAACAACAAAAATTAAAATATGCCAAGTACATCTGGTCAACAAAACCTTTTTTCTGGAGAAAGAGAGTAACAAAACCATTCAAATCAACAAATGTACCAAGAAGACTTCTAGTGCATGGACAACATTTTCAGGGCCTGTTCTGGTACATTCAAGAGAGGGAAGCCATCAAAGTTGGCACCACAGCTGAAACGGACAAATTCAAGTCTGCGCTTATGCCTCTACTGAGCTGGATCCTATACTTTTTGGACTACGTTTCCCCCCACCTGCAAAATGCCTCTGCCTGGCACTTTTTCATTATAACAGATTTTTAAATTGTCTTGACATTAATTAAAAGGAAAAAAAAAGCCAACCCACAGAACCCATAATCATTATTTTCTGGATTTGCTGCTAAGTAGGGATTCTTTCCAAAATATTTGGCACTTCACTGTCATATTATATTCAAATAAAGGATAACACCTTTCTAATACTACATTTTTTGACGCAAAGGAATTTTCAACACACAGGTCAAATGAAAATATGCTGTGAATTAAAATACAGGTAAAAGAGAAACTGATAGAGGCTGTTAAATAAAGCATTTCCCAGTGCTGAAGCAAGAAGCCTGTTTTAGAGAAGTGTTATGGGAGCCAGGCTAGCTTTAGGTGACTCTCTGGCTCACGGCGGTACCAGCACAGGTAGGTTAGACTGCAACCTACTCTAAATTTCTCCACGGGCTTTCAGACTGTGGAATTTGCCACTTGTTTGTTTGTTTTGCTAACTGAAATGAGCCATTCTGTATATAATGCTTTGGGATATAAACAGTGAGGTTTGCCACTGTTAAAAAAAAAAGCCTTTGAAATATAATTTGAAGTGAAATGACTGCACTGGCACCAGGCTGCAGATAGCAGCATGCCACAAAAAACCCTGTCTTCACTCATTTTTATAGATCTTATTCCCAGCATTCAGAATACCAGAAGACATCACAGAGATAGTATAATCAAATCTGGATTAACTATGTTAACTAAGTTATTAACTAAGTTGCTCCAGGGCACATACACAAAACCCCAGTGGAATCATTAGAAACAATCTCATTCAATTCTTGCAAAACACAGGCATGACATTACATATGGAATATGATGTCAGCCATACTGCACAGTACTCTCACCTCCCCCTAAAACAAGTGAAGGAAGATAAGTGCTCCTTTCTCCAGCCACTGACAGCTGAAGCTGTTGTTTAGTTACAGGACAGGATTAGGTGGTCAAGCTTAAATCCACTGTGTTAAATGATTAAATTAAAGAAGCTTAGAACAGCATTTGGTGGCTGGGGAACCTGATGTCTACTTCATTACAGCTTTACCAGATCTAAGGTTTTGCGCATGTTAGAGAATTCTTAACCAAGTTATGCCTGGATGTGTATCCAAGAGGAGAGCGAAGTTAAAGGCAGGCTTTGTGGTGCCTTTGCATCAGGGATGTCAAAGAGGTAATATCTGCTATGTAATAAAGCTTCAGTAACGTTGGTAGCACATTTAGGAAATTTTTTAAAAGCATGACTCATTAGAAAAGCAAGTGTGCTTTGCCAGATTTCAAATTTCCTATAACCAGTCAGATCAAAGGGGTTTTATTCAAACATGAGAACCACATAAAACCTCATTATATCTGACAACACTAAATGTCATCCTAGATGCCTGCCATATATTCCAGAAGTGTTGCAGAAGGAAGTTTGGGTGAAGAATTCTCCATTAGAAATATGGTTATTTCATTTCTGAAGAAGTGCAAAATGCAACTTCGTTAAAACATCCTTTTCCTCTTTAAATTCATCTTCTCTAATGGCATTGTATGGTAATATCAAAAATAAATTTTCAAACTGAAGTTGCTATGGTACCAATGTTCAATACATTTAATAATTTACTAGGTCTCAGGTGTAACAGAGGATGTCACTCAAATACTGGAGTAAAGAACTTGACATATTAATTAAAAAGCATCATTATCCTAGATTTAGTTTGACAAGATAATTAAGCCAACTGAAAACTTAGAAGTTATATTACAATATAAGTGTATGTTAGTAATTCATTACTTTCTTCACACAGATATTCATACAGATTTGAGACCTGTGATATAAGAACAACATTGTTCATAACGCAACAGAAGGAAAATCCAGCTATCTTGTAGGATTGCATGTATCCTTTCATATGCCACACTTAACACAACAAGAAACCCTACTTCATGGAGACTTGAATATACTGTAGATTTGCCCCATCAGTCACCACTATGAGAGTTCAAGTGGAAACCTTCACTCTCAGAAGGGTACATTTCTGCAGAATCATAATTTTTTTATTCTAGTTCAAAATTACAGGCAATGCCTACTGATTCAACTGCCAGTTTTACTTACACAGTTTAGTACTTCAGCTAAAAACGGCTGTAGCCTAAACAATTCTCTGAATATGATGAACAACATGCAGCTTCACGCTTACCTGCTACTGCTGTCCAGTTAAACAATGTTAAGAAGGGAATTATTTTTTACTGCAGGAGCTAATTTATTAGAACAATTCTATTCCCCCTTTACTCACTTTAGGGGATAAAAACCTAAAAGTATAAAGGTCAAATCTAATTTAATTTTGTCAACTTACACAATATTCATTTAAAGAGAAAGAAATGCCTGCAAATGTTAATCTTGCCATAATGCCAAACATTCATAAAGAAAAGCACAGATGCCTGTTAACTCAGAACTTAGATATGATTCACATATTCAAGAAGAAAACCTGTGCAAGTTTATTACTTACTATCTTAATTATTTCAGCTGCAGATTTTAGATACTCAACACTCCCTGAAGCTGTATCTTTTACTTAAGAACACATGAATCTATTGGTACCGAACCAAGTCTCTCTCCGTTAACAAAAAGGAAAACAAAAACCAACTAAAAAAACCAAACCACCCACAAAAAAACCAACAGCCCTATTTCAATTTAATTGCAGCAACTTCTGGACCACTGGTGCAGAGTTGAAGCCTGTATCAATCACACTGAAATAAAACTTATCCATTACCAAAAAAATTATTTCAATTTCACTGATATAATCCAGTTACAATTACAAAAAAGAAAAAAAACAAAAAACCCCCAAAAAACGAATACCACTTCCACAAAGAAAAAGGTCTATCATTAAAATGTCACTAAAAAACTGAGCTACCATCACATTTCAACAATCGAACCAGAAAATAATTCTTAATACAAATGCTAAACTTTAAGGACTGGTCTACAAAATCCGAATTTTACATCACATAAACTGAATATAAATTGTACTGAGTTTATGACATCTTTTAAGCCTCTAAAAAAACGAATCTCCTGTTGCAATCCTCCGCTCTATTTCTTTATTTTTAAAACCTGTGTATCAAGGGGATTTGGATTACACAAATTTTACATAATTTCATATTAAATACTAATACTAATTTAATATTAAATACTAATAATTGCTCTTACAATTAATTTATACTTGTTACTTTGAAATTTGGAAAAAAGAATATTTTCATACTTTTAACAGCAGATTAAAGAGAGTAAAATAGAGTTGACTCCCATTCAGATTTCACTTCGTGGACCACTACTAGAAATACTGAAACAGCTCCTGATGCAGAAGCTGCTAGATAACAGTTAACAGCAAAGAAATTATTGTCTTCATGTTTTATCCAGAGGACACAGACTGCAAGAGAAAAAACTAGAAGTGCACATGTACAGCTTCACACATCATGTACACATACTTAGTAATCAACCAGCTACCATGTACCATCTGCTTTATAGAAAACGTCTGACCTGCAGCCACTTTGTTTGGGAGCTCAATTCACTGCAAGTCCAACATGGGTTATCAATCTACTAAGTTCCAAGGTGTTAATAACAAGAATTAAATTTTTTAAAATTCTGTGCATTGGCTACATCATAGCAGTAAACATCAACTCACAAACCTCCTAGTCTTTTCAATTTGGCGCTGCACCTAGAGAGTGCATTTGTCACAGGAGTAAAAGAATCTCTTCGTAAAGTTGGGGTACTTAAAGGAAGTAAAAATGACATTGAATTGGCTGTACAAACAAACATTTACCACATTCTGATAAAAGAAGTTTTACTAATCTTGACCACTGTGTTGAATTGCTGCCTGTTGCCCCCACTGTTCTTTCAATTTTGTGTTTCTGAGGACATTCTAAGAGGTCTGACAAGAAAACCATTTCTCCCGCATTGAGTAAAATTTTCAGCACGCTACAAGTGTTACAAAACAGTAGCAGGACTGTTTTCCGGTGTTTGTACAGGTACTGTTTCTTTCTTAAAAGGAAAGATTCAACTCCAAATTCCTTTAGGGTGGCAAAGCTATCCTCTATGCAAATTAAAAAATTATGAAGAATTTAAGGTATTAACAAACTTTCTAAAAATATTTTATTCAACTTATCCTACTGCTAGCAAAACATCATCAGGTCTTTTATTTTGCAGATGTCCAGTTTTGGCTAAAACTTTTACAGCTTACAGAAACTAAATCCCATCTGATTGTAAATGCTCAGACAAGAGATACTATGCTTAAGTTCTCCATCCAGATAAGCACTAGTGGTGCAATGAAGTACCGTGTTCTGGAAAAAAAGATACACAGAAACACAAATTGAATTAAATTCATAAACGTTAAAATTCAAGAGGCAAAAAGAATCTGTTATTATTTGAAGTTCTGCAACTACTAGCTACAGATATCTGAAAGGACACACACAGAGAAATTATGCAATACAAGACTCAGGCCTTAATACCAAGAAATATATTTGTGAAAGAAGTTAAATGTCTTCTCTGGAACAGTATGGCAAGATGGTGAGGACAGGAAACAACAGGAAAAAAAAAAACCGAACCAGCTTCATCCTGCTCCATCCTGACTGGCATATGATGAGTTAGAGACAGTACTATAAAGGTATCTGTCAAAGTTATTTTAAAGTAGACAGTAACCAGAAGGATACAATCATCAATTTTATGTAGAGGTGGAACTTTGAGATGTTGAGCCCTTGCTACTCCTTTGCAATTGCAGCGAGTCTGCAAGTATTCAACATCACAGGAAAAAATTACATCTTCAGAATTGATAATTCCAGAATATTAATTCCAGTAAACATTTAAACATTCATACACAGAAAACTAAGTTTTACTTTGTAAAATGATATCAGTTACTTCAGAAGCAATATCTGCTGCAAGAATTTTCCTTCAAGGGCACACATATGGAAACCTCACTGTAAACCAAAAAGCCAGTAGTAGTACACAACCTTGCAGGGTGTACCAAACACCTGCAAAATACACTCCGTTGCTAGCAGCAAGAAAATTTCAGTTCTTCTCATTAAAAGATCAAATTTGAAGAGTTTGTGTATTTTTTTAAGTGATTAAATGCACTTTAAATCGCTTACCTTTAAATTTGATGTCAAGACCACTAAATTCCAATTCAACTCCTTGAAGTGCTTCCCCTAGGGTTTCATGGTAATGGCTGATGCTTTTTTTTGATCCCACACAGAAAGGGAGGGAGAAGTATTTGTATGTTTCTTGGCGATTGTGGTAGGGTCCTACAGTATTCATCCATAGAACAACTTCTTCTTTATCTTGGTACTGAAAGATAAAGTTATTGAGTTAGCTGAGAAGCCCAGCAGAATAAAAATGTTCAAGAAGCTCTCATTCATATTAACTAGCAGGGCAGGATTGCTCCATCACAGACAACAGTTACATTTAAAGACAGTTGAGCATTTTTGTCTTTTGCATGACAGGGATTCTAGGATAAAATTTCAGCCTGCTTTCTTTAGAAAAAAAAAGCCAAGTTGATCATATAGTTTCTTAGAGCCTATCAGTGAAGAATCAGATGAGGGAGATTTAAGAAAGATGTAGAAGATGCAGTGAGCGGAAGTGGAAAAAAGCAGAAGTCTTGAAAATAAACAAGCTTTTACTAATTTTGTGAAAACACAGATCAGTTAAAAACAAAACTCTGCTTATCTCAACTGAAAGAGAGGAAACACCAAATTAATGTCTCGTTAAACAAGATCTTAGTAAAGAAGTCAGGCAATCTACCCACATCGACAGATATTTTGTATTTTCCTAAAATGCAGCTCCCTTTCATTTCAGCAAAGGTATAAATTGCATTCAAAATTCCCAGAAGAGCCCAATGCCTCACAGGAAGCACTAAAATTAAACTGTTGCACACCTACAGTAGCCAAGAGCCAAAGTCAGACAGAAGAACTGTATTTTCATGCATTTCCAACATTCTCACAGTGAAAAAACAGAACAGCAAGAAGTCTGGTGGCTGCCATGAAATTCTCTCTGGGAACATTCACTCTTCTCTTTCCACAGCTACTGTTAGCCAGGAAAACATATTCCTTGTCTAGGAGCCAGTAATTTTTTTCAAGCCCTTATTACTTCTGAACAACAAAAAGAGTACTTAAAGAAGTTAACCTATCAGTATTCAAATACTGAACGAATTCAGGAAAATTAAAAGATCTGAAATAATAATTTGCATTGTATCTGTATGCATCTGGATGAGGTATCAGATTTGCTGATTACTACACAAAGCCTCTCACCCAACACAACTTCTTCACCTACAATTTCAACAGAATAAGAGGGACAGGGACAGTGATACAGCTTCTAAGGCAGAAAAAACCCTACTTATACACATGAAAGAAAATCACTATATAGGTCCTGAATTTTTTTAGGTACAGATGTATAAAGTACTATTATAAGACCTAAACACAGCCACAGAACACCTCAGAGAAGAAAAGAAAGTAAAATGTTAATTAGACATAACTATGATATAGTGCACAGCTGAAATACTGAATACAGTTCTATATCTCCCTTTTTAACAAATGAACAAATGTTCTTCAACTCCAGTTATTCTGAACAACCACAGTCATATGAAGAGGTTAATGCAGAAATAATTAGGTACGTGCAGAATGAAAAAAATTCTTCAGATGAAGTGTTTAAAAGTTAAGCTCAATGATTAAAACAAACATGCTTTGGAAAATAATTTAATCCCGTTCAACTAACACGCCATCTCAATTAAAGGATCATCTTTTTTGTTTACAAAGATGTACAAAGGTCATTCCAGTCTCTCATGTGAGTGATTTCCAACAAGAAACTTAAAATATCCTATTAATTTTATTCTGAGCTGCAGCAGAGACCAAACACTTACCAGTTTCACAAACCTGCCCCTTTGCAGAGCACACACTTCAGAGCATTTCTGACAGGCAAAGAATGTCAAAGAAGGATCATATAAAAAGTAACAAGAGAAAGCAAGAGAAAGTAGACATTCCTCCTCTCTGCCAGGAACCAGACAGGTTATACCAGTGCAGCACAGTTGTCCAAATAAAGTTGGGAAAGAAAACAGAAAGAAAGCAAAATCACAGTTCCAACCCCCTCAGCCGCAGAAGCAGATAGCGGAATCTGCACTTCAAATCCACCTCTAGCTCTTGCCAAGGGAGCACGGGATAAGCTGGTCCATATCTCTTCCGAGCCTGTTATGCCTATCATGTCTTCTGTTTCTTCCTCTAACAGCTGCAGAACATATATCCAGCCCTTTCTCAAAATGGTCTTAACTTGTCAAGAGCCCACTTTAGCACTAGTACCAAACAGCTTACATCTGAGCTGACCTATGTCTATGTTCAACCTTCAGTAATAGAATATGACAACATCCTCAGGTCTGTGAGTTCATCTTTGCCTGAATAAAGAAAGCACTGACCACTGCTTTACTTAGCTGCTGGTTTCTGACGTGCTTCATACTGAGCTGGGACCTCCACATTTTTGGAACTATACCAGAAGCGACAGATGAGGCAGAAACCAACAGATTAAGAACACAATATGGAAAATCTTGCTACGTTTTCTGATCTACCGACGTAACTAAGTAGTAATTACAACATCTGCAATAATAAATTTGGTCTTTCCTTGTCTCTTATCTGCATGGTGCATAGCCCTTCTTCAGAGCTTACAAGTTTTTCCCACAATGACTCCAAGATGCCATCAGCCTGCTCTAGAGGGAAAAGGTGCCACATCAAACAGATGCAAAGAATTCAGTCTGCATTTATTACTTCCTCCTTCCTCACAACCACCCCAGAACAGCACGAGATTAATCTTTTCGGGACTGCTACATAAACGAACACAACACCTCAGCCAGCCCAGGCTACACCTCACTCACGGCAGTCCTTAGTCGCAGCCGTCTGCCGTCCATCAGGTGCTCCTGGCGGCCTCCTCAAATTAAGAGCACTGTAGTAAGCAAAACAACTTAAGCAACTTCAGCTTAGATTTAGGGGTAGTGTCTAGTAGAAACTCAAGGACATTTTCTTCTCCCTACATCTGCTGGGTTTTGCTCATTGTCAATTATAAAGATGAGCTTTCACATTCAAATACACTTCTCTGACATGACATATCTCATCCTTACATTCTTAGCCTAGCGGTAGGGTAATCTGGTGGCAAGAACACAGCGCTATTAAAGAGTTCAAGTGTGGCAGTTTGGTGGTGGGTTTTTTGTTTGGTTTCTTTTCTTTTCTTTTTCATTAGTGCCTTCATAATATGAAAACATCTACAACAAATAACAGTGTCAACACAAACAGAAATTTATTTAGGCAAGACAAAGCACTAGAGTATCTTCTAGGAGACTGTACTGTCACCTCTTTATGAGGACTGCTACGTTTGGAGAAGGCTTACATATAACACACCTTCCAGCAAAAAGGTCACGCTATGAGAGAGAGAACATAAAATAAGCCACGATGAACATAGTAAATGACAAGGCAAAGAAGGTCAACAAATAAGATGCTGCAATCTGTACTCTGGTATATCTCAGCAAGCTCTTCTGGTTTTGGTTCATATGAAGGGATAATATATTGCATACAGCTCAGAGATCCTAATTACATTCACAGATATGAACATTTAACAACTTGGTCACGGTGCCACAATCCACATAGTCCAGTACTTCAACATGTGAGAGAAGACTACAAAACACAATTTTATCTATGTGCCACTTACTGTAATTTATTTAAAAAGTCTGTAAGCTTTGCATATTTTTCTGCACTAAGCTTAATATCAGCTCAGTAATTTCAGCAACTATACGGAATATATAATGATATATTTATAGATGCAGCTTGAAAGTCTCAGCATTGACACAAGTTACCTACCATACAGATGTTACAGTCTGATTAAGGGGAGATAAACCTCCAGGAACTTTTTTCTGTAATTGCCAACCAGGTAGTGGAGGACCAACCTGCACCTCAGGTGCAGCTACACATCATCTGCAAGCCTCATCACAGCTGAGGACATCTGTTCCAAAGCAGCACAATACGGTCACGCTGCCTGTCCAGAGCACTGGGCTGCAGGGATGTGCTTGTGCAAGCTAAAATCATGTCCAACCCATCTACAGTTCTTCCTTGTTACCGGTGTTCACGGGTCCACTCTACTTCCCTGCAGGACACTAAACCAGCAGGAAGCTTGTGCCGTCTGACCTGGCCAAGAGTGGATCTCTTCCACGTAATACAGCTAGTGAAAAATTGGGGGTGTGCACCACTTTGGGGCTTAATACAAAGGCAATTTCCATACATCTATATGGTCTAGAAACTATTCAAGTATAGCAATACAGAGACTACCTTCAGTATAGCACATGCATCTTTCTTTCCTGTTTCTCAGCAGGGCACCCATGCTGTGGAAAGCAACTTTATGTTCTTTGCACAACTGTAGCATGGTAACCCTTAAAATAGACTATTTATTCTACAAAACAATTAAGGCTAGATTAAGTCAGTATACAAAAGGTTGCAGTAAAAGATATAAGACTGTCAGGTTGCTGATATTCTTCTTTAAACCAGGAAAACACTTTGCAAAAAAAATACAGGAGACAAAAAGAGGATTACAACTGCCAAATCTCATGTGATGATTCAGCAAAATAAATTCAAATCAAGACAGTTTCTTTCAGAAAATATGCAATTTTACTCCTTTTCTCAAATAACAGTCTGGAATGACGCTTTCCACATCTTTCAGAGGGAAAAAAGGACCAATATTATCTGTGACTGGCAAAGCAAAGATGTAGAAGCAGGACAAGAAATCCAAGAGGCAGCAAGCAAGACTCACCTGGCGAGTAATATCCCAGGCTTGTAGTCCTCAGTATCTTACAGATATTCTATCTATCAAGCACTGTGATAATACTCAAATGTTTGCAGCTCACATCCATACCCTATTAAACTGTGGATTTCAGCCTCACGCTCTCCTTTGGACAAAGCAGGCTATTTCTAGCAACACTTCTTCATTTCTCTCTGAATTGTAGGCCTCACCAAGATGTGTCTAGAACTGTACCAGTGGCACACACTGACCTACTGTACATGCAGTACTTTTACTGTTACACTTCCTAGATGCACGAGATTGCTCAGGCACACCATGTCCTGCTTCCATGACATTTATTTCACCTCTTCAAAATGGAAACACAACTTCAAAGAGGAATCAGGCTGCTCATCTGCACACAACTTCATATGCGAGTAAGTATTTTACATTAACTGAAATGTTTTCCACAGCGTTTCTCTAACTAACAATTTTCAGATACTACACAAAGTTCCTAACTGTATATACTAATTTTAAATAAGCCTTACATGCTCAGGTCTTAATGTATTTCATTGGGGTATAAGTCAAGCAAAAATGCTTTTCTCAATCATATTAAATTAGGAATTTTGCTACACAATGTATGCTGAGTTTTGTTATTTTTCAATGTTTTCCATGTATTTCTATGCTTACAGAGCACAGACAATCAAACTGAAGCAACATTAAAATTAAAATGCTACCTACTCCCTAGACCATTCTCCTGCAACAAAAACCACAGGATATTTCAGAATGTTTTATGGTTTGTCTATTTCATCATCAATTCCAATAAGTCTAGCAACAGAAGATGCGAAAGCAAAGGCCAGGCAGGAGCCCCCCAGCCCTGTTTCTGCAGGATCAGCATACATTGTGATAAGGCCACCGGTACCCCATCGACACCATCACTTCCACAAATAAAAGGACAACTGTCAAAAAATGTTGCAATTATTATAATACAGGCGATGAGCAAGTACATGACATGCTCTGAAGCACGAAAATAAGTTAAAGAATCACCAGACAAGTTTTCAGTTAGTTCCTGATAAACTACTCTGTTGTAGTCTGAAGTTATGCTGCTGTACTGTCTTTAGACAAAGGAGATTTTAAATGCTGTGTCAAAAATTTCTCTTCACTTACTATTAATTTTAAATACCCATGTCCTTATCTTGTAATTGTATTCATACTATTCTTCCTCCAAAGAAAGACAGATGCGATTTTTAAAGACTAATTCAAATTTGAGGTAAAGGATATAGCTGTTGATTCAATGACACCATCCATACCTCATATCTCCAGAAACAATAGTATAGACTTAGAGCTTCATGCAGAATTACCTCTCACAATTACCTTTTATAGTATTTGCTTAGAAGTCGACAATTATAAAATAAAGGACACACATAATACACATTATAGCACAGGCTGTATGCTGTTCCATGTTATAGCAGCATTAAAAGCTTAAGGCAGCACTTCCGTATGCCCAACACGCTCGGCACTGGTAACAGCCTGTACAGCTGTGTCAGGATGCACCAGCACACCTTCCTCCAGGCAGGCCGAGTGCCTGCGCACAAGGAGCCGCACACTGAGGACATGGAAGGATAAGGATAAGGATGTGTATTCCTACTAACAGGTCTCAAGTCTTAAACTCAGTGAAAATTCAGTTTGAAATTACCAAATCCTAAATTTTCCTTCCACTTCTCCAAAAGTGAGCAGAGCCTTCAAGATGTAGCGAAGCACCTTGATTTCAAGAAAATTAATCTTGCAACTGCAATCATATTTAAAACGGAAATTCACTAAAATGCAGTATTTAAGGAGTATTCCCTCCAGGTTCTTTATCTTAAAATCGGTATACTACTACAAAACTCTGGTCATGTTTCATTCATGCTATTAATGCTTCCACTCCAATCTCTCACACAAGATTAAAATATCAAAATACCCAAGCAAAGAGACAGCCTTCCAAAAAAAGTTAACTGTCTTTCTATACCAACTATTCCTAACCTATCACATGTGTTCATAAACTGGACACTATGTGAACAAGAATACTAAACAAAAATAGACTTATAATCCCTCAGAGTTGAGCAGTTTAGATGAATAAAAGGACAAGCCTTTGAAACGAAATTGTGATTTCCAAGGGTAATTGTCTAGGTAATCCTTCAGAAGACCTAAAAAACATCAGAAATCACTTTTGAAGGTAGAGCTCAAAACCAAATAAATTCAGTGACAGCTTTATTTTTTTTCCCTAGAAGATTATGAATATTAATTTAATAATGAATAGTCCCTCAAGTCAAACAGCCCTTAAAATATACATAGTGCTATGTTGAGAACCATCTCACCTCAGCAGAAGCCTAACTCTAAAGCATAGGTTCAGCAACAAAACAGGGACCTAAACTAGTTCGAAGAATATCTGTTTCTTGAAATACTGAATATTAGATTAACTTTTCTGTCATTAACTGCTGTACCAATAAATCCCTTTCCCTTTTAAAAAACAAACACAATCCTACCCAGTTTTAAAGTCCTCAAAAATGCATGGAATGAGGCAACTAATTACCTACTACTTATACAAAAACTATCAATACTATTTATCTGTTTTATTAAGAACACTCAGTAAGCTTTACCACACCTCACCTCGAGAAAACTATGTTAAGAAACTCAGCAAGTGTTTACCAGCCAGACTGCTCAAGAGCAAAAAAAGTCCTGACGGCCAGACAGACCCAGTGTTTAATCATAGCCACATTCAAATCCACTCCACTTGCAGGAAACAGAGATGGTTTTCAGGAAAGTCCCGTTCCAAAATCACACCTCAGCTTATCACAAAAACTTCCACTTTCTCACACTGAAAGTCACGGGAAACAACACTCTGATGTAAAATCAGAAACTGACAAAGCACTGGTATTTTTTTCCTAGAGATTCTTTTTGGGTAATATTGCAAGCACTTTAGAAAAACTATTCTCACGCCAATGGGTGAGCGCTCGAATCAGCAGTATTCTATACACCCATTTTCCTGGCGGGTCCGCGGCAGTGTCCCCGTCCTGCTCTCGCTCCCCAGCCCATTCCCACGCTATCCCTGCCTCTCCCCGAGGGGAGCTGTCCCCCCGCGTCCCGCGGGGCTGTCACAACCGCGCTCCGGCTCGGACTTGCGCTCTGAAGCAAGAGCAAACATCCTCCCGAGAGGAGGGTAGAGCAAACAGCGCTCTCCAAACAAAGCACGCGTACCTGCCGGGGCGTTTATCTGCTCCAGGAAAAGGTGGAACACCGCGCCCGGCCGCACAAGGATGTGCAAACCGGATCAGAGAACCCGGCGGCCCCCCCATGCCGAACCAGAGCGCGGGGCCCGACTCCGGCCCGCTCGGCCGAAACAGCCCGAGCAGCGGAGCAGGCGCGGAGGGAGCCCCGCGGGGCGGGAGCCGCCCGCTCCCCNCGGGAGCCCCGCGGGGCGGGCGGCGCCCGGGAGGGACCCGCGCCCCGCCGACACACCGCGGCCGGCGGCAGCGCATGGCAGCTCCGTTCGGACGAGAGGGAAGTGTAATTGATACTTCTGCTCCCAGGGAACCAGTGACAGGACAAGGGGACACGGGCTCAAGCTTGGACACTGGGCGCAATTTCTTCACTGAATGGGTGATCAAACAGTGGAAGGGGCTGCTCAGGGAGGTGGTGGAGTCACTGGCCCTGCAGAGTGGACACGGTCTAGGTGACACGGTGATGTTCAGACAGAGGTTGGACTCGACGCTCTCAGACGTCTTTTCCAAACGCAGCAGTTCTGTGGTTCTGTGAAATACACAGTCCCATTCTCTGCCCCTCGCGCAAGCAGCAGGAGCACACGGAGCCGCAGGGGCCCAGGACAGGCGCACCTGGACCGCGCTCAGGGAAAGTTTCTGTCAGTGCTGGCTAAGGCGAAGCCCACAAACCTGCCTCCAAACTTGGACCTACCTCAAACTACAAGTCCACAGTAAAAAAAAAAAAAAAAAAAAAACCACCAAAAAAACCCCCAAAACAACAAACCAAAGCCCCCAAGCCAAAAAGCTCGTGGTATTGAACACTGATTCATCAGACAACTTTTAAACTAAACAAATACAGTAAAAAAATTCAAAAGCTATCATCTGTATTCTTAAAAAAGGTGGGGGCTACAACATCTTCTCAGAGAGAGCCAGCAAATTAAGCAGACAGACAACAAATGACATGAGCAGAAGGCAGGAACTCCATGCTGTTACATGTCATCCATGCTTTGTACGAATGACACAGAAAACAGACTTCCCTGTTACCACCATACCTATGCTAATAGCTTTTCTACCTGTGGTTTTACACATTCAGTCTACCTTCCCTGAACATATTTCACAAGGTATATTTATATGAAGCCTTTTCCAGAGATTCAGGAGATAGTACATGCACTAATTTCAGTAGAAGCGAGGTCCCTGTAGAGAGTTGCCAAAACCCATGCAAAAGCAATGCTTGTATTACTCACACATATACAGACTAAAAAAAAGAAAACCTAGACAGTTTTGATAACACCATATGTTTCTTTCTAGTTATTGCATCTCAATGCAAAATAGAGTAGCTTACCCTTGGGAGACAGAGAGAGGAGGCTTCAGCATCTTCAGTTTATTCAGTACTTAAGTCTCTCAGTCAGCAACAGGGCCAACCAGAGCCATCTGCTGCAGCAGGGTTTGCAAGGCATGCTGTGCAAAGAACAAACACTTTCCCCAGGCCTGCCAGCTGGCACCTGAGTTTGGTGGATTGGTTGATGCCCCTACAATTGGCCAGCCCACTTAACTTTTTACCAGCAATTTTATTATCTGTTCAGTCCTTGAATTCTAATAAGCATCAGAAACACTGTTCATTCCCACCTTCCCTCCCAAGCACATTCTTAAGTAACGAGCAATTTGCATGCACGCTGTTTTCTTCTCTGGTCTCTTCTGATCTTCCATTTCAGTGCACTTCTCATCCTGGGTGGAAGCAACACACCACATGCTCTCCAGCACAATTACAGATACAGGGACTCCATACACTGAGATATAAGAGGCTTAAAGCAACTAGATGAATCCAACCTATGTGGAACACACGCCTTGGTGGCTAAGCAGGTTCATCGCTGTTGGCCTGTAAGAGGCTTGGACGTCATGCCTGCATCCTACTTGTTTACCTGCATCTAACAGTAAAGCCGTTTTAGTGCTGTTCCTTTTCTCCTTGATAGGGCGACAGTCTTGCAGTGATTGTTGGTCACTGAGATCCCTCGCTAATCCAGCAGAAGTGAGACAGGAACACCTGAAACTACAGCTGCATCTTCCATTTCCATCCCTTAAGCAGTGCAGAAGGGGCCTGAACAGAATGGATTTATAGTATGGCTCAGCTCCCCTTTTCCCAGCTCACCTCTCCTCCAAACCAAAGCTGCTGCACCAGCATTTGGCTTCATGTGATAGGTCAGGTCAGAGTCATGAAGTATCTAAGCTTCAAATGGGAGAGGGACTGAAAAGCTACTTATGAGCTGCTTTCAGAAATTCAGATATAACCATCTTTCCACAGCACAAGCAATAAAAATCCAGTTCACAACCATGGTATTAGGATTCTGCAAAGGCAAATGCTCAGATAAATCCCTCCCATAGACGACTTTTGGCTATAACATGGAGGGGATGCAGAATTAAAAATTAGCTTGGAAAGATGGATCCCTGGGCTGCTGGAGTCCAACAGCGCTGAAAGAAAATCTGCATGATACACTTATATATTTTGCTCTTCCTTTCCTGCCTTATTACAGTTTCACCCACATCCTACAATTCTACTTTATGTTGTACCTGGCAGATGTGAAAGCAGACAAATTCCTCTTACCACATCACAGCTCCAAGCTCTGGGGGACAGCTGCAGTCAGCACCAAGAAGATAGGGAATTTTTGAGCAAAACCAGGGAGCTGTATGCAAACCAAAGCATGTGGCAGCTGAAGACAATCAAGCTGCTCAATTTCTTCTTTTGGTTTATCTCTTTTATTCCTAATTTCTTCACTTATCCTTGCTACTATTTTCCTCATTTCAGCACCAAAACCACCTTCTCCCTTCCAATTTGAGCTAATACTGCTGGAAACCTTGTTTCATTCCAAGAAGAGCACAGGAAAGCAGCTCTCACCTCACCATTCCCCTGGCTACTGTGAACAAAAGCAAACTGTCACTGGGAGTCTATAGTGGCAGAGTTACCAGAGACAGCACTGAGGTTCCTCTCAAAAATAAAATAAAATAAAAAAAAAACCCAGAAAGGACACCTCTGTATCTGTTGTGCTGGGTATGCAGCACAACACCTGCATCCCTCTGTCATCAAAAGGAGACGGTATATGAACTGCATATGGAGTCACCCAAATACTGTAAGTTTAATGCATAGATGATATTTAGCATATGCCTACATCCCTGAAAGCAGCAGGGGCTTCTCCACCTTCATTCAGTGCTGGTCAAGGCACAGTTGCTGTCACTCCTGCAGCTTCACACATTGGGTTTGCCATCCTGCAAGAGAAAGGAACTGCAACTCTGTCACCTGCTCTCTACAGATGAAGGGGAGCTGACATGATCAGACAGAAGCTCTACATGTCCTACCTGTACCTGAGGGATCACCTAATACAGATGTATCTGTGTGTTTTTCAAACCATTCCCCCTCTTCCATCCCTGAAAACCAAGTAGGTAATGATGTTTAATTCTCCACCCTGAAAGTTATCTTGCAGAATTCCCATCTGTGTCACTCATGGACAACCAGAGCCTTAAACTTGTCCTGCCAGGGATGGGATATGCACAGAAGATTTCAAGGTCTGGAAGAGAACCAAACCAGGAAGCCTCCTTAAGTTTGTAAGCCCTCAGGCAGAAAAAAGGCTGGACATAGCTGCTGCAGATTCACATTGGTACAAAAGAACAGTAGAGCAAGCAAAAGTCCAGCCCCCAGGCTGTTTCCTCTGCAGCCAGCTACAACACAGCTGGTATTTGTGAGGGGTGTGCACTGATAATTGGAGACTCACTACTGTTCCAGAGTATGAAGTGAAACGCCTTCATATTGCTGCTACAATGACCACAGGTAAGAGATACAGAACACAGCACTGCCACCAATTCCTTCTCTAATTTGAGAGCTCAGTCATGTGATTTTGTAACACCATACCCACACCCTCCCTGAAAAAGGTTTAAGTACAGTTGGTTTGTGATACAGAAGGTCCCTTCCCAGCTGTCCTGGGAATTTTCATGGTAAATACAGGACACGCAACACCTGGTGTGTCCTCTTCAGGTAGGGAACAGGACAAGGAAAGGCATTTTCAAGGCTGTATGCAAAATACGTTCTTGAGGACAGACAATTTCTCATCCTCCCATAGTTTAATGACTGCTAAAGGGGGATGATACACCTTCTGAAAGGTCAGTATAACTGTATCCAAAATGTTATGCCAAGCAGTAGTACATTCACCTGCTCCTGCTGCAATGAGCATTCTTCAAACATTTTATTTTCTTTACTTTTTAAGCAAGTTTTCCAGTCAAGCCCTGGTTGACTGTATTGAGAGGTTTGGTAACAATGCTTATGAGAATTTAGTTCCTAAAAGGACGTGTGCTTTCTTGATAAAATGGCAACTTCGTGTTGGTGCAGGGCTCCCAAGACACACACCAGTGTTCTTCCCAATGATGATACCTTTTCTTGAAGCCCCAAAATTCTTCCAACTAAGAAAAAGTTACAGAATGCCAAGAAGTCCCAGTAAAAATCATGGGAAAAGTCACCAGAGCTTCAGGGAGGATGAAGCGAATGAAATAATTTGGGTCCCACTTATAAATAACTTAAGACAGCCCAAAAAATATCTGTACAAACACACATATAAACAGAAAAAAATCTCATATTCCACAGATGTTGAGAGATTCAGCGACCTCTTGGGGGAACAGGTGGAGGATAAAAGCCTTCACAGCTTACAGGCCTATAAAAAGACAGAGAATGAAAATGCATGTAAAAATAGTAGGAAATAGAGTTCTGGAACAACACATTGCATGCAATAACATCATATGTAAGAATACTGTACAAGCAATAGTCATACAAGAAGAAGAACAGGCTAATTCAGCAACCGAGCAGATGCCAAGCTGCCAGAGCACTGTTCCTGTCCAACCTAGTTCTTCTGTTCTTCAGCTGCACTAATTCTACTATTACTGGAAAGAGATGCTGTAATGGTTGGAGTAAAACTTTGATAGTATGGTGACTTTCTCCTGACATGAAGATGCGATAGGAAGAGATCAAAAGATTCAAAACTTTTTCAAACTAACTGCAGATAAATTCCAGCTATATCCTTGCCAAAGCCAAGCCAACAACACAGACCTTGCTGCATCCACACAGTGGCAATTACTGCTTTAACAGTTACAGAATTTTATTAGTATCTGTACTGAGAGAGCTTTTTGGGGAATAGACTTCATAGACTTGCACTGGTTGGACTAAAGGAATGTTTACAAGTTATTTAAGTTTGTGATCAAATCAAGGCAAAACTCCTCAACACCTTTCATAAAACCAGTGCAGTTCTTTCTTTGAGGCCAGTAACACATGTAAACATGTATGCTTTGGAGAGATCTGAACTTCGTAAAAAGAAAAAAAGTCCAAGAGTATGCCAAAAGGAACTTCCCCCTGCACTACACTTTGTATGTTCCAAGAGGATATTCTCAGGAGGGTCAGGTACTAAATCTCTGCCAAGGGCAGGATGTGACTCCACCTGAGTCAGTCTTATGGCAAGCATTGTGTGCTTCACTAGTGCTGCCCCTCGCTGTGCACGAACCACAGGGACAGCACTGCAATAGCCTTGTTACCAACTAGGAAACAGATTCCTCCACATACAGATGAAAAACAATGACCTTAAAATTCCTAACAGCATGTGTTGACAGATAGTGGTCTGGTAGACTTTGTTCAAAAACACATTCACTTTCTGCCTTGCTAACTGCCTTGCTTTCCGTCCAAGGCTTCCATATGGATTCACTGAAAGCATACATCTTGAGCTGCATTTTAGTTTTACCTGCTTGCACCTCGAGGAGGCACTCTGGGAGGCCTTTCTGGGAAAGGAAGCCTCTCTACTTGGTGAGGAACTGGGCTGCGGCTCCTTGCTGTTTCTGGGACTTCACTGTCCTACAAAATGAAGAGAAGTGTTTACAGACCAGCAGAATTTGGTTCTTGGTATCATCAAAAAAGAAGTAGCTACGTTTTGGCATTTCTCTAAATGCAATGCCAGCTCTGAGCTCCTTTTTTTGGCATGAAAACAAAGCCATGTGCTTAAGGACAGCAGAGCAGTACATAGCAGAGGTGAGAGCTTACCTCACTGTCCCCCTCCATCCCACTGCTGACACTCAATATGCTCCGAGTGCTGGAGCGGTTACTTGCACTACCTGGAGTAAGCAAGAAAAAAACTGATTATTAAACCCTGGTGATTTAACTGCAAATCCCTAACTCAGGGCTCTTTATAACCTCATGCTTAATTCTTGCAAACATAATTAATGCTTTTTTATATTCATTTATTTTTACTGTTTTTTTCTCATATGTTTGGGATCCAAACAACAGCATTTCAAACAACACAAACCACAGGACCAAACCATTCAATTATGCTTTCTTTCTAGAAGATTTCTGCCTTATCTTTCTTTATCCAGTCGTCTGATTAAATACTCACAACCATAATCTAACTGAAAAGATCCAATACCAATTTCACCTGGCAAGTCAGGCAAGTATTTTCACAAGCGTTACACACCCAACACTTAAGTACATTTAAATTATCAGTCCCCATATCTTTAACAACTGCATGAAGATAGATGGCTCTGAGCACTGTCACATATTCATTCCTAGAGTGACTGCTTAAGAAGTTACTGTTCCAAATAGCTGTTTACTAGCTCCTCTTACAACAATCCTCACTCATCACAGGAATGGTTCCTAGACTATTTCCAAGCTAAAAACAAGTTTGCTCAAATAACCTTCAGCACCCATCTAAGCAAACCCATTTAACTGTCATGGACTCAGAGAGGGATTGATTTGCAATCAGTCATGCCAACTCCAAAGGTGACAGCAACTCACAAACATATCCTACACTGCTATGGCTGGTTTCAGTCATAAATAGATAACATTCTATAGGGCTGTGAAATACTGGGACACCAATATTCAAAAAACCTCTACACTGAAGTGGTAGCTAGAGAGGTTTTCTCCTGAATGCAGTCCCTTATGCAGTCCCTCCCTGCTAGCTTTGCTAAGTCTCATCAGCTGGTACAAACAGCAGCACTTAAGAGTGCTAAATACTGTAGTAGGGTCCATTCTCACAATAACACCATGAGAAAGAGCGCCAAGCTGCACACAGCAAGCTCTGCAGACTTGTTAACACTTCTCTCACATCTGCTTGTATGCAAGTTACTGGCTCAGCCAGCTGCCTCTGGCACCTATTCTGGATGCATGCCAGCTGCATCTTGCCAAGAGTTACAAAGGTAGTAACCTCAGAGGAAGTCAGGTTTCCTTTCAAAGGACCAAACTGATCCTAAATGATATCTGCAAGAATTGCTCAGTCTGCAGTAAGAGCAAGAATGCAGAGATTTAATTTGCACCAATTAAACCTAATGAAAAGCAAAGATAATAAAAATGTGCAGACTGCCCAAGTCACTCAAGAGGTCCCAGAGTTACCAACGAAAAATGCTGCCCTTAATGTACAGCAATTGAAGAAACAACATGTAGAGACTGGTTTCCAGCCTGAAATATAACTGCCCTTCAGGCCAGAGGAGCGCACAGCCTGCTGGCAGCCACAGCATGGGAGTATCCTTTCCAATAAGAGAGCAGCTGCCATCTACTTTTAAGAACTGAAGACAGGTGGTATGCCTTTCCTGAGAAGGCTCAAGGGAATCTTTTGCTCAGCTTTCACGTTCTCCTCCTGCAAAGATGCACACAGAAGATGCCCAAACCACTTGATGCACACCTGGACTTGCTTTTACAATTTTGAGAACAGCTGGCCTGAGGCATGCAAGGTTTGGGGTGGCACTGTCAGTGCTGGGATTCAGGAACAGAAGTCCTGTCGCCTGGGTTGACTCCAGGGTCAGGCTGGGGAAGTGTGTTCCATCCAGCTTTCCTGCAGGGACGGTGACGCTCAGTGCTTGCTTACTTGTTGTGCTGGATGTGCTTTCTGTTTTCCAGTCTCCTCGTTTTAACTCCTTTTTTGGTGGAAAAATGTTTTTCCTGGGAGTGTATTCATATATTCCACATTCTGGTTTCCCCAAAGTATTATGAGAATGTCGAATGGGTACTGTAATTTCCAAATCTGGAAGGGAAAATGAACAGCTCAGAACAGTCTATTAGAGCCTCCACGAGACAGTTTTGCACTTAAGAACAGAGTTAAGCACAATTGCATAAGGACAATCATAACTGTACGTGAATGAATCAAGATGCACTCCACAGATGTGGGCATCCTTTTCTTGGCTGTGAAAGCAAGGAGCAAAGCAACTTCCCTACATTTTTGCCAACTGGCACATGGACATGCATATTAAAATATCACAGAACCACAATACACACAGACACATTTCTGCCTGAAGAGCTTATTAATATGGTTAGCTGCTTCATTACCAAAGAATATCAGAATCAAAGACTGTTACCTGCACTTTTGTCTTTTTTTTGCTTCTCCATTTGCCTCCTGGTTATGCTGTCTCGTAGACGTTTCAGATTTTCCTAAAAACATCACAAGATAGTCTTTTCAGGGCTTTGGATAAAGGAAGACGAGCAGCTTTCTGACAAAACCGGTATTATATTTTAGCTAACTTTGCAGTCAAGCTGTAACAAAGCTTGCTAAAGTCCTGGCTGAAGTCCAAACCATGTCAACAGGTTTTAATCTATCCCTTTCAGAAACCCATGTGGGTCTTTCAGAAGCCAAGTTTTTTCTGATGTTCATAATGTATGTTAAGGTCAAGTTCACATACTCATGAAAGTTGCAGACAGATAAGCAGCAGATTGGGTTTAGAACTCCCTGTATTTTCTGTTTGCACTGTGACACTGGCACAGAAACAAGACCCACAATCAAGTAACTGCACAGTCCGTTCTGTACTAATGAACGGATAATTCTGACTGCAGAAACAGAAAAGGCTGCCATGCATCCCACAGTGTGAGGTACAACACAGAATTCAGGATATCCCCAATGAAGAAATGGGAGCAAAGACTCTTCACCATTGTGTGGCAGCATACTACACCTTACAGTACAAAAAGGTAGGGAGAAAAAAGACAACTTTTTTCAGCGGGAAATATGCACAGATCTGAGAGGAGGAAACCCCTGAATAGGTAGAAAAGCAGATGAAGCAACTGCTGTACCATGAAGCAAAATTCAGAGCAGAGACTTTGAAAGCTGCTCATAGCATGGGGCACAGAGCATGCCCCTTCATCTCTTCTACATCCATTTACTGAAGTAGCACTGTGTTCTTCTGTGATAGAAAAAGGGACTCCTCTGACTGTTTCTGGGTAGAGAGGACCTTTCCAAGTGAGAATCAGGAGAAGAAAAGCCTTGCCTTTGTTCTGACAACTTGCAAAACAACGTCACCCACTGGAGATGAGACTGCCACAGCATGAATAAAAGGCTCCAAAAGAAGCAGGCAGTGGTTTTAAAGAGGCAGCCTCACTCTAACTTGAGAATGAAAATTTTAAACTATGACTGACAGTTACACCAGTCATTATGTCACTGCTGCCAACAAAATGACTCCCTCATTTTATTAAGCCACTCACTCTGCTTTTACTAATGACTGTTGCTAGACCTTGCCCAGCTGCAAAGAACAGTCCTGTAGCCATCAACAAACAGTTGGAGAAATCAGATCATCTACTAGCTAGGACTTTAGAGGCAGTACGCCATCTGGGACACAGAGTCTTCACTGATCTGAAATGGATGAGAACCAACAAGTTCAATGTTCATCACAGAAGTCCCCTGCCAGCAGGTAGGTACTAGGTGACCTCTAGAAAGTGATTCAGCCAACTGGATTTGATTCGATTCCTTGTATATAGATCTTCCAAAACTAACAATATTACTGCAAGACAAACAGATCTGTAAAACTGCTACCTGCTTGCTGCTTACTGGGAACAGCTCCCACATGGCAGGAGAGAACTCTGCTAGCTAGGGGACTATGTTAGCAGTCTTCCTGCTCCAACCAGGAAAAAAATGTACGTACACTGAGCCGCTTGTGATATACACTTAGAAAGACAGCTGTACTTCTTAAACAGTAGCATAATTCTGTACCTGCTGGAACCGGAATGATTCTGATCTCTTTTTCTGGTTCAGTTGCCACTCCTTAAAATGAAGTACGGCTTCATCCACAGTGAGGATGCCCATTTTCACTTGCTCCTGTAATGTAATCAGCTGACGCTGACCTGGAGTTTTCATTCCAGCAAACGGATCATATATGCTTGATTGAGACGGGTCCCTTACAGGCCTGACTATAGTCTCTGAAGAGAGAACACCAGCAAAAATATTATTAAACTTGTGGCATCTACCTTCCTCACTGAATACAAAGAGATCAAGCACACATTAAAAAAAAAAAAGAAAGAAAAAAAGGAAAAAAAAAGTATTACAGATGGAGTGTTTCCTAAGAAGTGTTTTTTTCTTAGGCCATCCTACTATTTATCAAGTCTAAAAGCCAATCTGAGAGGTAGCCTTGTACACAAATATATCCCAGGGATAAGCTCGGCTCTTAAAAACGTAATTTAAGTAAAGAGCACAAAACATATTCCTTAAAGTGCCCAGCTTCCTCAGCAATTCACAGAATAGAGCTTCTACCTTTAGCAGTCACAAAGCTAGACTCTATCTAGGTAATCTATGTAGTTTAAGCCCAGAAACTGAAAACTCATTCTACTGCTGCTGGCATTTTCTAACTCATTTGTAACATAAAGATGAGTTCCCAAGACATGACATGTGCTCCCCTCACACTCTGCACTTATAAAAGTTTCCAGTGTCACAAAAGGCCAAAAAGATCGAGTCATTCATAGAGGACTGTTATCCCCAGAGCTTTGCAAAATAGTCTATTCTGTCACATTTCACACAAATGACGCTACCGTAACAGATCTGCTTTTGGATTACTGAAAGGATTTTCAGGGTGAACTTCTGACTTACCTTTCTTAATCCTTCCTCTAGGGACATAAAGATTCTCAGGTCTTTGAGCCTTCTGTGCAAAAACTGCAAAAGAAACATTCTTTAGATACTGAAATGCATCTCATGAAGACAGAAATAGCAAGGATGAATATGGCAAGCACACACAATTCTGCACTGCATTACAGCTTCTGTTACCCTTCTAAGTCCATTGAAGAAAACAAAGATTTGTACAGTAGAATTCCCTTTCTATTGACCTCAAAGAATTTAGCTCAGCCACCTCTAAGAGTAATCTGGACATGATTTCTCCATAGTCCTGTCACAGCGGAAGGAGAAGTCACTGAAGTTACTCTCTCACATGTCATTGTGGTTCTTGTTAGAATGTTTGTGATATATGACCAAGATTTCCAAATCTGCCTAATGAACTAAGAGGAACAGTCTTCTTCAATTTCAATAAAACCCCACCTCAGAGGAAGGTATTGAGGTATAAAATCATGTCCTATACAAATGCAGTTGAATCAATTACACCATTACAGATCAGCAATCTCAATTTATCAGCTTGATTGTGTCCTCATAATATCAGGATCTTTCCTACTTAGCTGGATTTGTTTATACTATTTGGGGGTAATCTGTCATCCTACTGCTTTCATGAAGAGCAAGCTTAGGCCAAGATCTTGAGATATAACATCCCCACATTTTCAGAGTAGGCAAAAGATGAAAAAACATATGGAATTGGATCCCAAAGGTAATCTAACTCCAGAGTCAAATAATCCAGGGATCCTGGCATTTATTTGGCAACTGGAGCCCATGTCAATGCCATTCTACAGTTTACTGGTCTACATTTCCACTAGTAACCAACTCACTTTTGGAGATGTACAGCTCATTGTCTGGCTGTGGAGAGCTAGATTCTGGTCTTGGAACAGGAACTGGAGGTCTGTTAGCCATTTCCTGTGGAAAAGGGTCTTGTTCCACCGAGTAATACACATCCTCACCATACTGCTCGTGACCTCCTCCCTCGGAATCTGGCACATCCATGCTACCGCCTACAACAGAGCAGAGTGTGTAAGAATAACAACCTAGCCACTTCACTGAACACTGGATCCCTCCAGATGCATTACATACCACCTTCTTACCAAGTTGGCCATTTCACAGCCAAAACCATCCAGATTTGCAGTGACTTAAATGTGCCAAAGACCTTCACGACAGGACTTGATAAAGTCATTAACATATAGTAGCGTGTAAATGTTTGCCACTATGCCTGTACCATCTGTTTTGAAGAAATAGTGAAAAACCTTCTAACTCTAAGAATTTGAGGAACAGTCAGATTAATTAATTTCAGTTAATTAACATACTTTAATAGTGAACAAATCAAACAGACCAATAGTTTCCAAAAGCTGTATGTGATGGTCTACAAAGTACTACAGAGAATTAGTCCTTTGTCTGAAACAAGCAAACAGCAGGGACTATCTTCTACCCTTAAGAGTTCATGGAAAAATCTCGGGTTCTATTTAATTGCATTAACTGTGCTACTGCCATCCTCCCCTCAAAATAGGTCTCACCTTCTAAAAACTTGCGGAGCATTGAGTCTTTTGTAGTTACAGAAACTTCATCTCCAGCAACTGGAGTGTCTGGTTTAGATTGAAGCATCTCTACATCTGAAAGAAAATCCCCAGAAAGATGAACCTGTTAATTATATCCTTAAATACATGGAACAACGTAATATGATATAATAAACTGGACCTTTAGTTTATGGTGATAATCAAAGAAGCTGGGCAAATGACCAGACATTTTCCTCAAAAAGGGCTTCTAAGTTGCTATATTCAGTCCATTCTGCACAAATTTTTTCCAGATGCCTGATGCTTGAGAGTGACTAACAGTGCTGTTGAGAAGTGCTGATAAGGCTTCAAGCAGGCACTGAGTTTTGGCTATTATTGAGTGTGCGTTGGCCAGGGGAAAGTTTTGGCCTCTGTACAGTGCTCCTGAGAGGAAACTGTGACTCGGCAAAACAAGATATTAAAGGCAATTTTCCCATGACACATAAGATAGTGTTTGTTTTATTTGCTGGAATAAAGTCAAAACAGTTGGCTGAGTTAATTACTTGGATCTGGGAGGTGTTTAGAGGGTCAGATGATAATTCAGTATTGAGAAAGGACTGACAGCAAACAATAAGATACTTTGTTAATTCAATGTTTTGACATAAAGAATTCTGATTTTAAAGAAAAAGGTCAGCCTCATTGTAATGTTAAAACTAATCTTAAAACTAAAATAGAATGTTGGGTAACCGTGTTCCTAATGATATGAAAAACAAGAGTGATATAAATGGATTGCTGAGGCTTATTGATATAAGTGAATTTTTGAGGCATATCTATTACTGTGTCATAGATCTACTGCTATGTAAACTAGATGGTTTGAGTTACATGTGAGAATATGAAATACTTTTAACTCACTGCAATGGCTCTAGTCCTCTGTTACCTTATTCTCAAACAAGTTCCTGTCAGAAAAATTGACCCTGTGGTATCTAACCTTCCTTCGATCAGTCTCTGAAAAACTGTGGTGGAAGCACATCTTGATCACAATAAATGGGCACACTGCCACAGTATGGCTACACCTAAAATAGCCCCGGTATTATCCTCTACACCACAGCCATATCTACCCACATAATGGTAATTCCTAGAAAAAGTACCTCAATAGAAGTTAATTATGATTTACTAGTGAGCCATCCTCATAAACCTTCAAGTCAGTACAAAAGCTTAAATCTTTTATTTGTGATGGCAGCTCTAAACCAGACAGCACTCCCATTAATTTCAGTCAGGATTTGCCTGTGTGCTGGTAATTTAAATGATAAACACCTTCACTTTGAGAAAACCAATCTAAGTTTAAATTGGCACAGTTCTCGACATTTATCTGTTACAACACAGGCAGATTTTAAGCACTGTTCAGACAAGCTGTTAATATTCTTCAGGCAAAGACTAACAGACCACGTAAGGAGAGCAGGGGATTTCAATAAAGGACTCCTGAATGGAAGGCAGCAAAGCTTTGTGTGCAGAGGCAACACACTAGAACTCCAGAAGAAGCAGGAAAGAGGCTTTTTAGAGTCCAGTTCAAAAGTGCTAAATTACAGGGAGCTCAATTTGCAAGAAAATTCCGTGCATAGTTTCTGGGAGATCTGGGCATTTCAGGCCTGGAAGAAGGTAAGCTTGGCTTAGTAGTGTTGCACTTTTTTTTTAACCCTCCACAGGCTTAGTCAATCAACCCCATTCAGAGGGTTCTGATTACAGGCAGACCTACCAAACATCTAGAAACTCTCACTTTCATTACTGCAAACAAGAGCAGCTTTGTTCCTTACAAGTCCAACCTGATTTACTGCTTATCTCCACCTGAAGACAGAATAATCCTGGTTTTGGTAGCAAAACAATCCCTGCAGTGGCCAACAACACTTAGCAGAAAAGAGTTCATGATTTCAAGGAATGAACCACCATAGTCTTCTGGACTCCATAATCAACAAAAATGTATTTTATAGTATCATTTAATCTAGAAGAGGAGAAAAACAGCTCAGGACCAATATAGCCCATAAGCACAAGTGTTTCAGTAAGAAAGCTTTTCCCCTGAGGGAGCACAATTAAAAACTGCAGAAACACTAGAAGCCCTTAAGTACCTTAAGGAGGTATTTAAAATATAAGAAGCTAGATTCTCTGGTCAGTATGGGAATCATAAAATAGATCAGTGGGATGAAGTCAGACCAAACAGACAGGTGAGTGAGAACAGCAAATTTACAATTGTTTAACATAGGTAAATTTGGTATTTTCAATTGGCCTCACTGAATATTAATGCAATAATGAAGAAGTTAAACATACACATATTTATCAGAATTAGCTCTTTATTTTTAGCAATAAACCAAGCAGATTAATGATTTTTCAGTAATAATCTTTTCGGTACACATTTCTAAATGTTTGCTTTCTTTTACTCTCAAGTTGTTGAGCTAGAAGCTCAGCTCTTGTTTTTCAGTTTCTCAGTTGTCAGTAAAATCACATCTTACATAGTGTTCTTTTCTGTCAGTGTCAGAATGTTCCTAGGTACCCAGTCCTCAGGAGGAAAAAGCAGGACATGGTAGAAAATTTAGTCTCATTTCTATATGTTAATTTATTTGCTCAAGGTTCAGAAAGTCCTTGAAACACTGAAGAAACAGCTCTTGATCTTGTACATTAGCAATTAATAAAAGGTATAGAGCAATTTTTCAATCAGCCGATGTTAGAACTGCAGCATAGTTTCTTTGTGGTGAGAGCAGAAAAGCTGTAACTGAGGTGCTACTGTTTGTAAGAGAGACAGGGGTCTGAGCAATCTGATCTAAAGACGCCTCTGCCCATTGCAGAGGGCTTGGACTAGGTGAGCCTTAGAGGTACCTTCTAACCCAAACCTTCCTATGATTCTGTAATTTTATGAATATACATACAAAGATCTTCTGGGGCACCCGGGACAAATCCAGCCATGGATTCATAAAGCTCTTCATCGGAGCCTGGATTCAAGGAACATTTCATTAACAGATCAGTGGACAGATGAGCCATAGACTCATAAACAGACTCATCCTCCTCGCCTTGCATCAGCTCTTCCTTAATGTGACTCTTTAGCATATCTGCAGTTTCCTGGAGAGGAAGGAGAGCAAAAAAAAAAAAATTCAAGTCTCATTTAAATAAAGAATCTGGAGAATAAAAGCAAGCAAAAGATATCTCACTTTTTCATCAAAGATGGAAAAAACCTCTGAAGACGACTCATTCACAAAGATTAAGGCTTCTCAAGTGACTTAAATCTCCACTACAGCTGTCTGGGACAAACTTTTGAGATCTGTGTTGTAATAATAGGTAACAAAGGCAAAACAAGCGGTGCTGACACATTCTGAGTAGCCATTACAGCCTCTCGCCCCATCACTTTCATGTCCCCCAATGTCTGCAAACGCCCAGAACATAAGCTCAGATCATTCTAAAAATACACATGCTTGTCAAAGGCTATTTTGGGGCAAGCATAGCTAACTGTAAGGGGGAAAGCTTATCACATGCAGAGCACCTGCAAAATAGCAAAGTTTTAGCTTTGATGTAGATTCAGTTTCAGTTTCTTGGCATTAGCAGCAGCCTGTAACACCCAGAGTGGGAGTACACAGACCCTTTTCTGTGATATTAACAGGAAACCTCACAGCAGGCAGCAGTTCACATAATACAGGCAACTTCTGATTCACAGGACAGCAGAACCCTTTCTTATGTATTTGCAACATAGAGAGGGAAGGGAAGGCAGATCTTCACCAAATCACACACAAGAAAGCAAAATGTAAAGCTTCATCCCATCCTCCTTCCCAAATTCCAACTATGTCACAAGCACAGCCATCTTAACAGTTGCAATACTACAAGATATTCTTCCATCCACAAATGCCAACTCATGGACCCTCAAACCACAGGGCATGTGTGTCAAAGCTGTCTACACATGCTTTCCTCCACAGTCAAAATGGGTCAGGCCAGTAGTTCATGCCATGCTCTGCAGAGGAACCTTTGCCAGAGAGAAAATTAGGTGAGTAAAGGGGTTTACTGGGATTTTCAGACACCCATATTAGTAATGATACTGGCACTACCTCACAGTGGTCACACCGTTGCAGATGATTTGTGTGCTTTGTACTGTGCTGCACAGACAGCTCGACAGTCAGTAAGGAGGACCTACTCTGAACACAGCTCTGTCACTGTGCTGGTAGAGAGAACATTGGAGGAGCACAGTACTGCAATGAGAGGCTGGAAGGACTTCTTGCACATCTCTCACTTACCTCGATGCAAAGATTTTGATCACACAATTTACAGGTACTGCAGCCCTCTTCATCTCAGAATATGGAATGACTTTTATTTATCTCTAATGTATAATGTCAAGAAGCAAGGCCCAAGTCCAAGAACTACCCATGCCTCCTAAACAGGACTTAAACACTACTGTAATTGGCCAGCAGAACAACACTAAAGCTGGAGATCTATCACCTAGCATTCAGACAATTAAACACAACTTTTGAACCCAAAGCAAAGGGAAATAGAATTAATGTGATCTGAGTCAAGGAGCTCCTTGTTATTTTGAAGCATACAGGCCAGAAACAGCTCAAATTGAAACCAAAGGGTAAACTCCATGCGTACCCAAGTACTGCATAGAAACAACTGCTTGGTGCAGCTGGAGTCAGGTCCATGTCATAATCTGGGAAAGTCAGAGTGCTGTTTTCTGGGGGTGGGGTTAGCTCAAAGAGAAATGAATTGTCAATTGGGATCCCTGATAAAACAAACAGGGAATGGACAACTATACCAATGCAGGGAGAAATGGGTATCAAGTGGAACAGGCAGACTACACAGATCAGGTGTGAATGAGCTAGTAAGCAATCCTGACCATACTACAACCAATAAGAGAGCACCTCAGATGGCTTCTTCCCAAACATATTCTGTTCCCATATTACTCCCTAAAGTGAGCTGGATGAAGGGGCTGTTTTCCCAGGATCAGAATTAGAAGAGTACACCAGGCACCAACTACATCCCCACAGAAACTTCATTAGATGGATGGATGAATGGAAGCCAGCATGGCAGTCTCTGCTTCCATCTTACTTGTTCTGTGCAAAAGCCTCAGGAACTTCCCTGGCTCCAGAGACATACCTAACCCTCCAGCCTGCAAGCTTTCAGTGTGGCTGGATGTCTGTGTTCTACACCCTACCACAACACACTGCACGCTTTATCACCCCATCACTCCTGCTGAAGTAACACCAAGTGCCAAGCTCGGTGCCAGAGCCTGCACCCAGTGTGGGACGAGGTAGAAAGACTGCTCGGCTTCCTCTTACCACATATTCATCAATGAATTGGCGGAGATCCTTAAAGCCATGCTTTTCTGCTATGGTGTTTGGATAGTGGCCATACTTGTTGGCTACACTGTAGGCCTGCAGTGCTCCAGGGCATGTAAGCAGCAAGGCAGTAAGGTTCTTCAGCCCGTATCTTGCAGAGAAGTGAAGCAGTGTTGGCAACTCCTCATCCCTCTGATCTGTGAGAATAGGAGCCCATTAGGAACCTAAATCTTTCCTAGTAGCAACAGAGCCAGTAGGTGAGAAACAGACACAGCAAACACACAGATTAAAGCAGCTGTGAAATCCCTGAAAAGTATATATATGGTTTCAAAATCAAGCTAACTGCACAAATTATCTAGTGCATCTCCAGGCTTAAGTCCTATAACCTTTAGTGGGGAATATGGTGCTGTAATAGCTTAAATGTATGTAGGATCACAGGTTTGCAACAACTTCTTAGACTATAATTACAAAAAGACAGCATACCTACCCAACTGCTCAGTGCCCACCATGTACCTTAGAATTATGGGATTGGGGGAGAAGGACTGGGCTGTGGAGAAATGGCACATGAGACAGAGAAGAACAAAGCAGAAAACCTGGGAGACATTTGGGGAGCATCATCTTTTCACTCTGGTTTGAAGCCGTCTACATAGCAGCATCTGCCACAGTGCAGGGAAGTGAAAATGATGCATGTAATAAAAAAGGGTCACCTGACTCAAATGGCAATCCCCTTTCTATAGACATCATCAGAAATTTAGCTTCCTGGCTCAGATTCAAGATTTTTCAGGCTGTGCAGGTACCACGCACTGCAGTGTTAAGGTGCTTCAAGGTAAAACAACTGATACAAACAAAATCTAAAAATAAACCAAGAGTCTTTAAACTTACTTGCTGTCATATCTTCTTCTTCCAGCTGGTTGATTCCAAACAGGTGTAGACCGCTGGCAGGAATGTTCTTCTTGAGTGACTCAGTCAACAGTTTGTCCAGGGCTTCTATGCTGTATGGCACAATTTTAAAGGCCTACAGATGAAAAATGGAAAAGCGCTTTTGTTTGGTAGAGTCTGGAGATTCAGTTAAGGTGAGACTTACATGGTGTTTTTATTATTTAACACAATCAGAAAACAGTAGGTATAAACACAGAAGGCAGAAATGTTCAGGTCAAGCAAAGAACTTGGATAGCTTCCTGGTGCAGAAACTATCAAGATGAACAGATGAGAACCGTATACTCCACAAGACGGAGCACAATGAGAAAGTCACTCATGCAACTGGAAGCAAAGAAGACTTGCCTCTTACTTTCCTGGCAGGTATACACTTCCGAAACTGTTCCAATGAAATGTCACTCTTGCTTTAAGTATGCACTAATCCATTTTGAGTTGTTCTGGTACACACTCTGGGTTTGGCTTTTGAACTGGTTCTTTACCATTGGGAAGCATGTGCATTCCCTAAGCAGAGGCATCAACTAGTACCAACTGCTCCACAACCTGAACTAAAAAGCTAGAGGAACAGCCTCCCCTGCCCCAGGTATATTGCTGGCTAACAAGGCTACTCTGTGAGCTTCCACTACATGGCAGATTAGGAACATGCAAGCAAGCAACAGGGCAACATAGCAGAAAACTTCCTTGTGCAAGCTTTACCCCTCTAATAGGGGTACCCCAACTGGGCAAAACAGAACAGGAAAACTGAAAAAGTAAGTGCTAAGAATCAATGAATCATTTTATGTTACTCTGCTTCCTCCAGCTGATACGAATCTTTGCTACTACTTACATCTTTTTTAATAATGCCTAAGTACAAATTCGAAAACAATTTATTTCTTTATGGTACTTCCTGTTATATCAAGTTCTGTCATTCTAATCATTTGAAGTCATCAAGGTCTAAATGTGAGTGTTGATTGACTGCATTTTTTTTTCTTAGTTTGATAACTTGACCCACCTTAGCTAGCTATGTGCTCCAGAGAAAGAAAAAACATCCATGCTTTCAATAAAAGGGGATATTAGAGTTAGGTGAAAATTCCTAAATAACCTTGCATTTCTTAATTTCAGAAGAGCTACTTCATGGCAAGCACTTTTACTCATGCCTACTTGTCTAGCCTCTGAAAGAGCTGGTTTCCAAAGCAGCTGTCTGCTGAAGTCCTTACCTGGCACATGAACTGTACAGGGTTGGCTGCATTAGCCAACAGATTGCTGATTTCCTCCATGTCAGTATGGTAAGTGACACTTGTTTCTCCCACCATCAAGTCCCCTGAATATATCTGCAGAGGCACTGTCCCAGAGGTTAAATCTTTGAAAAGAAAGAGCAAAAATCACCATTAGAACAAACAACGGGCATGAGTTTGCATGACATACTGTGAGGACAGGAGGAGTTCGGATATACCACCAGATGGGTAACGAAACAGTTTCTGCTATATTGAATTTATGAAAAGTCATGAAAAGAGTCATGATCTTGGAACACTAGGTAGAAAAGTACTTTGGAACTACCTTCTTTATAGCTATGTCAATGCACATAACCTGCTAGGTCCTCTGCTAACAGTAGACTGGACCACTAATGTTAGAAGTACTCCACCTCGAACTAGCAAGCCTCACATCTCTCCAACCCTGGCTTCTCTGGAGCTGTCTATAAAGCCATACCATAAATACAAAGAGCTGGGGAAGAAGGGGAAAGAAATCAGAAAAGTCACTAGAGATTTTGCAAGCTCTGTCAGCCTCACTAGTCTCTGAATAAAATCAATTAAAAGGAATTCCAGCTTTGCAACTTTACCCATGCACAGGATTATCTTCTACCTGCACCTTGGAGCTTCTTTATGTTTCGTCTAGTGTGCATTTGTAAGTCTGAACCTTCTCTTTGAAACACAGATACTTTGAATCCCACTGAAATTAGTCTTTCCCTGTTAACAACTCAGGAAATTATGAAACAGTTAATAACACAAAGGAGTTAAAAGTTATTTTTCTTACTGCTAGAAACTTCAGAGCTTACATTGTACACTCCATCAATGTGAAGGTCATGTTTATAATTCAAAGTACAAGTTAGTTTCCAGGTCAGTGTTTATATTGTAAGTCTTAACTTAAAACAGATTAAATTAAGCATTTATATGTTCGTGAGGTCACCTTCTTAAAATCAACTCACTTCACTGACTTTATGGTAGTTGCTATAATGACTATTAGTCTCTATTCTCAGAGAGAATGGCACAATGACTCCTCAAGAGGACAGACCAAAGTAGAATAAATAAAATAATGCTGGGAAAATAATATCAATCTTTAAGGCTCTGAAATCATGCCTTTAAAGTTCAGTGAACCTAAAGTTTAGAAACTTTCAGTTTTGTAAATGTAAATATTTAGAGTGAGAGAACATACCTAAATTAAAAGGCAAGCCAGAATAAACAGTTTCAGCTCTGATCACAGAGATCACTACACATTAAGCACATGCCGTTATAGTCATGTAATTATTTACTGGCACTTACCTTCTCTCTTGGTGCCCTGCCAATGCTAATGTGGTGATGGTCATAACACACAGCTAAGTTCAAAGTGCTCTACAAGCTGCAATCTTTTCTCAGAACTCCCAGCAAGGTGTTTCCACCCTGCAACCCTACTGCTGCTGAGGGGAAAACAGAGCCCACAAGCAGAAGTCTCTCTCAGTTCCTCATCAAAACAACCATGGGTGAGGATGCAAGTTCAAGATTTTCCAAATTCAAGTTTTTCTGCATGAACCTTGACCCTTATCCCTCTGGCACTCCTCAGGACAGGCAGGTTCAGATAGAAAGGAAGCAATGGGGAAGGAGAAGGGGGAAAAATAAGTATCAGTCCATCTTACTTGGAGCCTTCACAGAGATTGTGTACTCATTCTCCACCTCAGCCAGCACACGCACAGAGGATGCATTCTCAGGAGAAAATTCAACTTCAGTTTTCATTTCACCGTCTAGTTTACATTTCATGATAATATAAACTGTTGTCTGCACCTAAGACAAAAGGCATTACAACACACAGGTTCACAACATAAAAACACTTACTTGGTTAAGTCCATTTTCTAGGGATTTTGTTCTCGTTGCAACTAACACATCAATTACCATCTATCATTTTCACAGTTCTGAATCGTTTTCAAGAGCACCTTCCACTCACAGACTAACTAGGCAGGTGGCTTCTGTTACAGCTTGCACCAGTGTAGATACAGGTATTAAACTCATAAACCTCCAGATTTATTAGATAGATTTATAAACTGATTGAGGCTAGATTTATAAAATTATTTACTTTCAACTCTATCTCTTCCCTTAAGCAGCACAGCCACATTCTAAACAGAAACAAAAGGAAGAAACTTAGACTCTTTCCATCTGAGGAGATGCTATACTAAAAAGTGTTGTTTTTCAGACAAGAAGCCATGATCCAAGCTTTTCGGGGTCACTTGCAAGGCATGCACCAGAATTGTCATATTACACTGGATACTGCCTGTGGAGTTAATCAGTTCATTACAGTCATCTTACTCCACTTGCCACCAGAACAGAGGAAGGGAAGAGTGTGAACCTGCCTCACAGCACCCAAGCCAAGCAGCTATGTTAATGAGACTGCTATTAAGTGACACCACAGCCTAGACAGCACTAAGCACTGCATGTTACCAAGCTACTCCTGGGCCTAGGGAGCCAAGCCCATGCAACAGAGACATGGAGGACAGGGGGCTGCGCAGGAAGGTGACAGAAGAAGAATTCAGGACTAATTTCCAGGCCTGTAAAGCTGACCATTACAAAGCAGCATAATGGGTTGCACCAGGTCACAGTAAGAACATAACCCAAGGAGTGGACATACAGTACCCCACATTGTATGCGGTTGGGCTGCACCACTGGACGGTCCCCAGTGCTCTTGGACGATTCATGTTCTTCACTCATGGCAAGTCTGTGGGAGTCAACTGGATTCTTCTCGTCTTCTGCTTCTGTATCAGTCACAGAGTCACAGCCTGAGTCTAAAATGAAGTATACGGAGGCCTGTTGCATCACTCTCCTTTGCTGAAAATGCTTATCACACACATCCATCCTGAAAAACAGCCGTGAAGGTGGTGGGGTGGAACGTGCTATTCCTCTCAAAGTAATGCTCAGAAAAGGGGATCTAGTTGAAGAAAACTACAGAGTTTCCTCTTTTTTTCCCTTAAGAGGATTTGAGGGGGAAATTCACAAAGACATAAAAGCAGTAGAGTAGCACTGAATATGCTTACAAAACAAACAACAATGACACTCTCTGCTGAGCTGGATAGTCCCCTCATATTAGACAGGAAAATTAGCGTGTGAATGTCTGAGAATGATCAGCATCTGAACTCATCTGACTCAAGCAGCACTCTGATACACTGTAGGATGGGCAGCAGCCTTTAGTCTTACTTTCCTAAAGTAAAAGATGAAAACCAACTTTTCTGTCATTTCAGCAGCATCTTTAGTTTTCTCAGTGCTGCTTACCCCAACTCCCAAGTTCATTATTGCATCAAAAAATAAAATATGAAGCAGTAGTCTGAAGGGGTTCTGTTCATTGAGCAAGAGCCATAAGCTCCAGTATCTATACAAGAGTGAAACTGAAAAGTACCAGAACCTTTGCATTGAAAAGTAACAGCATTTTACCTAAACAGAATCAAGAGCAGAATAAACACATGTAAGCCTACAATACGTGTGTACAAAACAATATTCTCACTCCCATTTCCCAAAACCAGCACGGGTATTGACAGAAGTGCAAACAAACTGAACTGATACCACTGGGTTAAAAAAAACCTAGCCAGAATGAAAATAGATTACCTATCCCTTCCAGGAAATACTTTTCTCAGCTAGAGAAAGGAAACACAAGACAATTACATATCTACTCAGTACAGAACACTTTTTTAGCTAGTTTCTACTTCTCGATTCACATGGTTCACACCACTCCCCCCCTCCCCATCTCCCAGAACACAGGGTGAAAGTCACTGACTCCGTTTTGTCAGAAGACTATCATGACTTCTTAAAACTATCTCCTGTGGTCTCCAAACTTCATAAATTCTTGACTGCTCCACAGGTTTAAGACAACATTTTGGAACTTATGTGTTATTTACTACTTAGCATAAAACACATATGTGAAGAGTAGTACAAATTATTTACCAGATCAAATCTCAGACTTCGACTGTCATTGTTCTTATATTAGTAAGAAATATTCTATTTAAAATGCTCGGTCCTGATGAGAAAGACCTAAGTGATGAACCGTGCTGTCAAACCTGAGGCATCCATACAACGAAGATGCCAAGAAGTCAGATTTCACCCAGAATCCCCCAACCTCCAAGTACATCAATTTTCCACTAATCAAGAGAGCCAAAATAACTATAAGTGGGCCACCATTAGGAGTTCACATCCTCCTAGTTTCAAACTGAACCTAGAAGTCAGTCAGAAATTTTAATCTAGACTTCCTCATTATTATTATTATTATTATTATTAAAGATTTAAACTTAGGATATTTGAAGTGCTTTGTCACGCACTTCTTTAAGAGGCATTTTTTATACATTTAAATGGGATTTTAGGAATTATATGAAATCAACTTTGCTTTCAGGAGACAAGTTTTAAGCCACAAAACTTTAGCAAATCATTCAGCTGAAATTTTTTTCACAAATTGTGGTGCACACACACTTAACGAAGTATGTGAATCTCTCCACATGGCAAATAAGCCTACTCATATGAGTACAAGTAGATTGCTGCTTTAATGTTTGCTGTAGAAAGAACAGAGCCAAAAATCTGCAGCTCTGAAGTTCAAGTAAGGCATGACCACTAACACCAACATTTCTTAAACAAACCTAGAATAGTACACGTAATTTAGCAAACAGATTTTAATACTGCACCAAATCTGAAGATTTGACTAAGCAACTGCTTTGACACAAGGCTGAAGGCTGTACTGAAGGTGGTCTTTGGGATTTTCAGACTGGTATCAAGTATTATAGAAAATTAACTGAGGCATTATATTCCTTATATTTCCTTATTATATAACTCAGTATTTCAATTAATACTGTTCAAAGTCATCAGCTGCAAGAACCAGACACATTTTGGGAACCCTTCTCTGACAGAAACATGGACTATTCCCACCTGGGAGTGCCAGGCTGCTCTGCTGCGTACAGGAGAAAAAGCACTGGTCCCACATCCTTCCCTTATATGATGGCTATCACATCAGGTGTTTGGCATATGCAGAGCAAGATGCCGTGTCTTTTGGGGAGAAGAGGCAACTGTTCCAAGAATAGTGTCTCTAATCTCTGTCAGTTACTTCCAATATGACTAAATGAGAAAGACTAAGCTCACAACAGGCAAGAGAGCCAATGATAACCAAAAGACAACACATTGATGTTCCTGGAACATATGTACAAATGGACACTTGCCAGCATCCTGATCCTCAAGGCTTCATCCCCAACCCAATACAAAACCATTAGTGTGGTAATTTTTACCTCACTTGGCCAACATGTAGTCCTTGTTAGAGACAAATCAAACCAAAGCTGCGTATCTCAGCCACAACATATACAGCAAGCAAGGATAAGAGCAGGGGCAAGGTGAGAACAAGACCCCTGGTCTCTCTGCTTTAATGGTATTATTTGATACTAGAAACAGTTTAGCAAATAAAGAATAACTAGAGCCTCTAAGAAGTTCTGGCACTGCACTTCTGCATTCTTGTAACAAAGCTGACTGCCCGGAGGTCATGTGAACACAGAGCTGTTAGGTAATACAGGAAGAAGCACACAATGTTAATCAGTAATTGGATTAACAGCTGAAGGAACAGGCACTCAGTTTGGGGTATGAATTATTCATCTGGTTTTTCATTCAGAAAATACTGAAATTGCAAAGTAACAAATTCCCACATAAGCAGTGAGGTGATCCTGTGATTCATCTTGCAAGTTCCAATCATGTGCTAATGACTGACTCATGAACATGCAAGCACTGGAAGAGGAAACTGTCCCATTACATTTGATAATATCCATGCTCTAAAGCATTCTTAGATCAGGTTTCCCACTCACTAATATACTTGAGTAATCACAGCCTACTTGCATATATTTGCATATACAAATTCAGCAGTTATAACATAGCAGTAATACCCAGGCTAGAGAGGCCAACACTGAGGAGATCAACAGATTCATTAAAGTTAAGTGAATACCTGAATTAAGCTTCTCCATGAGCATGTGCTGTAGGTCAACACTTGTGGTTATAAAAGGCTCTCCCTTTCTGTTCCCTTTTAAACAGAGGCTACCTCAGGCCTCACTTGACAGTCTGTGAAATACTTGTGAGAATAGCAGCAAGGGGAGGAGACGTGGTCCAAGAAACCCAACCACATTTCCCCTTGAAGAACATGCCCCTCTCCGGGACGCATCAGCAGCTGAGCTGCGGAGAGCAGCCTCACATCCTTCTTGCCTGCCCTGCTGGGCTCCCTGCACAGCTGTCCTGCAGAAACTCACCCCAGGGAAAAGCCCAGGGAAAATACAGGCATGGACATGTGCTTCAGGAGCCATTTAGCAGCTTTAGAAACTCATATGAAGCAGCCAGTTATTTTGACCTGCTGCTGTAGGGCACACACAGCTCGCCCTGTCATCCATTTCCTCCTGGCAAAGCTGGTGGGCTATCGGCATGGAGCCGACCGCTGTGGTTTCTCACAAGTCAGCCCTTACACCACATGACATGCAAATGCTTGGAAGAAGTCAGCAGTCTGTCCAGAGCATTTTGTCACCCAGATATTAATGCTAAAGGCACAACCGGGCAACAGCCTGTCTCTAAGTTCTGCATGTGCAGACCAGCCCCTAACTGACATCCGTAAACACCTCCCATTCTGTCCATCAACCAGCTGAGACAATTAGCTCTCACAAGGCCTCAGACTCTCACCTCACTATGCCTAGAGCAAGAGGGAAGACCCTCAAAAAGAGCTCTTGCTTTTATGTGAAGCTTGTGACTGGCCAGTATCCTTTCCCAAGTGCTAATAAGGACATTAAGTCCCTCAGAGCAATTCCAGCCACATTTGCAATAAGCAGATAAAGTACAGACAAGTAGTCAGGGAAAGTAGGGAAAGTTATCTTTCATCATGCTAACATCAGAGCCCCTGCTTTATCAACGAGATAAGTCCTCATCAGAGAAACATCTTGTGATAAGCCCTCAGAACTGGGTTATACTGTAACAACACTTCCCGTTTCAACTGGGTGGAGAGAAGCGTACAGAAAAACAGCAAGTGAGAAGAACAAATCGCAGGAAAGTTAAAGACTTTGTAAAACTGTCCACACAGAACACAAAATGTATGGGACACCTCCTTCTCTCCAAACCCCCCACCACAAGCCACTCATCTACAAGCACAGCACCTACAAACAGGTTTTCAATTCTACAAAGAGCATAGTCATGTTTCATATGTTGTGCTACGTTTGAAACTACAATAAACTATTTCTCATCCTCCATCAAGGAAACAAGGCCTATTTTACTATGTCAAGTTTTGCTAGGGTTCTTGCAGGTCTAGTGGTCAATTTGTGACTGGATCAAGTGTATAAACCTAAAGAACTAGCTGAGGTGCACAGGAACAGGACAGAGACATGGAAGACATTGAGGAAGAAGCAGGATTCTGGCCACCCAGAACACAGACATTGTGTATGTGACCAAAATCTCAAGCAAGAAAGGCTGGAACAGTTCACTTCCACTACCTCTGGAAGAGACGACACATACTGACAAGATACACGCATGCCTCTTATGACTTTCCAGGGTGCCAAGAATCATATTATATTCATCACTGATTCAAGGCTTCCTGAGAAGCCAGAGGTAAGAAACATGAACATCCAACTTGCTAATTCATTATCTCCTCTTGCAGTACCTCCTTGCTTCAATTTAAGCACAATGCGTAACGCTGGCATGACAGAAAAGACAGTCCCCATAAAAGCCTATAAACCCAAAACTCCACCTCAGAGAGCTGAGCAGCTGTTTAGAAACATCCCACATGAAAAAATCTAAAACCACATTACTACTGCAAGGGCAGTCAAGCCTTCCCTCTTCTTCAAATAATTTCTCTTGGAATACCACCCTTGCAGTCCAATGCCACACCCAATCATTCAGACAGATGAAAGGTGGAGAATGAGGCAGACACTCTCTTACAGCACTCCATGCTAAGGTCAGCCTATGCCACTGATAAAACTTCCCCTGAGAAACTCAAGATACACTGTTATTCTCAAGTCACTTTTGAAAATAATGTCAAAAGTTTTCTGAGGTAATAACAAACAGCCATGAAAATCCTACAAAATACAACCCTGGAACCAAAACTACTGTCCAAGTACACAAGAAGGGTCTGTGAAATAACCTAAATTCTGTTCCACACATCTCTTCAGACCTGCTTGGTAAAGCATCTTTGGTTTGATCACATACTTCTGCCAAGATTTTTCAGAAATTACTTCAGCTGCTCTAGACTTGAACGTGATCAGTGATGGCCACTGAGCTCTTAACTCTAAGCAAGTGTCTTGAAGCCTTGCAGTTTTCATTAGTAGATACCTAGAATTAGTCTTAGACATCACCATAAAGCAACCTGTGAGGAGATTGTCAGAACCACAAGCCACAGAGAAATACAATTAGTACTTAGAAGGTGCATAAAGACTATTATAGTCTGAAGCTTCTTAACCACAACTGTTTCTGTCCTTCAGTATTTCTGGACTATCATTTCATTGTCTCTGCTTAGAAAGCTAGTATGCACCTATGCTAGCACTGCTTGAATTTTATACTGCCATGAAAGAAAACCCATGAAATATTGCTTTTTATGTAAATAAACTGGGAGTTTATGAAGTACCTTGATGACAAACAATTCATCAATCCTGCAGCTGGGAAGATTATTTTAACTGCTTGATCCCATATGCTACAGATGGATAAGAACATCCACGCATTTCTCTCAGAGAACTCTCAGTATCACTTGGGGGCTTAGTTAAGGTTTCTCCAATTGCTTTAACCAGCTCTGTGAAGTCTGAGTTTCCAGCATCAGTCATGCCTCTCCATACCCTGCACAGAGAGGCATGCTACCAGCATGTTCTCTCAACCCGAACTCCTGTGCAAGAGCGTCACAGTTTCCTCTCCTTGACAGGCGGTGAGAACCAGCCAGGCTGCTGAGCTCCCATATAACAAAGCGGGCTCTGATTTGCACCCAGGGGGCTGACTAATACCTCACCCGCTCCTCTTCAATGAGCAGGTCAAAGAACCACATCTTACGTGTCAACACCAAAGAACAGAGAAAAACACAGTTTTAAGAATTCACTTAATTTTGCCCCTTCGAAGAGGAGGGAGAGAGAACTGCATGCTACCACCTCCTGTCTTCAAGGCCATTTCAATAAGCTGGATAAGAAGTTGTCAATGTTGGATGTAATTAGCTGAGATGGAACTACTCGGAACATATTCCTCCACAGAGCACCGTGACCCAGAAGTAAACACCATATGGCAGTTCCCACCAAACTTAAAAATACATTGTGAATTTAGGTCTCTAGCCCTAAATGGCAACTATTAGCAAAAGTAAGCAATCAAATAATTACAGAAGCATAAAGCTGAAGGGAATCTCACGTGTACTACAACTTCACCTTTCTGGGTTGAGAAACACTTGAGACCATCAGTCCAACATGGCCTTAAATTCTGAGTAGTCTATTCCAAGGTTGCTTTATCTTCACAGCTTGAGTCCAGCACAGGACCATAAAGACGATTAAGGAACCACAGCAGCTTTCATAAGAGGAGAGGCTGCAAGAGCTGGAATTCTTCAGCCTGGAGAAAAGAAGACTCAGGGGAATCTTATATTGACAAGATAGCAGGAAATTAAAAAGAGGGAGCCAGACTCTTTTCCACAGTGCCCACTGACAGGAAAAGAGGCAATGCACACAAACCAAAATGCATGAAGTTCCATCTGAACACAAGCAAGTATTTTGTTATTCTTGAGGGTGGTCAAACACTGAAACAGGTTGCTCAGAGAGGCTGTGAAGTCCTGCAGAGACATTCAAAACCCAACTGGAAATGGTCTTGGGCAACCTGCTTTAACTGTGCTTGAGCAGAAAGTTTAGACTAGATGATCTCAAGAGGTCCCTTCCAACATGAATAATTCTGTGATATGCTCTCAAATTTCATCTGTGGTTTTATCAGTACAACAGAAGCCAGGAATTTAATTCAATTCCTTGACATGAACAAGAGGAAGAATTAGGTTATGAGGTTCTTCTTATGACATTTCCCTCTTGAAAACGCTTACTGCCTTGGTCTCTGGCATCTCCCAATGAGCCCCTCAGAAGGTAGAGTAACATTTCAGCTCTTCCTGATCTATGGAGCTCAAAACAAATTCTCATCTTCCTTCTAACTGTCCATAGCACTCCATCTTCATCGTATGATTCCTTATACCAACTTCTGATCCTCTAATTTTACAAAAAGTTTGTTGGTACTCATTTTTCATTCTTGTCTGTTCCAGTGCACAAGAGCTCCGCTCAGCCAATGCTGCACTTGTCCTTCAGCCACACAGTTCACAGCTGCTGTCACATTCAGTCATCACCTCAGCAATCTCGGGCAGATGTGGACTCCCCCGTGTTCTTACCCACAAGAGATGGCTTGGATAGAGAAAGCTCAAAGCCTCTGATTAGTTAGTAAATGCTTTGGAAATGCCAACTTTTAGAGTGGGAAATTTGAAATGTTTCAAAACAACATAGGTAGGGACAAATAAACTGAAGCCGTTGAAATGTAAACTGAGCTTTGAGAACACACGAAGAAGAGAAAGGTCACTGACTCTGATTGTGTGGCTCAGACTCCCAGCTGTTCAATGCACACAGCAGAACAACAAGTCAGGCAAGAGGGGTTAAGTAGCAGGCTGGTCACTGCACCCTGGCTAGTGACTACACCCTGCTGGACCTGAGCTGCTGTGTACAGAGATATCCTGAGCAAGACTGTTTAATCTAGTGAAAAGGAGAGTCAGGGGGGAAACTTACTGCTTTCTACAACCTCAGAGGAGGCTGTAGACTGCTGGGGGTTGATCTCTTCTCCCAGGCAACATGCAATGGGACAGGACGAAAGAGCTTCAAGTTGCTTCAGGGGAGGCTTACATTGGATACTATGAAAAATTTCTTCACTGAAAGAGTGGTCAAGCATCAGAACAGGCTGCCCAGGCAAGTGGTGGGATCACTATCCCTGGAACTGTTCAAAAAAACACGTAGATGTGGAATTGAAGGTTCAGTGGTAGACTTAGCAGTGTTAGGTTAGTAGTTGGACTCCATCTTGAAGATCTTTTCCAGCCTTAATAATTCTATGATTTACATCCCCTTAGCACAGCTATTGCATAGTCTGAAAAACTTCCCCACAGATAACAGGACTACCTGCAAATGCACACCTTCATGTACTCTGTGGTTTGCCAGAATAGAGAAACTTTAGAAGTAGCAATACCCCATTTGCAAGAGAGCAAGAGTCAGCATCAGCACACAGTTTTCAACAAGGCTAGATGAGTGTTTCCTCATTTCTGAATTCATACTAAACTAATAAAAATTAAAATAGGTTTCAGCACGTGATGTCTGGGGGTGTCATGTTCCCATGATGCCCTAAACAAACTGCAGCCAACAGCTGTGCTAGAGGCAACAGCACAGCCTGCACAGGGCTAGTGTGCAGCCCTGGGAGACAAATTTGCCCTGACTGCATCCTGTACCGTATGCCTCACCAGGTCAGGATTCAGCAATTAGGAAGCTGAAGCCGAGTCATTTTAGCATCAGGCCTAGTTTTGCGGTGTGTACTGACAGTGCTGTTAGAAGTACAGGTGAGTGCATGTGAAGGGAAGTACTTCCCAGAGGAAGACACCCAGGCCCAAATAATTTCAAATATGGTCATGAACTTTCTCTGCTGAGTGCTGTAAGAATTAAGGGCTGCATTAATCAGGAAAAATTCAGACTTAACTAAGACCAGCAAAGAGGCAATGTTTCTCTGTGGCAGAGGTCTGCTATCACAAACACTTTAAGTCACTCATGCTGCAACCAAACCATATAGCAGATTTTTTTTACCAGTCAAGAAGAAAGTTTTCACAGTTTCACCCAAAAAAGGAACTATGTCCACCTGGGGCAGTCTTCAGGGGAAATATCAGAGCATTTGCATTTGAGGCTATAGAATCACACAATAGAAGAAGTCACAGAGTCATTTTTTCCCCACACAGAAGTAGGATCTGACATGTTCATCCAAATACTTTGGCCATGAAAGCAGCCCATCTTAAATAGGTTCTTCCTTCACAAGAATCAGTGTGACAGTAGATGGCTCACCTTTGCAACTGCTCTGATGTGCGCACACCAAAAACCTGACATGGACCACAGGTGACAGCCACATCAGCTATGACTGCCATAACAGTAATATAAGTCCAGAAATTCTGAATCTTTGTGTACCAAACTACCTGGAACATGTTACAGCAGACTCCACAGCAAATGAGTTTAGTTTTGTCTAATTTTTTCTCTCAATCAAGTCTTTTCTGGATACGCTGGAGTCAGTTTGAGATCAGTGTATGCTTATTAAAGTGAGAAAACAGAAAATAAGCTGATTTTTTGTTATGTAGGAGCTGCAACAAAAATCCAGAGCACAAACTCACTTTCAAAACCCTATCTACATAAAGCCAAAGCACAGCCTGTTTCAGCACATGCTAACTTGCAGCACAGATGGAGAAGGACTTTACATCCAACTGTGAGAAGTCAGACTCTACAGCCTAATCCTCAGAAGTTTTGCAATAGATGTCTGGCAGCCAGCCAACTAAAGAGCCAGGCAGCCCACTATACTGCTGCTCAGAATGCAGCAAGCCTGGCAAGAGCTGCCTTTGGGGAAAGACTTCAGAATCAACATCCCTTTGTATTCTCACACGCTCTTCAACTACACTAGAACTTACTTCTAGTCTGGCCTAAAATAACTCTTACAGCTCAGGTACGTTTAATAACATCACTAACACTAATAAATCTCCCCAGTTTTGAACAGCATATTTAAAATCAATAAAATATTGGTTCTTTGTTCTAGACCCAGGTTTGGAGGAAAACAGTAACTAAATTTTGCTTTTGACAGAAAGTGTCAGAAAGGCTAATTTAATCTCCGTTCAGTTTTATTTTTCAGAGTATAAAAGTTCAGCCACTGTCTTCTGTCTTTTTCCAGGCTGAAAGCAAAGGAGCCAGACCACTTTAGCTCTAGGTTTGGTTTAGCTCTAGCATTGGGAAAACAACATGTTTTAAAGGTATGTGAAAGGGACATGCAAACTTCAGTTTATGAAGATTTTTTAAATGTACTAAGAAATATCTGTTGTGATCTGGTTACCTGGGAATGACATCTTCAGCATAATCCCTAAATCTTTTTTCAGGGGAACTGTTTTGGCCAAGATCATGACTTTCAAAATTTATTTTTACTGTGATAAATTTGTCATTATGATTATTGCAGTTGTTATCCTGGCATAAGACATCTTTATGCACACAACACTGCACACACTGCCTCATTTATGCCATTGGATAGAGATAAATCTTAAACCAAGATGCAACCGCAGGATTCCAGTCTTGCTGAGGCTGACAAAGAGTACTGTAACCCTACCTATGGCAATGTCATAAAAACACCCGGACCAGCACGACTGCCCAGAGCTCTCCACCTTCATCTCAACAGCAACTATGAGAAAGGAATTCTACACACTCTTCTGGAGTTTAGGAAAGCTTGGAATCAATTAAAACTCAGTACATTGGGATTGTGTAGTCTCCAGCTGTTAATACTTCTGGGCTAGTAAGCCCTCTGCGCTAGTTACAAGGTGATCACTTTCAGAGTGGTTGGGTTATTTTTAAGGCCATCAGTGCAATTCTTCAATTAATCTCTGCCTTTTCCTCATAGGTAACAAAGTGATCTGTTGCCAGTATGGTTACATCTTTTATTTTAGGCCCAGTGCTAGAGAATACATATTAGACCTTATTTTGGTTCTGGTATGACAGAAACAAGTCTGAAGAAAAGGATAATTCTTTTCCTTAAACTAAATACATAAAAGACAATTTTCCATTGATTTGGGTTAATAAACTGCTGAGTACAATATTTACAGGCAGAATTTTAAATATAGAAAGTTTTCATTTTCAATTTGCTTTCAAAAGCAGGCACCCAAGACAACCTCAAATTCAGAGGTTCTCTGTGAGTTGCTGGTAATCTCTCCTGCATTAGGGACCAACTGACCAGGCATAGAAAAATTTGCTTGCATAACTTTCTAGTTTACAAGGGTTGGACAATTTGTTTTAGTTTGCTCTTCAAGTAAAGCACATTACCAGTGTTAAAATAAGAATAAACAGTATCATCTATCTCCCTCCTCCAATCAGAAAGCACAACTCCTAGCTATGGTCTTACCTTCTGAAATAGCCTTCTCAACAGCTGCAAGGTAAGCATCAGGTTCATCATCATTTGTGAGTTCCTGCCACTGAGACCAGTCCTTGAAAAAGGTCAAATAGTCGTCACAGTCCGTAACACCACAGAACAGCTTGACTACTTTGCACGGTGGCCATAAAGCTTCCTGAAGGCTCTGCAGGATGTGAGGGACATAAAAACTCCGCACCAGCTCAGCAGACAGCAAAAGGATGATACTCCGACTTCTGCTGAACAGGTCCAGCTCCTGGTGGGAGATGGCGGAGTCGTCTTCCAGCTGGTAGCTCAGAATCTGATGCTTTCGAACGTTCCAAGTAAAGAGAAAGAGGTTCTGGAGGTACTGACACCATTCAGTGGCGTCACTCGCATACACAATCAGCACATCATATTCTCCGGGGGTTCCTGTACAGGTGCAAGATGATCACAGGAAAAAGGATTAAATTTAAACCATGAACTGACCCACAGCCTTGCAACAAAAAACCCCACAGCACTGTCTCTAACTCCTGTCAGAAACTACAAAGCATTTCAAAAGAACAGTAGTTCTATCTAAAGTGAGGTGTTCACAGCCACAAAGCAATTCTAAGGGTGAATGAACTTGCATCGACTCCACTAAATTTAAGTAGTTTTTTCACTCTTAAAAATGAAAAAAATTAAAACGCTCTTCTTATAAAGAAGAGTGTTTCCTATGAAGTTTGAAGTGAAACAAACTACACATAGAGATTTACAGATTTAAAGCATTCTGATAGGAAAAAAAAAAGCCACAAAAACCAGACCTTCAAAACAAACTAGCTTGAAAAGGGGAGTTCACTTTCACATGAAAAGTTAAAATCTTTTTAGGCAATTATAGGGTCTCTGCAACACAACTGCAGATCATTACATGCCCAAGTGGAGCATACACCAAACAGCACACCTAAAATAACAAATTTTATTTAAATTAGGTCACACAATGCTTACAGGAAGTCACTATGGCCCCCATGGTGTTAGATTTTTGCTCTCATTGCAGCAGAAAGCAAACTGCCTGCAAAGCATGCACGCAACTAAGGGAACATCAGCCCCAGTGCTCACAGCACAGCCACTCTGTCATTCAAGCTTCAGACACTTTGCAAGGCTGTGTTAGAGTCCTTCCTCAAAACTGCCATAGAAAGTTTTCCCAACAGTTTTTGGAATGATAAACACTCTCTTCAGAGGGAAAGAACTAATACAGTAGTGGTGGCCACAACACAGCCCAAAATATGCTCACCAAAGCTGACTTCCATAATTCTCTAGAGACAGCTTCTACCTACAGACTCATGCATTTCTGTGCTCCGGAATAAAAGCACTTAAAAATGTTAACAGCTTGCTAAGAGTAGATGCAAATTGAACCAGTATGACAAGATGCAGTGCTCTCCCGCCAATCTCAAGGGAACTTTTAAGTCAAAATTTATTTTTTCCATTTACCTGTGAAGAAGTTTACTCAAAATTGAGGTTTACAGCTCATGCCCATGGTAAATTTCAGAGCTGAGCATTTCAAATCTTGTCAACAAATTGTCTTCTTCTAATTCCAATTTGACTCTTTAGAAATGTCAACATTTTCAACCCATCTCCATCATGAAGCAAGCAGATTTTTTCCAATTAAAGCAGAGAGCAATGCCTAAAACTTGGCATCCAAAAAGAGGATCTGCAGAGTGAATTTACCAGAAATGAAGATGACAGTTTTGCAGTCACCTGAGAAATATTCAACCAAAATCGCACAGCCTCTAAAGACTTTATTCTACCACCTTCCCTAGAACCTTCATTAAGAAATTAAGGCTGAAACAATGTCTAGGCCGAGGGACGCCAGTCCTAAACTATACAATTAGCAGCTTTAAACTGTGGTTCAGCAGAAATGATACAATTGAGGAGTAAAGAATGGAGATGTGCTCAGTGCTTGACCAAAAGTGTTACGGTTACCTGCACAACTAAGGAAGTCTCTAGCAGTGAAAGGATGATATCCTAGCTATGGAGAACATGGACAATGCAGTGCTGATGTATTCACTAGGACAGCTACATGTTTGTGAGTGAATACAGCTCCCGAACCCCAGACGGAGGCTTGTAGGAGACAGCGGTGCCAAAGGAGAGGATCCAGCAAACTCATAAAGCGGAGTCCTCAGGACTCAAAACCTTGGGATCTTTAAGCTAAGAGTGCAGAACTGCTGTGAAAAAAGATGGCTTTCACATCAGTGAGCACACCACTACTGCCAAAATATCACTGATGGTGGCTGAACACCACCTGGCAAAGACAACAGAATCACATGAGCAAAAACATGAAAATCAAGCAGAATTCAAGTTTTATTCTAGAAAGGGAGATGTACCACAGACTTCTACTTCCACTGCCCTGGGCTAATTTACATGCAGTAGAGTGGGAAAGGACAGCACAACTGTCTGCTGAGAATGGAGCCCATGCATTGCACCATGGTCAGCTGAGCCCGACCTCAACAGATGGGGAGACCACACAATGACTCTCTGAGGCGTGCCCGAAGCTCTTAAAGTCCTACTCTGGCACTCTCTAGCAGCAGTCCCATGTCCAGTCTCTGGAAAAATCAGTAGTGGCCTCCTGGGCATTTTAACATCCTGTAAAATGGAACAACTAATCCTACAATTCACTTTTAGGAAGCACACAGCTTCCACAACTATACCTGTGAGCCAACAGGCTCTTCTCCAGGCTTACAATGAAAGGCAGCAGCTGTGCTTGGACATAGGGTGGAAGAGCCATTGACTTTAAACATGCCTTGCACTGCAAGGGGACTAAGTATTCAAGAATCCCTTCTTTCTCCCGTATGTAGATAACGGATGCAAACTTGACAGACTCACTGCAAGTTCCCTGCCAGAGCAGTGCAACCTTTGCATCCAGCAGGAAGGAACTTCACCTAGTGTTTAGGAGAGGTATTGATTTCCTAGTTAGTAGTGTTGTACGAGTGCACCACTCTCTTTAACAGAGATGTGCCATCTCTCCTCAGGCCTTCTTACCTTAGCTCCTACTGCCTTTTACACGTATACAATAAACTGAGGAACAATGCGCCTAAAACGAGAACTGAGAAATAAAATTACTGACTCCACTTGTAGAGCCAAAGTAACACTCTATGTCCATAAGCAAAAATACTGGAAGTGGGTCTTGCAGAGCTAAATAAGCTTAAGTCAGCATTGGGACTGTTTAAAAAAACCACAAAAATCTAGAAATAACTTCAATTGCAACATTCTCTTTTAAAAGAAGGATGACACAGGACTCTCCTTCCTGGATTATCTGTCTAACCAAATAGCTCCCTTTGCAGCACTAACTACTGTCCAGTCCTCAGGGAACAGTGTAATAAATGGAGAACACAGAACACTTCAGGGAGGTCTTTCACAATTCTTCATACACCAGAAAAACTCACAGAGCACAGTTCAAAACACAACATATACTCTGCCTATTGCACACATGTAGGGAAATCCTTTGGTGAACACCAAACATTTTATTTCCTTAACCCCTGCCCTTAGATGGATGCTTTGATGATGCTTTTGACAGGCTGGTTTTGGAAAAATAAACACAAGGAAGTTTTCAATTAAAGGAAGAAACATATGAACACTATATACAATAGCAAAATGAAGAAAAATCGTCGGCTGGCACAAGTCTATCTCTCACACTTTCAAGTGTGATCTGGTTTATATTTTAACAATACCTTGTTACTGGATTCCTAAGCTTAGAGTATTAAAAATACTTTTGCCTCTATTTACAAAATGTCAGCACTACTAACAATACTGCAGGGCATGTTTATTTATTTCATAGAAAATCATGAAGGTGCAGTTCTGTTGCAGTTTGCAATGATAAACCATAACCTTTGGACTGCTTTCCAGCTGTAACTGCCTCTTCAGTGTTTAACTGCACACTTCATTATACAGCAATGATAACAGACTGATGAGATTACAAACCAGTACCACAGAAATGCCCAAGACCTGTAATTGAAGTGTAAACCCCACAGATTAAACAGCACAAACGACATGATACAAAGCTTTCCCTAGCTTACAAACTGCACATAGAATGGAAGAGGATGAAACAATTCAGTAAAAATCACATACACTCATGGCAAGAGAATAGAAGTATGCATGACCACTCCATGTCTTCACAGTCCCTCTCTGAGAAGCAAACAAATCAGGCTCATTTCCAAACTATGTCTGCAAGTAGTAAGGCGATGCATCTTCAAGTTCAGACCAAACATGCTATCAATAGTGGTTTATGGCTGTATCATAAGGTTCTGATTACCACGGAAATAGCTAAACAATACTGTGGGAAGTTGGTGTATCAGCTCTGGGTAAGACTACATCTTACATTATCAATTGTTATTGTCTATTATTTCATTCCATAAGCCAAAAGGTTTGACCCTTTTCAATTTACAGATCATAAAATTTTCCACTGTACTTGTGAGTCCCGTAAGGAATATTCAGGGCCTGTAATAATACACAACTTTTCTGTGTCATCTTTCACATACCTCTCGTAAGTAGATCATGACTTCTCATTGTCCACAGACCAGGTAAAAAACAGACTAAATCCTTTACTCCAACTCAGATGATCATATGCAGTGGCAAACAATTTCTTTTCATCTGCTAGAAATAAATCCATCTCCAACTCTGACTACATAAGAAAGGCATTACGTAACCCGTTCCAGTGTGTTTTGTGATCCATGTGTATGGACAATACAGAAATATTGCTGTCCAAAATAACAATCCTTGATAGATGGGAATTCACTCTTCATGAAAGACAATTGTCTATGGTATAAAGGAAACGCAACTCAAAGTGTCGTAATAATCAAATTCTTAAAAGCACTTCCAGGAGATGATAGAAACTGCTGGTGGGCCATTAAGAGAAGTCCTCAGCACCTTCCACATTTCAGTATCTGAAGTGTGTGTATTTAAGTGATGTATGATGAAATAAATGCATTCTCTGCGTACATGGAATGCACAGTAATAGTGATCACATGCAATAATTATTAACATTCTAGTGAGACTTCTTACCTCGACTGGAATAGAAAACCTTCACTTTAAATAAAATGCTGCAAACAAGCAAGAGGAAATAGAATCAAAGCAGATAAAATTTCTGCAAACCAAACTTCACTAAGAGGAACAAGAGATTTGCATCACGATATGTTAATCTAAAGTTGTTCTATTTTTAAGGGTGTCTGTGAAATTACCTTCGGTTTATAAGGAGAAAAGTAGTTTTGCCTACAAGTCTCCTGAGGCCCCTGTTCAGCTTATTTTTACATCACAAGGAGATATGCGTCAATGAAACGCAAATGTTACTTCACACCCTGAGAATGGCACGTTTTTTCCTTTTTTAGATAAAAACCATGCACTTCCCTGCAAGAAGAGGAACTTGCAAATTGGGCATTAACAAGACTTACACAATACAGGCTAAACCCCTCTCCCCTTGAGTTTGCAGCTCTAGTCTAGGTAGTTTTACCTGCATATATGCTAGCTAAAACATTTTCAATTACAGCAAACTAGCTCAGCTTGTGATCCTGTGCCACTAGGCAAGGGGCACCAAGCCATACCCCCAAAAGGAAGTGGTGCTGAAAGATAAAGTTGTATTTAGGAAGAACTGACTTCTCTATAACACAGAAAAACATACAAGTGGTAAAGGCGGACAGTGGCAAATTACTCTACAGAACACCCTCCCTCAGAGCTCGCTGAAGCTTCGCTCTGTCAAGCCGAAGCGCATTTAAGACGCAAAAGAGCTCTGCCAGCAGCTACCCTGAACTCCAGACAAGTGAAGCACGGCAAGCTAGAAAGCGCTGCCGCCCGGCTACGAACAAAGGAGCCACCGTTGCTCTGAAGAGCGCCAGGGTTCCCTGAACCCGGAGAGCAGACCCCCCTTCCCCTTTCCCCAGCGGCGGAGCGCCAGGGGCGCGCAGAGCCGCGCAGCGGCACCGCCCCGCGGGGGGAGCGGGCAGGGCTCCGCTACGCTCCGCTTGCCGGCACCCTGCCGCGGGGCAGCTGCGGAGAGCCCCGGCCCGCCGGAGAGCAGCGGGGCACAGCACCCCGGCGCCGCCGCGCAGCACGACCGGGCGGAGAAGCCCCGCCGCTTGCCCGCGGCTCCCGGGACGACAGCCGCGGTCCCTACCGGGGGCAGCCATGGGCCGGGG
>VZTG01004510.1:235-12415 GCA_013397845.1 Melanocharis versteri | reverse complement strand
GGGGCCGATTGACCGGCTCGCTGACTGACACTGGCTGACGCGGCCTCTCTCGCTTTAGAAGGAGCAAGACCCCAACGCGGCCTCCCTCCTGGACATCTTCACCTACTGGCTGCGGTAAGTGCTCTCCGGCCGCGGGATGCGGGTGCCCCTCCGCCCGGCCCGCGCCCCGCAGCGCCCCGCTCAGCGCTTCTGCCCGCAGGTCTCCGGCGGCCAGGAAGAGAAAGCTGGTCCCGAACGGCGCCCAGGCGAAGAGGAAGCCGTCCGCCAGCAGCAGTGACAGCTCCAGCGAGGAGGATGAGAAACCCCCGGCCAAGAAGCCAGGTAGGTTTGTGGGCGGCTCTGGTGCAGACCAGGGTTGTGTTTGGCATTGGCTTCTCACGTGCTTTTAGAGCTCGACTTCAGCAGCTCTTTGGAGGTCTTTCAGCAGCTCTCGGGGATTAGGTTTGTATTGACTGATCTCGGTTTTGGCAGGTCTTTTGCCCCTGGCATAGAATATGTGTTCATTCTAGTTAAGGGTGATCTCTTTATCTTGTTAAAATTTAGGCGCAGCAGAGTTTGTGTCCCATAAAAGGTTTTAGCCATTCCAGAGAAATGCCAGGCATCCATTCTCACCTGCTGCTTGTGTGAGGTTGCTACCCTTTTTTCTCTCAAGCTCGTGTACTACTGCTATCAAAAAAATACATCCCTCCACTGTACTTTGCTATGTGGTGAGCTGTATTTTTCCCTTTTATCTGAAACTGTTCTTATATTTTTCCTTAATCACTGTACACAAGATCGTGTGTGTCTAGCAGTGGATTTGCAGGAGGGAAGGAATAAATGAGGAGAGGAAGAGACACAGAAAGAAAACATGTCTTCAACTTGAGCCATCTTAAAGCTGAATTTGAACTTAGATCTGTTTTTTATTTGGTAAGGATAGTTGTAAATATAACATGAGACAAGACTATTTCTTTTGCTCCACGTTATTAAAAAGCAATCAGTAACCAGGAAGTGGATTTGGCTAAAACACATTTAGGTGTGTGGAACCTTAACGCAGCATTGCAGTGGCTCTCTTTGCAAGCACCAGTCTGTACTTGTTCAGGTTTCTTTAAGCTGAAAGGTGTGCAGACCTACCTAATATTATCTCACTTTGGGGGGTGCTCTTTCTTTGTGAGCTGTCCTTTTTGGTGACAGAAGTCTGAACTTAAATTTATGCGTGACAAAGATAAAATCTAGAACTGGTTTTATCTTTTTGCTTACCTTTTTTGGAGCAGTCTACCACACACTGCTCAATAAACAGTCAGTGTTATGGACTGTAGCCATGGTTTAATGACCTTAATATATCCTTTTGCCCTGATACCTACTAGTGCAGGTTATAGGTACATGAGAATTGTGAATTAACTTGTCATCAATGTATGCTGTCCCTTATTTGCAGCTAAAGCATCAGCTGTGCCCAAAGCTAAAGCAGTTCCTGCAGCCAAGAGGGCAGAGAGCAGCAGTGAGGACTCCAGTGATGATTCGGACTCAGAGGAGGAGAAGAAGCCAGCAAAGGTTGGCTTTTCTTTCCAGCATCCGTAATGCACAATTGACAGTGATGGGTAATAGCAAATTTAACCAACAGAATTGCATGTGAAATTGGGCTCACTTGTCCTGAGCTATGAAGTGCCCAGGCTGCTGCAGATAAAATGCAAAAAGACATTTCTGTAGTGCCATATGGACTGGTCCCAAGAAAAATTAATTTCTTGTCCAGCATCCGCTTTGTTTCATATCCAAGTCTGGTCCTTGCTTTTATTCTAAGACTGCCAGGGCTTACTTCCTTTGCAAAGAAAGATTTACTTACAGTTGCTACTATAGGTTTGACCAATATATATATGTGTGTGTTTATGTAAAAAGAGAATCTTCTCTTTACTTTTTCCTGCTGCAGTCATGGTCTTGAAGTGGAGGCAAGGAAGAATGATGTCAGGGGAGGAAGAGTAATAACATTGTATACTAGAGGAGACCAACTAGAGTTGCCCAGTCAGTATTTTCACTCTTCAAGCTAGTGTGATCTGTAGAAGGAAAAGAACAGTTCCAGCCTCAGAGCTGCTCAATTTTGAGGAGGCAGAACTGAAGACTAATGTGCAAAGGAGGCTTCCAATGCGTTTCTGGGAGGTTTTCTGGAGCAAAACTGTTATCCTAGGATTTTCAGACCCTGACCACTAAGCAGAGTGATGTTTTCAGATCAAAATGGTAACCTCTGTGAAAGACAGTTGTTTTTACACTGTGTCTGTCTTATTAGCCTCGTTTTCTTTTCATGACTATGAGGGTTAATCAGTTTTTCCTGCTGTTGCTTAGAAAGGTGCAAAACCTGTGGTGAAGCCAGCTGGAACCAAAATCCAGCCTCAGAAGAAAGCAGAGAGTTCCAGTTCTGACTCAAGCAGCTCGGATGAAGGAGCACCAAAGAAGCAACCACCAAAACCAGCAACACCTAAATCTGGTACCTGTTATTGTGTATCATGAGTAAAGTGCAAAATCAAAAAAGCAGGGGAGGAGTGCTGGGGACTGTACCTACACCCAAAGACGTATGTATTAACATAGCAGTCTGAAAATCTGCTTTCATTGCTGTTTGCACTCCAGTCCAGTCTCTTCTGACATAGGGGTGTAGAACTGAGTGCAAATAAAACGTCTGGTCCTCAACACTGCATTGTTTGAACAGGTAGCTGTAGCCAGCAACCTTAACTGTTTATGGTTTGCCTTTACAATTGTCTTCCCCTCAAAAAGCAGAGAAGGTCTTTACTTAGCCTTTAGTTTTGGAACTTCCCGTGAGCTAGAAGACACAGTTTCCAGAAAGCTTTCTCTAATGTTGTGGTAGGATAAACCAACAGTTTTGCAGTACTACCTTAATTTGCCCTATAGGCTTCTGTGGTTCTTTTCTCTCTAAGATACTCACTGCTCAATGTAATTATCCCTAATCTACCACAGCATGTTTTGCAATGTCCCTTTTTACTTCTCTCAAAAGGAAGTAAAGCTGCCCAGGCAGCCACCAAAGTTGTCAATGGAAAAGCAGCAAGCAGTAGCAGCAGCAGTGAAGATTCTGATGAGGAAAAGGCTGCACCAAAAAAGGTAAATCAGACCATGGAAAAGTTCATGAACAGTGTAGAAGTCTAGTAAGACTGGGTGCTATCATCTTGTGGCGCAGACTACACAGATGCTGTGCTCGACATAACTCTTACACGTCCTCCTTCATACAGTGGCGTTTTGTGTTCTAGCATCTCTCCATGTACTGCTTTCTTGCCTTATACCTCCTTACTACTTTCTCTGCTCCTTCCTTTACAGGAAAACGTCTTGTTTTGTCATAACCATATTGTGTCTCCATTATATACAGTCACTTTGGCCTGACTCTTTCATGTTTAGCTGTCTGTAACTTTGAGTTTCCACTAGTAAGTGTTTAAAAATGTTTCCTGCCACACAAAAATAATCATAGTTGTTTTTAATCACATTGCAGTTGCTAAATTTCGGTCAGTCCTCTGCCTCTTTGTCCAGAGGAGCTCCTCGTTTGGGGTTCATGGGACAGAAAACAATAGCAGAGGAGCTAGGAAGATAATGATGCTCATGCATTTCTTAAAATTTGCATTTGAGAATCTCTGTTAATCTTTTTCGCTTTGTCTTGAGAATTTGCTCTTAAGTGAGATGTAGAATTAAACAAGATCCACATCCAGTTGTCCCCACAAGATTTCTGCAGATCCACATCCAGTTGTCCCCACAAGATTTCTGCAATTTCCTTTTTTTAACGTGTATTTCTTTTGATAAGGCTGTTCCCAAGAAATCACCTCTGCCAAAACCTGCAGCCGCTCAGGCATATCCAGGGAAAACCAAACGCGCCAAGAAAAGTTCCAGTAGTGAGGACTCATCTGACAGCTCAGATGATGGAAAGCCACCTGCAAAACAAAAGCCAAAGTCTGGTACGTAAAAAATATTAAATAGGGTTTTTTTGTGAAGTATCAAGGGCCATTCAGTTGCAGTCCAGCTGATGGGCTAAATGGGCCTCTGTTCAGTATGGTATCGTGTCTTTAGGATTCCAGTAGAGAGCTGGTTTGAGTAGAGGGTCAATCATCCAAGGTCAGTCTGACTCTCTAACCAGAGGATTTGGGAAGGCAATAAATTAAAAGAATGAAAAATTGACATATCTGTTTTTTTTCTGAAAAAGTTTGGTGACAAGCTCCTGTTCTTCTAAAAGTGCAGAGAAAACTTCTGCAGAGATGGTCGAGTCAGCTGAACCCCAAGAGGAGAGTTAAACTCAGAGTAGAAACGGAGGTAGCAGTGGGGTGGGTACAGTCTTTCAAATTGCAAGCTAGTGTTGGATTGTAGCTACAGAAGGAGAATAAGTGGAAGTGAATAGCAGAAGTGCTTTATTCTAACTACAACAAGCGTCTTGTGCTGCTCACATTATTAAGCAGGCATCTGAATGCTGTGTTTCTCTTCATAGGTCCTTACAGTGCAGTACCACCTCCTCAAGGAACGCAGACAAAGAAGGGCCTTGCTAAGGCTCCTGCAAAAAAGGCTGAGAGCAGTGACTCTTCAGACAGTAGTGATGAGGCAGAGCAGGTGCCCTCAAAGGCAGAAGCAGGTACGTTGTGAGGAGGAGAGGCTGCAGGGGAAGTTCTACATTGTGCCAACAGGGTTTTTGCAAGGTCTTGGCTTCCTTGAAAAAGCCATTTGTCTTTGCTCTGTGTTGCTATTTGCTCTTCTGGAAGCTTCTGATTAGTTTGAAGGCATCTCAGACAGGACTGTGTACAGCTTGTGGATCTGAACTGTGCTTGGGTTGGATTTGCATGTGCTGGTTTGAAAAATCATAAGGATCTAGTTTAGTGGGAATAAGCCAAGTTCTTGCATGGCTTCTGGTGGGCTGGCTAAGTGGCTGGTGTACTGAGGAAGGAGCTTTTTCACATCCGGAAAGGTTTGGATCTTGGGACAAAGGTTTGGTGTGGATGTGGCCTATTAATTCTAAACTTGCTTTTGCAGGCAAAGCAGTAGTAGCTAAAACAACCCCTGCCCCCCAGAAGAAAGCTGTGACTAGCAAGAAGGCTGAATCCAGTTCTGACAGTGACTCAGGTAATTCAAGAAATCAAGTTTTGATTCTTTTGTGTTAATGTTTTTCTGGCCAAGTTGCTCTATAGTGGTGCATCTAAGAGCCTTAGTGTATGAGCTTAAAAGTTTCAGAGTCTCCATGGCTAGTGAGACATGAAATTGAAAAACAGCAGCCTGGTATGTAGGGCGTAGTGTGACCATTGGCAAGTGCAGAAAGGTCCCCATATTGCTGGATGGAAACGGCAGGGAATTGTGTATCAGGTTTCTCCCAGAAGTTTAATGGTTAAACTCTTCTTGAGCATCTGTGTCTTGAGATCTTGAGATTCTTGGGGTTTGTTACTCCATTGTGTTTGGAGAAGTTTCTGAAATAAAAATGTAATCACCATATGAAGTTCAAAATAGAAGATGCCTGCCTTCTAATGTGACCCTAGGAATGGGAGCAGTGTGCTTTGTCCCTCCTGTCGACCAGGTTTGAGGTTTGGTATTTGCCATGTAAGTTCCTTGTGTGCTGCATTTCCCTCTGAGTTCAAGATGCTCCTGTGGCATATCTCAGCACCTCTGGTGCCATGGCAGGGACTGGGTGGCAGCTGCCAGTCCGTCTGCAGACAGCTAGCCCTTGCACTAGGTTGTGTGACACTAGTGAGTGTCAGCAGTTCTGTGTTTTCTGGTTTTGTTGCCTAGTTTCTCAAAATTATAAAGTTTTCGCTTGCTGTTACTAAAGTGTTCAGAAATACTGGAATAGATCAGGTTTAGTATTCCGGATTCATGTAACACAATACAAAAGTGTATTTGTACTCAAGAGTCTCCATTTTCAAACTGCTGCTATCTCATATGATAGAGCACGTAGCTAAAATGAGATACTGTGCTGTTGCTGCCTCACTTTGTATGCTTTGTCAACTTTGTCTCTTAATTTTTTGTATGGTTTTTTAGATCCTTACCACATAGATTGCTTTCTCAATGTTTCTTCTCCCCAGGTTTGATGATACTGGTACTTTCTCTAAAGTTTGTTATTCAGTACCTCTTCTCCTTCATTGTTCTCCAGATATCTACTTCCTTGTGCATGCGTTAGTGAAAAACTTAAACTGTTTGTTTCCACTTTCTCCCAACAAAGAAGATGCGTGGAAAAATGAATGCTGTCCCCTGACTGTTCAAGTTTATCAGATGCTTGCCAGTTACCTAGTGGCTCAGCCTTGAGCCGGAAGCCATTTTGCTTTTCATTTACCCATAAGTTACATACATGTGTTACCACTAAAGTAACTTGCAGATGAAGCCTGTTAACTTGAAGAAGGTTTTTTTTGGTTTTTTTTAGATTCTAGCTCTGAAGATGATAAAAAGAAGGTAGGGAATAAGCTTCCTGGTAAACAACCTGTGATAAAGAATACTTCCAAACCAGCAAAAGTAGTTGTCAAGCCTGCACAAGCAAAGAAAGATGCCAGTTCTTCCTCAGACAGCTCAGGTATTGGGGTGGGGGAGAAGGAGAATTTCTACATGCTTGTTGTTCTTGTTAAGACCTCTCTGTTTCTAGGCAGGGTCTGAGGGTGCGGTTGGACAGGAATACCTATTGAAGTGTTGTTTTAAGCAGATAATGAAGTGCACTGTGTATCAACACTGTGTATCTGCCTGTTAGCCTTGTGTTAAAGGGATGGGACTTAGTCTTGATTGCTCTTTCTCTTTCTGTTCTAGATTCTGATAGTTCTGACAAGAAGGCAGCTCCTGTGAAGCCCACAACTAAGGTAGCAACCCCTGCAGCAAAGAAGTCACCAGCTGCCCCAAAGAAAGCACAAAGTAGCTCTGATTCAGATAGCAGCTCCAGCAGTTCTGAGGATGAGAAGAAGAAAGGCCCTCCAGCTAAACCAGCTGGCAAAGTGGCTAAGCCACTGTCCAAACCTTCCACTCCAGCTCCCAAAGCAGACACATCTGACTCTGATAGCTCAAGCAGTGAAGAAGAAAAACCAGCAGGGAAACCAGCCACCAAATCTGGGGCAGCAAAAGTAACTGTGGGGAAGAAGGCAGCTGCTTCTAGTAGTAGCAGCAGCTCATCAGACAGTTCCAGTGAAGAGGATGAGAAGCCCAAAAAGGCGGCGAAAGGGGTGCAGAATGGTTCTAAGGCCACTGCCTCCACAGAGAAAGGAAAAGCATCTGCAGCAGCTGCAAACAACATAAAGTCTAAGCCAGCTGGTGGCAGCAGTAGTAGCAGTGAAAGCAGCTCTGAAGAAGAGACTGGAAAAATCAATGGAGGTATTACCAACAGTCTGGGAAGTGAGTCTGTCAGGCAGTGTTACTGAGCTAAGCATGAATGGAAGACTTTCTGAAACAATACTCAGTTTGGTCTCTGTGTGTTATTAAATTGTGCCATCTGGTACAGTAATAAGAGGGAAGGGCTAGTTTTGAATTTGGTGGGATCCTTTTTGTCTGTGTTGCACGGCTGCAGGCAGTGAAATTTGTGGTAATGTGAAGTATATTTCTGTAGTTGTTGCCAGTTGCCATCTGTGCATGCACAAGATTCAGTGACACCAAAGCAGACTGCTGGAGGACCTTGTTTGTGTGGAGTGGGACACCATAGTTGATGCCCCAGTGCACAATCTCCATCTTCAACCCTCCAGGAGGAAAACACTTAGTTCTGCACTAATGTTGTGTGGAAGTGCATATGGTATGAATCCAAAATCTGGCAAATTTTGACCAACAGAACTCTCAAGTATGCAAAATCATTCATATAGAGCTACCCTATTTCATAAAATTTTATCCATTATGGTAGGATTGGAAGATCCTTGCTGGCTTGGAATTTGTTTGTGTCTGGTACAGCAGTCTGTTTCCTGGGTGAAGTAATGCAGGCACCAGTTCTCACACCTGTGTCAACATTGGGTTTGCTTTCTGGGGAACAGAAGCCATTACTTTTCCCAGCACTGCCTTTAAAGTGTTACTGCTGTACATCTAACAGGCGCAATTGGGAAGAAACAGAAGAGGGAAGATGTTCAGGAGCCAGAGACACCACACAGTAAAAAAGCAAAGATCAAAGCCAAAACACCACACACTGTTCCCAAGGTGAAACGGGTGAGTGAGGGTGGACTGTGGCAACTGGCTGAAGAGGCATCTCTGCCTTCTGAACAAGTAGGCTGGTTTGGGGTTTTTATGGGTGGTTGGGCCCACAGGATTATTTGTATTTTTACTCTTTCCGTAAGCACTTTAACCTTGTCTGGAGAACCCTAGGGAGTGCACATAAGAACGTAATATTATTCTGGCCAAAGCTAATTGGATATACTTGCACAGAGCACTACTGAGCTGCTTGATCAGAAGCAGGGAATGAATCATGAATCTGAGAAACACTTAAAGATTGAGGTGCTGTGAACAGGGTTTGGTATTTGCAGGGCAAGGGAGGAGGTTGTTACTAAAGGAACATTGAATATGTGGAACATTTGTATGTGCTTACTGTTTCTCGTTTTCTTCCTCAACAGCCGTCCTCTCCATTCCGCCGCGTAAGGGAAGAAGAGATTGAGGTAGATGCCCGTGTGGCTGATAACTCATTTGAAGCAAAGGTACGGGCTAGGTAGTGCTAGAGTGGTAACGATTGGTCTCTGCAAGTACATGTCTGCAGAGCAGCCTCGGTGTGCTTCTGGGGAGTGGTTTTGGTGAGAACTCCTTCCACCAGGAGGCGCGTGGGAGAACGGTATCCTCTCCAGTGTGACTGTACTGGCATTTGCTGGGTGCGGTGAAGTGCAAAGCATTGCCTTCACTCTCTTGGGTACTGACTTGAATTTCTTTTTCTCCCCCTCCATCCCTCACAGAAAGGAGCAGCTGGTGACTGGGGTGAGAAAGCTAACAACATCCTGAAATACACTAAAGGCAAATCTTTCCGCCATGAGAAAACAAAGAAAAAACGAGGCAGCTACCGTGGGGGCACTATATCAACCCAAGTCAATTCTGTCAAGTTTGAAAGTGACTGAGAATGCTGGAATTCATAAACCATCTGCTCACCAGAATATCTTGGATGGGCATATGGACATTATGGATGTCAAGCCTGCCTGGAATGCTACCTCCCCTAGCCCCTTGTGGGGCAGGCAGCTCCAGTGTAGGGATGTGGGAGAATGGTTGGATATTTCCCTGTTTATTTCTAATTTTGTTTTAGTCTCCTGATTTGAAACCATCCTTAAGCTGGTGTTATTGGCACCACTAGGGTGACCGCCAAGACTTATATTTTCTACAGTCTTATTTTAAAAGGCTGGCAGTGATTTTTACTTTTGGTTTCCTGCCCATCTAGTAGAAGAAAGAGAAATCATTGTCCTGTATTTTAACCTCCCATTTCTTTTTTAGCCAGTTTAACTCTCATACCTTTGAAAAGGCAAGTATTGTCACTTGCCTGTGACTAGTTACTGGAAGAACAACTCATTTGAGCACTCTGGCTGTAATCCCCAACCCCCCTGACATTTCAAGTTTACCCTTGTAGTGTGACAGGGTTCCTCTGATGTTCTGTTTCGTGGTTTCACCTTGCAATAAATACCTACTTTCCTCTTCCTTGCACTCCTGTGGAGGCCACTAACCAGAGTGCTTGGAGAAGCAGTCTCTAAATATGTCTTAGTAGTTGAGTAACAGTATCGATTGCAGTTGCAAGGTGGGGGCTATTGTCAGAAAGACCAAGGGCTGTAGTACTGCTGTGGCACTCTTGATAACACTTCCGTTAGTGTAGCTGGGGAGTGGAGTTGTACAGAAACTTGACTGCATGGGGGTTGTGAAGTTTCACTTAGTGGGAAGAGAAAAGGAGACTGAGGAGATAAAGGCCTCTTAGCAAAAGGCAGAGGTGGATAAACAGTGTTTTCGTTTTAGAGGCTCTGGCTGCAGTGTGGCATTACTCCTTGTTCTGTCTGAACATAAAATGTGCCAGCTTACATTTACTGCCAGCAGTGTGAGCTGCATCTTGTTAAGAGTCAAGATGAATGTATCATTAATGCCTTAAATTTCTTTTCTGAGTTGGATCACTTGGTCTTTGAGCTGTTTTCCATCTGTTAAATCCCTCTTGAGAAGTAAAATGCCAGTTTCCCCCAAGCACTAAGGCAAACCCTGGTGCTGTAAGGTTTTAAGTACTAGCTACAAGTATATGTTCAGTATGGGGACCCACAAAGAAGTTGAGAAACTTGCAGCCTAAACTGAGATTTCATGAGCAACTGACAGTAATGGCGTAGTGAGGGGTGGGCTTGCATTCACTCAGTTGTGTGACTGCCTCCTTACTTAGGTGCGGCTTGCGTCTGGTAGAAGATATTCCCCCAGATACTTTGCCCTCTGTTAGGTTGTTTAAGTATGAGGAGCAGTGGGTTGAGCCCACAGCCAGTATGAACTGAATAGTGGTAGTGCGTGTTTGGGTAGTAGAGTAGTGGGCTGTGAGATATGCTTACCCCACGTGATGAAACTGCTAGCCACTGAGAGTGCAGGGCCTGATTTCCATGTTTCCATTCCCTCCCCTAAGGGTGCCAATGAGAAGAGCCTTGTTACAGGAAGCTATGTTTGTGTGCAAAGCAGTGTCACCTAATTGAGGGTTGGATGAGACTTGATGAGCCACCCCCATGTACATGAGTGGCAACTTTTTCCAGTGAGCATTTTTCAGGGCTTCCCCTTGGCTTGCACAATCACTAGGGCCTGGATTCAAAGCTACAGTGCAGAGGGGCCCAGGAGACCATGGTTATTACAGGAAAGTAAAGGTTAGAGGCCAAAGGAAGATGGGAAGAGTATTTTCTGCATGGGGATTTGAACATCATCTTTCTTGTCGTTTGCCCCCTTTTTTCTGTTTATCAGGAACTTACATTTGAAACTCTTTAAAATACTTTTACGCTTTGAGGTTTTTAAAAAAGTCTATAAAATGTGAGAATTTAATGTGTGAAAATAAAGATTGCTGCCTTTGTAGTCTTGAGTGGATCTGGTAGTTAAAGATGCGGAAGAGTGGGTGGGAAAAGGGAGTGTACCACTGCTTGGGGGTAACAGTACTGTCTCTACATCTGTCTACAACTACTTCTTGTCATCTTATTTACATGATTGTGGGCATGTAACAGACCTTCAGAAATGCAAGGGCGCCTGTGCAGCTGGCTGATGAGTGACCGTGAGAAGTTTGGGTAAGATGCTAGAAGCTTATATCAAAACAAACTGAGGCTGCTCAAGTCCCTTCCCTTCAGAATATCTCATTACATCTTCTCAAATATTGCTGCCATATTAGCTGTATGGCAGTTGGCCATATAAGAACCAGCATATGGGAAGAAGAAAGAACAGGCATAACTGAAAAACCCTGTATAGATCTAGTTAAAATAACTAATTTCTGTGTCCCCTTAGACTTCTTCCTCTATGTGCAAGGAGAAGAAACTTGCTGATAGGTAGGGCCTTGTGGAGATCTTGAGTGCTGTAATGCTCAATTTTACCCCTTGCAGTATGGTTCTCTGGAAAGGGTGGGATGATGCACCACTTGCATTGGGCTCTCTGTTGCTCTGTAACCTACACTTTACTACAGCCTTCCACCTTGAATGTGATGCTATAGGAGAAGATGTAACACTGAAGTTTCAGCACAGGATGCAAAGACTGTCGTTAGCCTCGCTGGAGATCAGCACCTGACTGAGCAAGTGCAACAAGTGTTGGGGTGGAAAATGCTTTGTGAGATTCTCAAAGTGACGTGCTTGACACTCCTGGGAAAAACTGGTCCTTTCACAGGATTTTGCAGCTGCTAGACATACTAAACATACATCTCTGCTCTACTGCTGTCCTGCTGTAGAGGCCTGGTTTCCCTGTGCAACGGGTGCAGTTACAGCTGTGGTTAGTGCTGGAACTGGACCGACAGGCCATCCCCCTCTGTGTGCTGAAACACTCTCCCTCACATCCGAATCCCTTGTGCACCATCCTTTGCCATTTGCTGTCCTGACTACCGTGTTCCTATTGCCCTCCTCTCAAGGGGGTCCTGACCCTGGGGGTGTCCGGGCAGGGCCCAGCAGCGGTCACTGGAGAGATGCCCTTGACAGCGATCAGACGCACCGGCCGGGCCGGAGGCACAGTCTGCAGCTGACGGGCGCTGCCCCGCTGCCTGTCGAGCTGCCGGGGCAACAGGTGCGGCTCTCTGTGCTCACCGCTTCCTCTCGCCCCGCCTTCGTGCCACGGCGCTCGGCTCGGCTC
>VZTG01004504.1:83942-112886 GCA_013397845.1 Melanocharis versteri | reverse complement strand
TTTCCAGTTCAAATTCAAGGACCCGAAGGGAGGGTCGCAACAATTAAACCTTTTATATTAGACACCAAATTCACATTATGGGGAAGAGATGCCATGTCGCAGTGGGGCACTTCCATCAACATTAGCCCTGCTGAACGGGGTTTTTCCGGGCGGCCACTGACGGGGAGTACGGCACCCCAAAACTGAATTGGAAAACTGATTCACCAGTGTGGGTGGATCAGTGGCCGCTTCATAACGAAAAATTAACCGCACTCCGCGCTCTCGTGAAGGAGCAACTTGAAAAAGGTAACATCGAGCCATCAAACAGTCCCTGGAATTCACCTGTTTTTGTCATTCGCAAGCCTGGCAGGGACAAATGGCGTCTCCTTCACGACCTGCGCCAAATCAATAATGCAATTGAAGACATGGGTCCACTGCAGCCTGGGATGCCATCTCCAGCGCTGCTTCCCCGAAAGTGGAAGATTGCAGTCCTGGACATCAAGGATTGCTTCTTCCACATTCCCCTCCCTCCTGCAGACATGCCGAGATTTGCCTTCTCTGTTCCATCTACTAATAGAGAAGCTCCCATGGAAAGATACCATTGGCGAGTTCTCCCGCAAGGGATGAAGAACTCGCCCACCATCTGCCAATGGTATGTTTCCAAGGTTCTGTCGCCGGTCCGTGCCGTGGCCCAAAGAGCAATCATCTATCATTACATGGATGATGTTCTTGTCTGCTGCCCCTCACAAAGTTACCTGGACTGGACATTAAATAAAGTGGTTGAGGCTTTAGAAAGCCACGGATTCGAACTCCAACCTGATAAAATCCAGAAATTCGAACCATGGAAGTACCTAGGCCTCCAAATTCATAACACCACAATTCAACCACAACTGCTTTCTATTAATGATAATCCAAAGACATTACAGGAGCTACACCAGCTCTGTAGCAGCTTGAACTGGATCCGTCCATGGTTAGGTCTCACCACAGAAGACCTAGCCCCTCTTTTCAATTTATTGGGAGGAGGGGGAGACCTAACCTCGCCAAGAACTTTGACACCGGAGGCACGTGAAGCAATTGAGAAAGCGGCGAAAGCCATGGTGAGTCATCGAGCGCACAGGTACGAACCGAGTTTGCCATTTCACTACATTATACTGGGAAAAATGCCACACCTCCATGCCCTCATCTATCAATGGGATGGGGAGGCTAGGGATCCTCTCTTAATTATAGAGTGGATCTTCCTACCTCATAAGCCATCCAAAACAATAACCACGCCACAAGAGCGCATGGCACAACTTATCATCCGGGGATGCGCACGGCTCCGCACGCTGGCGGGGTGCGATTTCTCATCCATTGTTTTACCAGTAGTTGCAGATCAATTGGACTTTTTACTGCAAAACAACGAAAATTTACAATTTGCATTAGACAGTTACCCAGGCCAAGTCACCTGTCACAAGCCAAAACACTGGCTCTTTAACGAAACTTTCAAATTGATTCATAAAGAGGTTCAAAGCAGAAAAGCCCTTCAAGGATGCTCTGACCATTTTTACGGACAGCTCGGGGAAATCCCGCAAGTCGGTAGTGACTTGGAGGGATCCCAAGACACGGCGGTGGGAAGCCGATGTCGAGGTGGTTGACGGATCACCTCAAGTTGCTGAATTAGCGGCCGTTGTCAGAGCATTCAAGCGATTCCCAGAACCTCTCAATTTGGTAACAGATTCGGCGTATGTAGCCAGGGTAACGATGAGAGCTGAGGGGGCTCTCCTCAAAGAAGTATCCAATCAAAAGATTTTTACCTTGCTCTCGCAATTAATTGAGATCCTTTCCCACCGGGAGCAACCATACTTTATAATGCATGTGAGATCGCACACCGATTTGCCAGGTTTTATTGCGGAAGGCAACCAGCGTGCTGACAAATTAACATTGCCTGCGGAATTGGCCAACATACCCCAGGTATTTGAACAAGCAAAAGTAAGCCATGCAATGTTCCACCAGAATGTGCCGGCCTTGATTCGGATGTTCCATCTATCCCGTAGTCAGGCCAAGGCAATTGTGGCGACATGCCCTAGCTGCCAATCATACCAGCTACCATCTTTCGGCGGCGGGGTAAACCCTAGGGGCCTTAACAGCGGGGAGGTTTGGCAAACAGATATCACCCATTTCCCAGAATTCGGCAGACTCAAATACGTACACGTTTCAATCGACACCTTTTCGGGAGCGATTTATGCTTCAGCTCATGCTGGTGAAAAAGCAAGAGACGTGCGCAAACACCTAATCCAAGCTTTCGCCACCTTGGGGATCCCAAAAGAACTGAAAACAGATAATGGTCCCGCATATGCTTCACGTGAATTTGCAGCATTCTGCCAGGAGTGGGGAATCCTGCACCGTACAGGGATTCCGCACTCACCAACCGGACAAGCGATCATTGAGAGAGCCCACCAGTCTCTCAAGCGGATGCTGCAACGACAGGATGGAACCATCAGAACTGAGTCACCTGTAGTTCGGCTGTCAAAGGCATTGTTTACCTTAAACTTTTTGAATGGGACATTTGAAGACCTCGAACCTCCCATTTTCAAACATTTCAAAAATGATAAAAAACAAAAGTTGAAAGAGCACCCATTGGTGCTTGTTAAAGATCCAAAGACTCAAACTATTGAAGGCCCTTTCAAGCTTATTACCTGGGGAAGGGGATACGCGAGTGTCTCCACCCCAGGCGGGCCAAGGTGGATACCCGCGAAGTGGGTGAAGCCCCACGCGCCGGTGTCCACCGGAAAAGAATTGAAATCAGTTTCTTTTAATTGGAAACGTAGACGGAAACGCCCCGGAAACAGATAATCTGGGAATCCCTGAATAACCTTTGTTTATGTTATCCCTAATATTTTTCCGTTTTCTCTCTCAGAAATGCTCCTTTCCTTGATCCTGTGTGGTGCTGCCAGTTTCCTGCCCTTCCTGAGAGTAGGAAGTATCCCGCGGTTGGAACAAAATTTTACTGTATTTCCTGAAATTCAACGGGGAACTCCACAAATGCCAGCCATGGTGCCATTAACTAAAGAAGGAGCTGGAAACCATTTTGCGAGTACCCTTTTGGAAGGGGGTCTTTCTGAGTGGGATGCCCTTGCCCTGGGCCTTGCTCTTAGCTTTTCAGTCATTATTATTTGTATCACGTTAAGTTATTTATATAAGTTAATCTCTGCTTCTTAATGTGTTCTCTTCCTCCAGAAATGGCCATCCATCCAGTCACTGCAGTGTTCATGTCTGCCTGCCTTCTTGCTGTTGTTCAACCTTGGGTCATTCCTCAGCCGAGACAAAACGTCTAGGTCATGCTCGCAAAGACTTTGAAACAAGATCATTTGTGTTTAAATACTGCTGACCCATCCAATCCAATGTCCACGTGTCTGGTGGGGATCCCATTGTTAGAAAAAGATTATCCCCCTGATTTACTTTCCCTAAAAATCCGTATGAATCAAGTCATTCAGCGGTGGAGGAGATCCTTCATCGGCCGTCGGGTTACCAGGCCTCCGCCACCCCCACCAGCTTCTGTAATTAATCCTTTTGAATTGTGGGAGGACTGGGTGAAGGATCTCCCCCGTCTAGCCGCCGAACCAACTAATTCTGAACTTTTAAGTTCCTCGGTTGCCCCCAACTGTGTTCATTTTATGTTTACCCCTAAGAATTTTGCTAAGTCATATTCTTATGTTGTCCAACATGAAGTTGAATACCAAGCTGCTCAATGGTGCCACAACATCGCGCACGTTGAGATGTCTTCGACCAAAGATTTCGCCCCCCGACAGTTGCCGAAAGGCATTTTTCTGATCTGCGGAGACAGAGCTTGGTCTGGCATCCCCTCTCGCCTTCTCGGAGGGCCTTGCACTCTAGGGCAGCTTTCGCTGTTCACGCCCAGCAAAGAAATTGTAGATAGCTTAAAATCTGGCTCCAATTCGACCCGAAAGAGAAGAAGCTTTAAAGATTTGACGCCAAATTGTGACTCAAATGTGCTCCATTGGCCACATAATGAAAGAGCTGCTGTGTCTGTATTTCTTCCTTGGGTAGCAGCTGCCAAAGCGTTAGGAGAATTGGGACACTTGGAATGCTGGGTTGCTAAACAAGCCAACCTTACTTCCGCTGCCCTTAGCGACCTCCTCGAAGACAAGGAAATTACCAGACGCGCAACCCTACAAAATCGGGCAGCAATTTATTACTTCACAACCATCAGTGTGAAGAATTCGAAGGCCTTTACCTTACCTCAAAAGCACCCGACGTTCAACAAACCATCAAACAACTTCAAGGAATGATCCACCAGATAAAAGAAGGAACTGATGACTGGATGGCAAATATTCTATCTGGATAGGGCCTTTCTGGGTGGTGGGCTTCTCTTGTAAAAGATGTTTTCATTATCTTAATTGTTCTTATTTTAATATGTATTGCTTTAAGTATTTTCAGACATTTTATTTAACAACATTTTTAATTTATATAGTAAAAAAGGGGGAGATGTGGCGGTGACCCAGGCCTCCTTCTCATTCAAAGTGAATGAGATTCCCTGGAAGGACTGTCCTCCCAGGGACAGCGACCTTGAGGAGGAAGCCGAAGGTCACCACGCCCACTGAATGTCACTCTTAGACTCATCTCCGCCCTGGTTCCTCCCCTATCTCCTCCCAAGTTCCGCCCTTTATGAATATGTATCTATCCCCAGAAAGTTCTGTGTTCCTTGTACCCCCATTGGTTAACTTGTTACCACCCTTCCCTATTGGTTCTCTGTTATGATGTAATGTTCCCCGATTGGTTCATATGTTTCCACGCCTACCCTGAGAGTGTTTTTAAACCCATGCTCCCTGTGTTCTGGGCTCTTCGCCTGGCCCTCCTTCCGTCCCCACGTTCGCCTGTCCTTCAGGGCAGGGAATAAAGGATTGGGATTTGTAGCCAGTGGAGAGTCCTCTCTCTGTTTCTTGCCTGCGCCTTGCCGTCCCAACACCACCTGCTTGCCTTCAGCTCCCTGAAGAGGCTGAAAGCCTGCCCGTCTCCGGAGCCTGAGGGTAAAGCGCCGAAGTCCTGCGAACCCCTTCGGCTGCAGTAGCTGAGCGCGCTCCTCAACAGTCGCTCCCGGCTTGCCCATCCGGGCTGAAAGAGGCGAGCCAACCGGCGGCGGCACAATTACATTATTTACAAGCTACTACAAGTTGGTAGCAGCTCTCAGACCAAAACTGCTAAGGACACACAACACCATTCTAGCCTGGTTTTAAAGCTGATGAGGGGCCACAAGACAAAAAAGAGTAACAAGTAGTCTTTAGAATTAGAAAACTCAGTGACAGGTATGTCACAGGAGCAGCTTAATTCAGATTAAAAAAAAAAAAAAACAACAAAAAACTCCAAAAAGAAATAGCCATGCTGATCTCTTAAGGGACCAGGCTACAAGGCAGCACTATCCAGGATTTTTCATCTATGTTTTGCTTACTCTCACGAGGAAAAAAAGCCAAAAAATCTGCAAATTATGTTTCCTCTTCTGTCTGAGAGCTTGCACACCTATGGTTTCAGTAAAGCTCAAAGCAGAATTTGCACATTAACTTCCACTTGCTCTTTAAAGGAGTAGCAGCTTTCACTCCCATCCGGGAATAACAGCAATGTTGTTACGGAGGAGCAACAGTGGTGTTTGCACTGCACAATTCAGACAGTGAGCATCAGTCACAAAAGTGAATGCTTGGCATTTATAAACACACTGCGGTTTTTCCTCTTATTCACAAGTCCAGCAAACCCCTTATTTTAGGAAAATTAAATGTAGAGCCCCATTTTACTATAGGACACTGATTAAATTATAATGCAACACAGACAGCACCAACCAAACACTGAGAAAGGAATTCAGTCAAGACACAAACCACTCAATTGTAAGTCAGCTTCAAAAAATCCTAATATTCTAGAAGGAGTAATATTAAAGTTGTTAGGACAACAAGAACAGCCTTGTTGTCTACAGTCTATACACTGATTTTACATAAATAAATGAAAAGGGATTATTGTTAGTGGCTTACACGTAAATACTGTTTTCCTTTCTCGTTATATCAGTTAAGTTTCATGCACTTAACATTTAAAAAGAAACCATGAATTCTTCTTACCTCCCCAATGAAATCCTATAATTAGGAATTTGTTTTACTAGGAATCAGATCTCTTGGTCTCTACAAAAGCAAGGCTTCTACTAATGTCAATGGGAAAGTTTGCAATCATAGTATCAGCTAAATTAATTTTCCCATAATCAGTAACGCTGAACAGAAATCTTGGCATAACATGGCAGAAAAAAATCACAAACGTGAAAAATCTGCTGCCATTCAGGTAAGTTTAGGGCTTCTCAATGGTCCATCAATTGCTAAAAGCAACAAACAAACTTTCTTAGCAATACAGTATCAGATCCTAAACAGGTAGCACCCATTTTCAAAGCCGTTTTTAGATATTACTGTCAATAAATGTACAGACAGCAGCACATTGAGAACAGATTACTGGAATTGGCAGAGCCATCTCAGTTATTTCAATGCCTGCATTACATACAGCAAGTGCAAGTATTGAATAAAGCTCATAATGCAGTAGTGAATGCAAACAATATCAAGAAAATAACATACCTGGAAGAGAAATCCTGTGTTTACTTAGTAATACCTCATTAAGAACATCTAAACTACATCTCAATCAATATACCTACACAAGTGACCTTCATCTCCTCACGTACATTTTTCCTCCCTTTCCACAAGCTATGCTGCTTTTACTGGATATTTTATGACATTTTTTATCACAAACACATTTTCTACCTTTTCTGAAGCTCCACTTCTACCTACAATAAAGTGGAAGCTCCTGCACTAAAACATACCATGACAGTCACGATCTACAAATAAATAGTGATGCAAAACATGTGAACCCCTTCAGAACCACTGTGATCATGAGGTTCAGCTTGGCCTTACCCAACACTTCCCAGCCTCCATGTGCCTCTGCCCCCACCAATCCCTGAGGAGCAGCACTATCCTCACAACTGCTCTGCTACAGCAACAAATGAGGTAAAACAGAAAACCCTGCTCCTCCCTGTCTCCTTTCCAGGGCAGTGTGCCTTTCTTCCCTCAACATTTTGGGGAACTGTGGGGCAAAGAGCAGCAAGGTGGTGCTGCTGAGCGAGGGGCATGAGAGGAGGAGACATGGATGGGAAAAGGAGCAGCACTGAATATGGGAGCCCTCCGGGAACAGGGGGCAAGGGCAGCACAGCATCTCTGCACATCCCATGGAAGACTCCACAAGGGACAGGCTTCAACTCCAGCAGAAACTGGAAAAATTAAGGATTAGAAAATAACTAGAGTAAGATTAATAATTTACAGACCACTTACAAAGACTTTCTTTCTTAGAGCTCTGTTCAAAAACATCTATATATATAAGTAGTCCTGGCAGAACTGCACAAACAACATGCAAGTGCTCCACATGTTCATGAGTGCATTCATGTGGAAGTGCTGGGAAAGCTGCATGGGCAAATGCCCGCCCTGTGATAAATCACGACCATAATCATGCCTGCTAATATCAAATGGTTATGTGAGCCTACCAAGAGCAAAAAAATTTGAAGATTTAATCCCATTTAGACAGATGCACATTCAGCTAGAAAAAGGTGAAAATGAGAACATTTCTTTCAACGAATGTTGAAAAGAAATCCAGGTAACAGCTAAGTTAATTATCTTACTTGTAAAAATATAAGTTAACTGACTTCTGCAGGAAGTTCTGATACCAAAAGTAAGGTCTACCTAACAAAAAAAGAGAGCAAAAAGACAGGGAGTAAAAAACAAATTTTCAAGCAGTAGCCAAAGCAATTTCAATTGGTATTACTGAAGGAATACATTCCAAGGTGATAATGTCTATTTAAAAAAACCTACAACAAATATAAGTGCTTTCTGGACAACATCCTTTCCAACTTGTATTGTACCATTCTTCCTTCTTTCCCTATAAAATTCCACAGCACTGCAATTCCATCCACTGAGTAGCTCGTATCTCAGCTTAAAGGGGAAAAAAGTAATAAAATCTAATTTCATCCAGCTAAATATTTTGGCAGCTATTCTGCACTAAAAATACACACCATAATTTAGAATAAATGTTCCAAATCAGTTCAATCCTTGCTCACTTCAAGCATTATCATGAACTTTAGCACTTGCTTTCCTAAACCTTGTTAACACATGTATGACCTTCAACAGAAAACTGTATTTTTAGTTTCTCTGAGCTGCAAAACTGAAACTGCATCATAAAAAAGGCAACAGCAGGTCTGCCAAGCCAACTTTATGTTTTAAAGTTGTTTTTTTTTTTTTTTACAAGACTGTGCATATGTGGAAGAGAAAAATTAAGAGAGTGCTCAATCAGCTTTTTGCAGCCTTGATGGAAATGAAACTTTTATGTTCCTAATATGATATTTATAAACAACTCCAAAGTTCTGGCCATTGAGTCATCTCTGGCTTTTGGCTTGTCTTCAGCTGAGGGGATTTTACAGAGTGCGAGCAGGCACCGTTTGCACTTTACTGGCGCCCTCAATCACCATTGCAGCGTTTAGGCAGAAACACACAAACAGAACAGAGAACACAGACTGTGCAGGCAGCCACAAAACTCACTTGGCACTGCATATGTCATTCTGGATTTCTCTCACAGTCTCTTCTGTTTTTCCCCTCCCTTTTTTTCTTCTTCCTTTTGTTCTGTTGCTGTTTTGGGTTTCTTTAATCTCCATCAGGGCAACAAACACCCGCAGCCATCCAAAAGGCAGCCTTGGCTCCCCAGAACCCCCAGGAAAGACCACGGACTGTGCTTCACCAGCTGCCTCCTAACCTGTGGGGAGGTTTCCTTACTGGTGCCACTGCTGCCTACGCGCAGTAAGTGGAGATTTCCCTGACAACACGATGCCACATGCAACTGTCCCATTCTTCTAAGCTCTGTGTTAATGAACTTGCAAGTGACTGCAAGCATTTCTCCATCCTTAGGAAGAGGTGCACTGCACTGCCCAAACTGAGCCAGAACACCAGTAAGTGGCTAAAAAGGATGATGTTAAGTGAAGCAGGGTGTATAATGTGACTTTTGAAATGCAGGCAAATTAATTTTTAAGTATGAATCCCTTCTATATAGATTTTCCATTACCAGGAATAAAATTAAAGAAGTGTCTGCTTAACTGGGAAAAGAACACAACAAAAATCCTAAGGAAAACTAAGTATATTCCTTCCCTCGCATCCATTACTGTGAGCTTACAAAGACTCTTTCTTTAATGAGCACTTGCTTACTGGAAGTGATGAATATTTCAGATGTTCTTTCAAAATAAACATGGAGAACCTAATACAGTATTCATGGCATAGACGAATTTCAAAAATGAATCCCCCAATAACCAGAAAGGAGCATTAAGAGATGAGCATGGAAAATTATAAATAGTACACAACAGGTACAGTATAATAGTGTATATCACTTTTAGTCGTTTATATCTGTCCAGACCATTTTCAACTGGAAAACACTGCTTATTTTCCCCCTGTACAGAATTTGTGAACAGGTTGGTCCTAAGCAGCACAGTTAGAACACAAGCCCCCTAAGTAAATAAATGTACATCTATCAAAACTTAGGAAAAACCCCAAAACTCTGTGTATTATTGGAAGAAAGTACTACAAATCCTCCTTTAAGAAAGTTAAGAATACTACTTGAAGAAAATACAAAGAAAATGTCTCTGGTCAGATGCCCTCAGTCACTACCAATCATAAAATCCAACACTGAAGTTATAATTCAACAGATAAGACACCACCACTTTAGATGGCTGTCCCACCAACAGCAGAAGCCAGGTTAGTCATATAACAATATCCCATTTCTAAAAATGTCCTAGTAAAGAAGTCTGCAAATTATGCAGCTTTCTTTAAGTTTACTGCAGCTGACAGAGCTGCAATGTAACTTAAGATGCCCAGCCTCCCTTCTCCCAGCCAAAAACAAAGGCCAACCCCAATTCAGCATTTCATGAGATGCCTTCAGAGGTACTGCGCCTTCTTTGGTGGCTGCAATTGAACAAACTCTTAGGAAATACACTGCAGCACCACAAAACAAAGACAAATACTAGAAAACACAAAGAGCAGTACCTAAAACCAAAGAGGAAATACCACAGAACCAGTTCAGCAAAGGAAAAGTCAAGCCAGAAATCAACCCAGGTCCAACTACTGACATGGATACTACACACACACACAGAACCAGACAAGCCTTTCCATTCAAGAGCCAAGGGTGGAAAAAAACCCTTCAGAAGGCTTTTTGGAAAGGAGAGGAATGACAGAATCATATTACACAGCAACCTGCTTGGCCACGGAATCACGAACAGTGGCAAAATGAACTCAAGAGGAAAATCTCAAGACCAACTTTGAGCCACTACTGCATACAGACACCCAACACAAGGTATCTGTCTGTGACCAAAACCACATTTTCCACACTTTGCCAGAACTGGCATCACATCAATTACACATTATAAACTGACTCATTTACAAACACTCCTTATTTTGCATGCTACTGTCAACAGCACAAAACACAGAATGAGCAAATACTTCAACTTTTAGCCACAGCCATGTGCTGTGTTACAAAGAGCAGCAGTAATTAAAATGAATAACTAAAATCATACCCACAACAATGAAAATACTAATATTTTAATAGCTTAATTATTTTAACACAAAAAAAGCACATTTGCTAGTCTTGTACAAACACAGTTAGTGTTAGCACACAGGTAGGTGGTTTGCACAACTACTCCACATGAAAAGGAGAACCCTTGGCGCTGGACAAGTTATTTGCTCCTTACTCAATCTTAACTTTGGTTTGTCTTACCAAAATTTCTGTAATGTGTAACAATGATAACAAAACTGTTAGGAAATTGGGATGTTTTCAAGTAAAATTACACTACAGACCATTACACTACAAATCCAGTATGTCCAATAACTTCTGAAATTTTAGTTCAACAAAAAATAGTTCAACAAAGTAAGTTTAACAACATACATTTTGTTCGCATTTTCACTAGCTTCATCTTACATATAGCATCCATCTTACTTGCCCCATCCATCCTCCAACATGTTAGTTTGCAACAAGAGAATTAATGACTTATTTCTATTCAAAATATTCTAAAGATTAACTGAAAGAAGCAGTATCAATACACTACCTGTTACTTTTTGAAAAAAACCAAAACCCAAAACATTAGCCAGGAGAGTAGCAAGTCTGTATTTCGGTATAAAAACCAAGACATTTGCATTTGAAAGACCTATTCTTGTTATCATGAAAGATAGCCATCTTAAAAGTGTGGAAGGAACATGTTACCACGTGAAACTGAAGGTTGTTGTAAGTTTACAGAATTTTCAGTTTCAGTTGAGGTATTCAAAAGTTTAAAAAAGAGAGGAAATCAAAACTTCAGTAAAGTAAGTATAAAAATTCCACTTTTGTTAACTTGGCCTGCAGTTTAACATTGACTTCTCACATAAAATTTCAGATGCCATAAAATCTGTATGCTAAAAACATTTATCTGTTACCTTTGGAAGTATGAAACTAGGAACAGAGAAATTAAAGGGAACGTTCAATGCAAGGGAAAACAAACTTTTGGTCTGCAGACTTGGGCAGGAAGGTTCAAATATGTCTACAACATGCTCGAGAGAAAGAGGAAAGAAAGGACATGTTCTGTGCTCTTAAAATTAGCTAATCTGCTGAATAGCTGGAAAGCACCGCTACCCAGCGTTTAACCCTGTGTCTTCCTGGGCTGTATGACAAGAAAATGCTGCTCAAAATGGGAGGGGATAAATATCAAAGCAATCATCGGTTACCTTTAAAACTCTTTGCTTCCTCCTCTGAGGCCTTTTGTTTTCTGTTAGAACCTAAAAAAACATCAAATTGCAGAATATAAGTTGTGGTCACAAAGGCAAGCAGACACCTCCGATTTTTATTATGGAACAGCGATATTTCTGCAATACCCCGAGTGCTTTACACGCGGCAGTTCCACGGGCCGGCGGCGGCTCCCGGCGGCCCGTCCGCCGCCCCCGCGGCGCCCCTCACATCGCGGGAGCCCCACGTTCCCCCTCACGGCGGTGGCGCCCCAGCCCCGCCATCTTTGCTTCCTGCCGCAGCGGCGGCNGCGCGGCCGCCCGCAAGAGCCGGCACGGAGCCGGCGCCGCCCCGCAACCCCGGGCACGGCCCAGGCGGTGCGGGCCACCTGCCCTGGGCGCCGGGGTCGCTCGTTTTGGCGAGGGCTGCGATGAGAGCGGGGTCAGGCGAGGACACGGCCCCCGTGCACCCGCACGCGTGCGCACACCGCCGCGCACCGGGCGGCACAGCCCTGACCCTCTCCGTGAGCCACACTGGGGATGCACCGTCGGGCACCAGCGGCCGTGGCGGGGCTCCGCAGCCGGATCGTCCTGCAAAGAGTGGAAATCGCCGCTTACCTGGTGGAAGCCGCAGCCAAAGGGCCTGCCTTCACCTGCTCTCCCAAGCCGAGGGAACGCGACGCTGCAACAGCCTCCTCTAAAATCTCAGCCTGGGGCCAGGAGCCCAGCGCCCACCGAACCCAAAAGCCGGCGGCCCCTGCCCTCCCACCGCAGCCCCGGTGAAAAATATGCCGCCGTCTTCATCCCTTCCTAGAGCACCCAACAGAACAAATCTGCTGCAAACGGACTGCGATGAGAACTCGCCACCACACAAACATCAAGTGCAATTATTTTCCCACAACTCCACCTGCTTAAAACCTCCATCCGGATGGAAGGAGGGCGGAGGGGTCACAGCTCTACCAGTTGTCACACCGAGCCCTCATAGATCACACGGACATTGGCTAACTAGGGACAACAAACAAATAACAACGTATCTAACACTGCAGTCACCGAAGCATTCACTGAAACAATTCCCAGCAGACATCTAAACCAGAACCACGGCTTTATGCACTAAAGATAAAAGCCAGTAAGAACACTTTTTCATCAGCTACCAACTGCAATCTGAAACTGTTTTCTTATCTAGTGCTACACTGTAATGTAATTACTGTCCACTTATTGGTGCAAATCAGTTAAATAGAAGAAATGCTCAGATGTGGACACAACTGATGCCCCAGTGTAGCAATTAAATCAGAGAAAGCTGTTGCCCATTTTCTTTTGTCTGATGCTACCTTGTATCTTAGCTCTTCATTTGTTGCACCAGAATGATGTACTAAATAGGATTTAGGATAAGGTAAAATTAAAATACTGATTTATAATTTTTTCCCCAAATACCCTAAGTCAGCAACATTATTTTTGCACAATAAAAATCAGAGAGTGGAAATCACATACACTTAGTGATCTGATTCTTCTTTGTAGTTTTGGCTACTTAAGATGCTTTACAATACAGGGGGAAAAAGGAACAGTATTTTGTTTGCTTAGAAATCTAAGACCCTATATTCTGATTTAGTCCCCAGACTGGTGCATGCACTGGACAGCACTGGACAGTAGTTTTAGGTTTCCTTATCACCTCATGTTAGGGGTCCTCAGACACAAGGAACAAAAGAAACCTCTTCAAATAATTTCCTCATAAAAGCTTTAAGAACCAACACAGAAAATAAGGAGCAGTGAAGAGGCAACTTGTTAAACATAGCCTCTGAAAATAACTAGCACAAACTAATCCATCTCACTGTAATTTAGGCTGCATTATAGTCCACATCCAGGATCACAGAGAAATGGCAAAGTACTGTGAGTTGTAATTATTTTACACTCCCACAGAGCATGAGTGTCTGTGTAAAACAAGAGTAAACTGCACAACCCCAACTCCCTGCCCTGCATCCGTGGGGTAGAGAAGGCTGTATGCAGCTTTGCGCATCACACACATTACCAGACTCCTCTAGCTGTGTGCTATCCCCTTACAAAACTCTCAAGTATCATATTCAGGAGTGGTTTTATGTGCACTAACTTTAAAATTCAACTGGCTTAAATATTTCTGGAGTCTATTGTAAAATAAATACCACATAGTCTAAATTTCTTGATTATAGCTAGGCCTGGCTGGAAAACAAGAATTCCATTTTGCTTTTATTTTTTTGAGATTTCGACACTTGGTTTTGTTCCAAAGCAGAGCAAACCTTTCAAAAATTCAAGAGGAGACAGATGGGATGTGGGAGACCAAAGTTCAAGCCCCTGGTCTGCACCAGGCAGAAAACCCTTACCACCAATATGTTCTAATAATTCTCATCCCCTTTTTGAGTTTGAAACAGAAATTTCATTTCTCAAGGCTTGAGAAACTTGTCCCAAAAATTGTTGCATTAACACAGATAGTAGCTGTGAAAGGTTCCTGTTAAATCAGCATTTTCCATTCAAGGAATGGCTTACTGGAAAGTTCCCAACCAACTTGAATTGCAGCATCCTTTTTTAATATGTCTGGGTTTTTCAGCAGCGTGTTAAAAACCCACAGGCAAGCAAGCCCTTATTGTTATTTAATATTCCATGTTACTCAGATTACAGCTATTAAATAAGACGTCTCGAGACACCTTGGGCAACCCAAGTGAACTAACACTCTGTGACCTCATTTTTTTGGTCAGTTTGTTGACTACAGGTCCCACTAAATCTAGCTATTTAGTTCTAATAGGAATTAAAGCTCTCCCCAGCAGATGCTTTCAACCCAAGAGGGCTCCCTGCCTCAGCAGGACCCTAAAATGTAGGCACCTTGCCTTGACAAGCCCTGCAGAAAGCAGCCTTTGGAGATGAGGGCTCCCCACACTGACAGCTCGGCAGCAACCCCTTAATTTTATGGCCTTTGGGGCAAGAGGAGCTGTGGGGCTGTGAACTCCTTCAAGTTCAGCTCGGAAACTGGAGCTGCTCGGCCTGACACCCTCGTGGGCCAGGGCAACAGCTCCCCCAGGAGAAGAACCCCACAGGCAGCATTTGCATCAGCACCGTGCATGCTGCTCCATCTGCCTGGCCAAAATGGGAACCCTTCTGCCGTGGAGAAAAGAAAATAAACTGTGGGCCACCTTCCCTGTCCACATGCTACTTTTGAAACCTACAAAATCTTCACCCCACACTGCAACTCATCAAGACAGTAGACCCCTAACAGTACATTGCAATGCAATGGCAGCAAAGCAGACCACTTCTTGGAATTAAATCTGCTTTTTGGAATGAAATAGCTGTGAAACAGCCCTCAGTTACTGCTATACTGTTTCAGAAAACAGCAGTCATTAAAGATGGTGGAAGCATCACAATCCTGTGTGTGTAAGCTTCTCAAACTCTTCACTGTGAAGTATTCCTGCATTATTCATTCTGAGAGGGACAGCAACCCAAGATAAAGCCTTTTTCCTCTTCTTATGAAAGCTTGCTCACATTTTATTTACTGGGCTGCTCTTTCGAAAAATTCAATAAGCAAAAAAAACGTTTTCCCTCATATACTTTAGGATTCTTCTTTACCAGCTCCTAACCAAACAGGCACAGTGTGAACCCCTCAGGAAGAGGGGCATTACATGCAACAATATTGCTACACACAGGGGCTGGGAACTAGAGCGAACAATGCCTTATTCAGACTTTCATGATGTCACATCCCTGCAAAACCCATTACATTCAGGAAGGTACAATATCACTGGAGGTTTATGTGGCTGTTACTTTTAAATGGTATTTTTCAAGTCCAATATAGTTTTCAAATCTTTATCTGGATTATGTGTGAATTAACGGAAGTAACAGTAACCTAACTAATGCCAGTTCCAAACATGCAACCGATATTCTCCAAGGGCTGAGTGCTTGTGCATTCGTGGGTATGGGTGTTGGAATATGCACTTCAGTTTACCTTCACGGCTTCCACCAGCCATGGCTTCCCCGTAACTGTAAATCCACGTAATACTTAAAGAAAACCAACACTTTTTCTTTCAGATTCAGCACCTACGGACTGCCAACCCTCACACTGACTACACAGTCATGTAATGCACACAGCTCTCACTGACTTCACTGGGCCTTTTGCATTTTTTAGTTAGAATGGGGAGAGATAATTCCCTTTAAGGCAAAATACCAACATTTAAACTATGCTCCTGCAGAGCACATCTATCCCCCTACACCCTCCTCCCAGTTAATCACCTCCAAAAAATGCTTACATTCCACCAACATGAGAGAAAGAAGCGTGACTCTTCAGAACCAGGAACACACTAAAGCCAACCTCATTTCTTTTAATTATTTATGTTCACTTTCTATACCATAGACAGAGACCTACGGTTTCAGGTTTTCCCCAGCTGCTTTCTATTTGAAACACATTACTGTCACAGAAGTCCCAGTGCTACCAGTCTGGGAAAACAATGGGATTCCCTGCAATCTTATCTGAAGGATGGCTGCTAAACTGGGTGATAGCATTCCCCATCCCCCAACACCCTCCCCTGTATCTCAACATCTTTAAAGAGCTGATGTAACATCATAGAAATACTTTCCTCTCTCATTTCCTCAGAGCACAGTTTCTAGAGATTGAAAATGAGGCAAGGCTTCTTTCTAGGAATATCTGGAAAGGCACCAGGTTTCATTCAAATACAACTTTAAAAGAAAATACCTGACATGTTCTTAAATATCAAGAATACTTCATTTCCTTCATGCAGCACCCTGAAATTTCATACAAAATTTAACAAGAAATGAAGGAGGCCTCTGGTGCAGCTCTGAATCTATCACACAGAATGTGACCAGTCTAATGAAATAAAAGCACACCAAAATAAAAGCTGCCAAAGAAAATAATAAAAACAAGGAATCTCTCACAAAGAAAGTAAAAGGAGTGCCCAGAGAGGACAAAGGTGAAGGGGCAAAGCTAATCTGCAAGGAGAAGGTCAGGCTGAGCAACAAGAAAAGAAGTATGTTTAGACTGGAAAACAAAGGTTGACAGAAAAGTTGGAGTGCTTCCTTTCACTGACCCTGCCAAAACCCTTTTTAAAACACGGCTTTTAGATCACTTCCTCCCTCAACTCCACAAATTCTCTACCATGAGCTTTTCTTCAATCCCACTGACTAAATATACAAAAGGACATAATGTCACTACTCTTTTGCTGTAAAAAGTCAGGATAAGTCTCTACCACTTTTATTGTTTTAATACCTATCTTAAGTCACATTATAGCTGTCCCTCTCCTCACTTTTTTTTAAGAGCATTAAGGAGTAGTTGAGACAGAAATATGTTTTTGAATGAATTCTGAGCTACGCTGTTCAAGCCTACTTCCCTAAACATCATACCTTAAAATATACTTCCCCCACAAAGGGGAATACATCATATTCCCTCACTGCTACAGGATTCTTCTTTCTGCTTGCCTACCTTAAAACCAGAATGGACTTCTCTGCCAACCCTGGTAAGCACAGGACAGAGCAGTGAAAACAGGAGGTCTCCTGAGATCCCTGCAGCTGATGGGAATTTCTACGTGCTGTAAGAACACACCATTTTAATGAAATTGCTCTTGAGAAAGGTTTTGCAGGTGCATTCTCTCCAGTGTGAACTGCTCCACTCAGAGTACACATTGGTGCAGAGACTTGTACCTCATTTTCCCACATCCCAAGGCAAATGTCCCAGTGATTTAACTACCAAGACTGCCTCTCTCCCTCTGTGGTTCAAGTACTATTGGATCATATGAAGAGAACACTCCCAGCAGGACCTGGCAGTGCAGAGTCTAACTGCAGCTCAGAGAATTCTGTTGGGATGCGGGAAAACTATGTTCAACTCCCTACTTACCTGATTTAAAGCCTGATCTTGAACTGAAATCCCTCAGAAGGTCAGTGCTGTTATCATATGTGCATACAGACTGTCTTTTCCCCTCCTCTTTGTTCCAAAAGTTATGACCTGGGTTATAAAAGGCTGATGGATCAGAAAAATGAGTAAGAAACACAGAGAAAGAAAGTATGTATGGGGAATGTGGTAAAAGACAAAGGGAGAGTGGAAGGAGAAGTGAAATGAGAGAAACAGAAGAATAGACAATTAGAAAGGCAGAGAGATGCGAAAGGGGAAAATGCAGCTACAACTTGGTCCTGAAGTTTACAAATTGATTTCCACCAAATCTCTCATCCCAAGCAAATTACTTTAACTGAGCCAAAGAGCAAACAACCTGTCTTCCTTTGCTTTTAGCCTTCAGTATTTTAAAATTCCAACACTCTCCCTAGTAATTCACAGTCTCCTAAGACCACCCTCAATCTCCTTCCTCCTCCTATTTTGTGCTTAAATCTTTCTCATTTCTTCATGCACTCTGATTAATCTATTGTTTTGCCCAATATACCAATACCTGGGACACAGAGTTAAAGCCATATTTACCTTTGATTTAGTGGATTTACAAAACAGGAACAAGACTAACTCCAGCTCACTCTAACCTACACTTCCGTAGATGACACGAGGAAGTTACTGCACAACCTGTTAGCACCAACAGTAACCCTGAACTCTCTAAAGCTATAATGTGGCCAGCATTTTCCTTTGCAGCATTTTAAGATGCACTTCAAGCCTCAAAAGAGTGACTTAAATTGCAACTTCTTTGTCTTACCTCAAAAGGTAGTGCGATTGGTGGTGGTGGCTTTTTCAGTTCTTCACATTTTCTCTTTTTACATATCCGGTGACTAGTTTTGCGCTTCCTGCAACAGCTGCATTCCTCACAATTTGTTTTCCGCAGACAGGGCTCACAGACTCCACAACGTCTTCGTTTCTTTTTCTCCAGCATAGGGAGCAGAGATGAATATGGAACAGGGTAATCTGGATTTTTAAGTGAGGACAGCCCTGAGGTCTCAACTGCTTCAGTGCTGTTGCTCACGTTGTCCTGAACCAAATTCAAGCTTACTCCGACACTTCCCAGCTGTGATGAATAATCATAATGCTGCAGTCTTGAGTCAGCTGGCAAATCTGCATTTATGGCTTCTTCTGAGGCAAGAGCAGAGATTTCCATGCTTGAAGGCAACTCCGAAACAAAACCTGCAGAGAATTGTCCAGAGCTTTCAGCAGAGATTTTATCAACTGTGCTTTTTTCTAAATCTGAAGATAAAGTGGGGACATATCCTGAATTCAAAATTAATGTCTCTGCATCAATACATTTAACAAGCTGTTCAATGTCGTCTGCTTCAATATTGTTTAAAGAGGTACTGGAGACTGGTTCACATACCGCAAATATATTTTTTGTGTCAAATCTTGAATTCTCTCTTGTACAGCTCAAATCTGAATGTGAATCAAGTTCTTTGTGAATGGGTACAAAATCCACAACCAGTTTCATGGGGTATTCTGCAAGTGAGCTTGCACCTTCAAAATGTAAAAGCAAATTTGATTCAGAGGCAGCTACAGAACTGGAATTTGAACCAATGTCTTTATTCTCAGATTCCAAATCCCAGCCCGCCTTCAAGCAGGACTCTGCAAATGAGCTTGCATCTTCTAATAAATGTTCTTGTGAGTTAAACTCAGAGGTAACTAGAGGTGCAGAATCCAAGTCTTGTTCTTCCCTAGGTAGCACCATGTCCAACCCCGCTCCAATGTGGAATTTGGCAAGTGTGACCGACTCTATCAGCACTGCTGAGCTGAGGTCTGAGGTATCAACAGAGCTGGAGTCAGGTTCTGTACTGTTAGGCACCACATTGAAGGGAGTCTCTGCATGTACCTTCGAGTTTGATTCAGAGGCAAGTAGAGAGTCAGAAGGAGAAGATGGAAGCACCAGCACAGCATCTTCAACAAATGCTTCAGCCAAACCACCTGTATCAAGATCACTGGGTATCCACTCACAGGGCAGGTCTTCATGCTTAGATTTCACCTCTGAAGCTTCTGTACCATTATCAGTTACCTGAATGTTTGGAATGGAGTTATCCGAAACAGATATTTCTACCTCCTTGTCCTGACTGGCACATGGGATAACAGGCTCTTCACCTGCCCTACACAGACAGCCTTCTACAGGCAGAGCAGCTAACTCATTTTGTGCTAAATCTTGTTTCAAAGCTATTTTACCTGTTTCATCATTTTTCTCTTCTGCTACTGCCAGGGCTTTTTGTTCATGTTTTTCCTTTGTTTCTAGCCTTTTTTGTGCTACAGCTTTCCTGGGTTTTGCAATTATTGGAGTTTGGGACAATCTTCGGGAAAAGGATCGGTTACGGAGAGACATCGTAAAGCCATTGATGTTGAAAGAATCCTGGTTGTGAAAGAGGATATTGTCAGCTTTCTCCAAGCTCACCCAAGATGCTCCAGACAAGGTTCTGGTTACACTGCTCCTGAGAAGTCTACCTGAAGAGCTCATTATTGGTTTCTTTTCTTGCTGTTTTTTCTTAGTATCTTTTTCTTGCACTGGCTTTTTACCTTTTCCAGAACTAACAGCTTTTGTGGAAGTCTTTGTGGCTTTCTTTCTCCCTTGGCTAGATTTCTTTTTGCTCTGGTTAGTTTTTCTTTTGCCTAACTCTTCTTTTTTGGCTGATCTGGAAGGCCTCGCATGGTGAGCCATGTCTGTGGAGCAGGAGGAATGTTAAGAAGAGAGATGGAAAAAAATCATGAGCTTTTGAGAGACCTCTTCAGTAGAAAACCGCATACTCCCATTGCTGCTTTCTGTGCTGATACAATGTCAACTCTGAAATAGAAAAAGATACCAAACATCATTAATATACTCCTAATTAAGAAAAGGTCCACATACATTCAACTGACCATTTTTAATATTTAAAAATACAGAGGTAGACTCAGAAATAGCAGTATTGGGTGTTATATTCAAGTAGTACAAAAGCTTTGAAAATATTAGTATACTACAAAATAAAAAGCTTGCCTAAAGGCCTGTAACACAAACAAAGAAGCAAACTGAACTCAAATGACCAGGCAACATCACATATTCACTATTTTATGTCATTTCTAAAGCATTGGAGTTTTCTCAATTTTATTAACAGTTCATTAACCAACAAACTTCCCTTGAGTAAGGGGAAGTTCATATTTATCAGCGTAAGGACATTCAGGAACAAAAGAACAAAGCTGAGTTTATTTTGTGCATGTGTGTGCACTCAAATCATCACCAGGGCATCTATCATTCTTTCATCATCCACTGGTAGCCCACCATGGTACAATTCCAGATAAAATGGGAGAAGTAACTAGCTCCCCAAGGAGATCAATTTGTGGTATTACAGGGGAACTGGACCAGGGAAGAATTGGTCTTTCCCAGTGTTACCTTCCAGAATACCTTCACTGCACACTGTATTACATTCCCAGCCTTGATTCCATACTGTCTACCTATATCAGATGTTTTTTGCAGGGCAGATGTCTCTGCTTCATCACTACGACTTAACGAATTCACCTTCAAAAAAACACCACACATCTGTTCCAAGCTTTTGTCCCCAGACACAACTGCAATGCACAGGTCCCCCAACTCCCCAAACACAATTGAATCATCTCAAAAGATACAACAAATTTTTCACGCTCCAAACCAATTTCCTTCAAGGTGGGTTGGGTATTTTTTGAAGTAAAGCAATTCTCGCAAGTACATATTTTTAAGCACGCAGCGCTTTTTAAGTACCTGTACAAGGCTTTCAAAGATTTAGCTGTTTGAATTGAACAGGTGGATAGACAACGGCAGCCTTAAAATCGGAACAGGCAGAGTCATAGGCTCTATAGTCTCCAGCAGAAGTTACCTTCCCTTCAATATCATTCTTTTGAACTCCTTAAGCCCTAATCAAGTCACCTCCAGGCCTTCTGCACCTCACTGATGGGAAGAGACCAAGAAAAGGAAGAACAAGAAGTATGGGGATGATGTCTAAAATCCTGACCTCAAAAGGAAGCAAAAGAAAGGGAATCTTGGCTTCTAAAGGAAATAGAAAAGTAAAGAAGAGTGCTACCAGGTTCCTGACATCACCACTCCCTCCTACGACCTCAGTCCCCATCTTGAAGTCAACAGGGTGATCGCATGGAGGCTGCACTTCCCCACAGCCTGCTCTGAGCTCTGCTGAAGGTGGGGAGAGCTTTGCTAATGCAGCCCAAACAGCACTGCCCCAAGAGAGGTTCATTATCCTGCCGAGGAGATGGGCTGGCACAGCCAACTCACACTGCCTCTGTGTGGGGCCAGCAGCTTGCTGCTCCCCAAAGCAGCACGCTGGCAGCCAGCCTGTTTCTGGCCAGCTGTTTTGTCGCAGCCCTGGGCAGGCTGCCCAGTGGCCACAGCACCCACTAAGGCTAACAGAACTCCCCAAACTCTTTTTGAGTAGCTTATTTAAAGCATTTTGAAGCCTGGCTCTTGTTTATTCAGCTGTAGTAAGCCAATTGATCCTCTGTATTACAAGATATAAACCATCTTATCTAAACATGATGTGATTATCTTGTATCACATCTTCATATTGCATATCAGATAAACATGATTACTGAGATAGCAGGTTTTTTCACACACATGAATACCATTTAGAGCCAGTAGTGCTGTACAAGACAAGGGTAAACACACTTCTCAGGTCAGCTCAGAAAACAGTGCCCACCAAACACACAATAAACCAGCTGAATAAATAGCATCCCTCCTCCATCACAGCAACACATCCAACCTAGAGAGACTAAGTAGACACGCACAGTTGTTTATAGTTGTGGGTGAAGCTTCAAAGGTTGCAGGAGAGACCTGAACAGCTACCACAGAAGCACTCCATAAAAGCTGGGTCATATAGTAAAACAAATACAATGCTGAAATGAAGGTTATCCGAGTACTCTCCTCCCTCTACCCTTCTCTGGAGGCACATGGGGGAAGGGGGACATGGTCATTAGGAGTCACTCCATGAATCAAAGAGGGCATCACATCAGCCAGTCCATGAAATAGTTGTTGGCAGCCTGCAAAAAGCCTCCCCAGTTTCTTGGGGGTGTGACAGGGACTGGGATCCTCATTCCAAAGGATGGCCTGGAGGGCTGCAAAACCAGCAGGAAGCAAGCAGCAGGCACATCTGTAGCCATTAGCAGAGGAGCTACATAACAGTGGCAGGAGAGGAAATGTGAGCTACTTTCAGAGCCTACAGCCAGGAGAGCAAGGAAGAAAGCAAGCCATCAACAAAGGCCAGGCAACATGAGAATGTGTGAATCAGGAGGGGGACTGAAGAGATAAAGTCTTTTCTCTTTATCAGCCCTAAAACAGAAGCAGAATGACCAGAGAATAAAAGTCTGGGGTGCAAATAGTGACTGAATTTTTGAGAATACTGAATGTGAATAATGCTTTGCTCATATTGCTTCCCTACACAAGCAGTTGTGTAGGGACAATTACTGTTATTGTGGAAGTTTAGGAAGCACGACCATAAAAATAATCAATCAGAAGTTTAATTTATAACAATTTGGTAAATATTTTAAATCATTACTACAATTACATGATAATATGTCTTTACTTGCATTTGGACAGCAATAGAAGATGGAGGAATGGCTTCAAGGTGAAGAAGGGCAAGTTTACATTAGATACTAGGAAGAAATTCTTCCCTGTGAGGGTGTTGAGGCATTGGCATAGGTTGCCCAGAGAAGCTGTGGCTGCTCCTGGATCCCTGGAAGTGTCCAAGGCCAGGTTGGATGGGGCTTGGAGCAACCTGGTCTAGTGGAAGGTGTCCCTGCTCATGGCAGGGGGTTGGAATGAGTTGATATTTAAGGTCCCTTCCCACTCAAACTATTTTGTGATTGCACAATTTGAAAATTGCAAAATAGTTGCTTCAGGACTAAAGAGGCAAGATCATCCTGGGGTTTCTCTGGTTGGTTGGTTCCGTCTTTTTTTTTTTAATCTTTTAATACAGAGAAATACACCTGTCTGGCAAGAATATAGAAAACTATCAATGCCAAAGCATTGTTTCTCTTCAGGGCCAAAATTAGAGAGGCTATGAACAGAGTGGTTCAAGAGTTCCCTTTTTCTTGCTAAAAAAACAATGCTGATATTTGTAGGAAATTGCCTGGCTTTAAATGCTGCATTATAAAAGATGACAAAGGCTTTGTCTGACTCAGAGATGACAATACAGGGTCACAAGCACAGCAACACTTTTATCCATTTTGTCTCAATTTTGTCACTGGAGTGACTAGGTTTTTCAGAAGAGATCTGAATAGACCCCAAAAGGAATTTTTTTTGGGGGACAGGAGGTTAATGCTTGACTGTAGTTATATTTGTCTCGGACTTTGAGTACCTGACCTCCAAGGTGATTGTATGCTCTTGGGCAAAATGGTTGTCAGCAAGAGATTACTTCCCTTAAAAAAACCCCTTAGTCTTGAATACTAATCTACCACGACCAACTTAACTGCTAGCTAAAAACTGTCTGACATTTTAAATGACATCCTATAAATTACATTGCTATTTTGTTTCCTCTTTCAAAATTAGGACCAGAATATTAGATAGCTGCAAAATTGGTATTCAAGTTTTGTTTTCTGTAACACTAGGAAATATTTTACCTTCCCTTTACCATTTAAAGCACTGGCAAGGACTGTCGGTATCTGCAGCAGTTGCAAATCATCTCATGCCACTTCTCAAGGACAACAAATGGCTTTATCACATCGGTCATATTTCACAGCAAGTAATTAATTATATCTCTAAAACATCTATGTGGACTCAACAAGATTGTAAAATATAAACCTCATGGGGCAATATAATAACTTGTCACTTTTCTATCACCCTGGAGAGAAACATGCTTTCTTCTGAAAGCCAAACCAGGTGAGATCGGCCATACCTTCCCTCACAGGGGAGCACAGGCATCTCTAGGATGTAAAAAGGGCAACAGGTGACAGGAGGGTTTGCAGGGAACTGCCCTAGATAATACCAGTGCATCTTGAAGCTGCCTGTTACTTGAGCCAACTTATCTCTTCTAATTCATGTGCAAAACTGAAAGATCGTTCTCAGGCCAGTTGCTTAAGTTTTGCTCATTCATGGCAATAAATCTGGATCAATTCCACTGACTTCTATAATCCTCAACAAATACTGCTAAAAAAGCTAATAAAAGGCTAAATCTTTTATTCCTGTCTTGGTCAAAATTCCAAACAACTATAATTAGAATACTACCTACAAAGCAATTAAGAAATTTAACCCTGTACTGTCAGAATGCCTCCAGAAAAAAAACCAGACAAAACCAACAAAAACCAACAAACCCCCCAAACAAACAAACAAACCCCAAACAAACCCACCCACAATGTTTCACTTTACACAAATGGGTAAAAGAAAGACAAAGCAAGTTTTTATTCTAGGGACAGTGTCAATCAAGATTCTGTTACATAACTCAATTCTTGTTGGAAGATGGCAGGGGAAAAAGAGAATATGTATCCTCATAAGAAATGGTGGCAGTTTTTTTATGGTGTTGTGAAAGATGGCAAGTGACCCCTGAACAAACAGCAGTACAGGGACAAAAAATTACGCAGCTAGCAGTCACTATAGTTTCACTAGTCACCTGGTTTCACTACAGACAGATGTACTTAAATACATTTTGTTTCAGTGTTTAAGTATCTTTTTAAAAGTCCCTTGAGATTTGCCCTTAGGGGAAACAGATCTGGAAGCTTTCACAAAAGCCACTTAATAATATGCAGGTCCCAAGTAATAAGGGCCACAAAGTGACTAGGTTGTCACACAAGCTCAGAGGCACAACTTAGAATTGAAAAACATCTCATCTTCTAGCAGCAAATGCTCTAGAGGAAGATGCAAGAGACAACCAACATGCAAGAGAAAAGAGACATTAAAAAAGTCTGACCCGCAGGCGCAAAAGCATGTCATATCATCTGCATATTCTTACCAGCTGCACTAAAGCCACCCTGCTTTCCAATTTGGCCTAGTTCCCTGCATCTACTCATTGCTCTGTAGAATACTTTGTATATGAAAAAAAGGGAAATCACTTAGGAGGAGGGAATCAGCTTTAATTTTCCCTTTTCCCCTTCTTTAATCCTTGAACACACATTTGGCTTTGGTTAAGAAATAAAAATGAAACTTCTCATCTGCCATCTCAGTATCATGAGTTATTTCATATATAGCCTTGTACAGAGGCCTCCTCACTCCATTTTCCTCCACAGAAATTTTCTGCTTTATGTTACAGGACTACGCTACTTTTAAGCAATCGGACATATTTAATCCACATATATTAAACTCTGGCTTAAGGCAACACTTTCCAGCAGCATACAAATGCGGGACAGGCACTGCAGGATGCCACCTCAGCTGCTCACAGACAAAGGCACATCAAGCACAATCGTTTACTCACTCATCAGCAACACAGGATGATGCTGAGCAGACCAAGCACCAAGGCCCTAATCCTAGATTTTTGTCCTTGCTGGTCCGAGAAGACCACCTCTGTGTTTGGAGGATAAGGCAGGGCTGCCACCCTGCTGCGTAAGGACCTGGAGGCTGCTGTGAAATATGCACACTCCATGAATTCAGCAGGAGATGTCCATGGTTAGCATTTTGCAGCGTCATGACTTCATGCACCTTGGAGCCTGCACAGTGAGTCACACAGATACAAAAATACCACCAAAAAAACCTCCTCCCAGTTTAGGGAAAGCTCTATTAGAGCGATCAGAAAAAAAAAAAAGAAAAAATAGAACTATGGCAAGGAACCACACATGCCTAAACCACAAACCAGATTAAGCCTTAGACAAACAACCTGAACCAAAAATCCATTGTGAAGACTCACATCGCATGTGCAAGTATCCTCCCTTCAGCCAGGCAGGAACACGGGCTTACTTTAACCTATGTGCACTGCAGCCAAACACTGACCTTCACAGGGGGAATGCTAAAAAGTAAAAAGATATCAAGTAATTTCTAAAGGCTCGCCAAAGAAAAACCCCATCCACCAGAACACTACAGACACATTCGCATACAAAAAAAAGCAAGCAAACCAAACAGAACACCCTAGCTAACTATATGCCTCTCTAATTCTGCATTTATGCTGTTTAAAGCACTGCATTTCTTTTTGATAATATGACTCCATTCTTCAGGGGGTTTGCCTTTTCTTAAAAACAACAACAAAAAAACCAACAAAAAACCCCACCACCATTAACTGAATCACCTTATCTCAAACTCAGTTAAAAGAAGGGGGAGGTGGAGGGAAGAACCTTCAGGCAAAGATTAAGCCTGGAAAATTTGAGCCTGAAAGGTGTTTTGAAATTTTAAGTATCTGAAAACAGAAAGCAGGATGGAAGTGCTTAGGCCAGCTTTAACAACCACGGATACCATGCCAGTCATAATAAAACACTATCACTGAAGATTTTGAATTACTACACAGTGAAGAATTAGGTCTTAAGGAAACTACGAAGATCAAAGTTCCTTGGTACATCTCACCTTGAGCTCTTCCCCAGTTACCTGCTTTGCACAACTCAGTCTGCCCTTGTTTCCTCCAAGCACAACAAACTCCTCTTATCTTGAGGGACTGACCCTCATCCCAAGAGCAACCACCACCACCCCGTGACGGCAGAGCAACTACCTCTGAAAAGCATAAACCAGCTTTCTCCTCCTTTACTGTTAGGGTCGACCAGGCTACCCGCCCAAATCAACACTAAATGTTAAGTTTTCCCAATTCAGTCTGTATTCTTAATTTGTATTGACTGACATAATGAAAACAGGGTAATTACACCACAGAATAGCTTTCTGCCTCTCCACAAGAGTACCTCAAAAATCACTGAGCACAGCTAGGGAAAACTACTATTATTTGGAAGATTACTGTTATTGTTTTCACAGGTTTTTCCATTGTCTCGAAAATTTAAAGAGACACCTCTGCTTTAGAAATCCCCTCAGTCATGTTTAAATACCTAATGCTGCGATCTTTGCCCACTTTGCCATTATTGTATTATAATTTCTCGAATAAGAGCTCTTTGTGCAGAGCCATGCTGGTGCAGCCACCCTGGCCAGCTTGTTTACAGGAGCGAACTCCCACCGCCTCACTCCACTGACACTGGTGTGCTCACGCCCTGCTCCACACGTCTGCTGCACATTCTCCTCTCCTCCTTAAAGGAGTAGCAGTCTCACCACGCTGGGTAGCTGCTACGTAGGCCGAGATACGAGTGGTGCGGATTACGTTGCTCTTTAAATATCTTTGGGGTGCAGCAGGATAGGCTGGCCGAGCGTAGGACAGGCTGGGCACACAACTGGCGCGTCTCCTTTGACTGCTGCTGCGCCTTCGCAAACTCAGCCGGCTCCACTGCTCGCTCCTCGGGCGCCAGCAGCCGTACTTTTTGTAAGGTTAGCCGGTCCTGCCTCCCAGCAGGCCGCCTCGTCCTTTCTCCTTACCCATTCGGCGAACCACATCTTTCTCCCCTGGCTCTATCACGAGCACGGCAGGGAGCGCTCCCGCCAGCACCAAGCCTCCAGTTGCCACAAGACCACCACCTCTTCTCCCCCAGCTCCAAGAGCAGCTGGACAAGCACTCAGCGCCCAGGAGCACCCGAGGGCTACAGCCCTGCAGGGTTCCTTTAGTGCAGGCAAGAGAACCCCTAAGGGGGAAGGGAAGGGACAGGCAGGGCCCCCTGGGAGGGGAGGCAGCGGCTCCTCGTGGCCCGGCCCCGCCGCTGGCCGTGCCCCCCTCAACCCCGGGAGCCCTCCCCGGGGCTGCAGACAATGGGGCCGATCCCAGCGGCGGCGCTGGGGACCCGCAGCGCCCATCCGGACGCGCCCGGCTTCCCCCGCGGCAAAGGCGGGAAGCCACCCCCGGGGATGCTTCCCCAGCCCCGCACACCAGCGGCACCTCCACAGGGTGATGCTGCACAGCCCTCGTTCACCGGTTTTATAGGGTGGGGGTGGGCCGCGGGGTTTTTCCGGCTGGCCGGGGGCCCCTACGGCCGGGCAGGGTCCCTCTTAATTGTTCCCTGTCCTCCACGCAGGCTGCGGGCAGTTTCTCCTGCCTGGCGGGTTTTTCCAGGCAGGCTCTGGCTGCTGCAGCTCAAAGACGCTCCAGCACAGCCAGGGAGACCGGACTTCTTCGCTTTTCTGGCCAACAAACTGCGTTTTGCATTTGAATAACCCCCAGCCTGCCTTCCTCCCCGCCTCGGAACGGCCCGAGCCGCGGGGCTCCGAGCCTGGCCGCGGCGGTGCCTCTGCCTCCCCCTTCCCCACTCCACCCTAGCTCAACTTTGCAACTAGCCAAGGGGATAAGCGAGAGACGAAGGAGT
>VZTG01004504.1:292-81252 GCA_013397845.1 Melanocharis versteri | reverse complement strand
GGCCCGCAGACGGCCCACGGCTGCGACGCGGCCAGCCGGCAGCTCACAGGAAGGGGCGATGCTGGCATGGCTCGGAGCGGAGCGGGGCGAGGCGCGGGTCACGGCCCGGGCCCCCGCGGGCGGGCGGCTCCCATGGCGCGACGAGCCCAGGCGCGGAGAGGAGCCCCGGGCCGGGAAACGTGCTCCGTGCTGGCGGCGGCGTCGCCCCTGGCCGGACCCTCCAGGAGGGAGCGGGGAGGGGGCGGCTCGGCGGGGCGCTCGCCGCACCGAGCCCTCCCGGCAGGCGGCAAAACGCGCCCTGGATCCCCGCGGCCGGAGCGGGATTCGCCGCCCCCCACACCCCGGCGCTCCGGGGTGACCCGGCACGGCCCCGGGGACAGGGAGAGTGGCGGTGGTGCCCCCACCGCTACCCACAAGAGCCGCCGTCGGAGTGCCAGGCTGGTAACGCCGGGGGTTATTTAACAACAGCAACAAAATTAAATAACGGTAATAAGAGAAAAGTCAAATTATCCCGTTACTTGCGGGGGCTGTGGTTTGACGCCGCATACCCCCCGGTCAGCCACGGTAGTGGCACTCTATAAAGGGCACTCATCCCTCTTCTTTTTAGTCTGGAGGACGGAAAGCCTGGTCAGCCGTGACGGGCGAGGGGCTCACCGGGGGCCAAACCCTCTTCCCATAACATCTGCCATCCAGAAGGACCCTCGAACACCAGGGTCCGCCACGGCCCGGCCATCCCACGCGTGGAAGCAAACACTTCCAGAAGCATGGGGAAGATTCTGGCTGAGAAGGAAAATCTGCTGAGCCACCCTCTCCCTCCTGCAAGGAGGTAAAATATAATAAGCCTTGCTCTTTCCCCATCCCCCACCTCATCCATTTAGAGCCACTGATGATATTTGCTGCTCCTTCCCAGAGGGAAACCGGTGAGTAAAATGTTGTGGTAAGAGGAAGAGTCAGTCCACTGACTGACTTCTTCCACCACTCATTATAATCACAGCCTTTCGTGAGAAGCAGGCCACCAAATCTAACATCTTTTCAGACTGAAAAACAGATGTTGGAAATAGAATCTATGAAACAATATACCCAAGCAGTACTTTTTTAGAAAGGCTTCATTATTATTAAGTCTCTAGTTGTTGTAATATAGAGCACTTTAAGTGTGAACCAGCCCAGTCAAACGTGAGCCCACAGAGAGGCTTTTCTGCTGCACTCAAGGGAGCAGTACTGTCCACATCCATCCATTTCTAGAGATGTTTTAAATGCCAACATTTTGCTGGTTTAAGTGATGTGTGATAGAGGAGAAGCAATGGCACAGATCTGCACAGCTCTTTGTCACTGCTGCTCTTCAGTGACAGTGGGTAGGTAGCCTATCACTAATCTGTACTTCCATCCTCTTCCCACCCGCCCTACATGTCCTTGCAGTGAAAGAGGGATACAGTCTGGGAATCTTAGCCAAGCTCACAGACATTTCAGCTAAAACAAGGTGAAACCTACACCACACACACCTGAATTTTGAACAGTTGCCCTCAGCAGCAGGGAATTTTAGCAGTACACAAGTTCTTTTTGCTGGGTGTAACCATACCATCTCCTCCTCATGGCTGGATGTCAAGACTTATGTCATTCCAAAGCCTTGCCCTGCTAAAAGATAAAGTAACATAAGCTATTTTTATAAGATAAAATAACAGGTGATTTGAGGGGTAAAAGAATAATTGCTCTCAAACTGCTGCACACAACAGAAGCTGAAGGAACTGGAACTTCATGATAAAACCCCACATAATCAGAATATGTTTCTTGGGAAGATAGCAATAAGTTGGAAGTTGTGGGCTTGAATAAAATGCAGAGCAAGGCGTTAGTAACCTGGGGGAAAGCAACAAGCAATGAGGGCTAAGGTTTATTTAGAATAAGCAGGTTAACAGGAGTACCCAAGCATCAACACACACAACCACAGCTCCATTAAAAACGTGCTAAAGGCTAGGAAACAAACAAGAACTAACAATTGTTCATTTTCACACCTATATTATTACATATTTTATAGTAAACTTATTTTTAAGATGTCATGCTTATTATATGCCTCTGAACTTACTTATGCCAAGACTAGAATTTCTCTCTATCCTGCAATGATGAGTTACTGTTCCTCCTTCCTAGAACACACGCTCCAAGATCCACATAGCACAGACTCGACAATGCAAGGGTATAAAAACACATAGTGAGGACTTTGATGAACTGACCCATTGTGTTTCTGCACTTACAGGTACCTCATCCACATAATTCTCCTTTTTTGCCTACATGTAACATGGACATACATTCAAGTCAGACACAGTTCAAATAATCAGCATCATATCTGACTCTCAAAATAGGGAAGAACAGTCACCAGCACAGACTTATATGCTTATGGTCTGAAGTCTTTCATCCCAGGAAGCAAGTAGCACCAGATCACAATCTTTTCTGGCAACAGTAAGATACTCAGCCTACCAAGACGAACTGAGTATAAACGTTTGGAAAAAGATCTCACAGTAATGACTGTCAGGGCAACAAAACAGTGGATGAAATGCTTTTACTAAAATGCAAAGGGAGGCACATAGAGGGAAACACGGAAGTCACAGCCCCTGACTTAACTCCTAACATTCAAAATAGAGATCCTAGTACTGTGACAGGTGCTGCAGTGAAGGTGTTCCGTGTGCTCAAGTAGAGTGTTGGGGATCATTACAAAAGAAGGGGAGAACTGAACAGGAAACACCCCTACACCATCACTACTTAGCCCAGATCTCTTGTCCACTTACATCTCAAATACAACAGGCAGTTCTGGCTTGCTTAAAAGGTACAAAGGGAAACTTGAAAGACACAAAAGAACATAGCAAATGTACCCAAAAGCACATGGAGCAGCTAAATGCACCAGTATTTCTACTCTAGAAAGGCAGCATTCTGGATGAAATCCCAACCAATATACTATAAAAACAAAAACAGCAGGGAAGGTAACATCAGAGAGAGATACTCATTCACTTAAATGAGTGTTTAGAGAAATAACAACCATTTCTCTAAAGTAGAAGATGTCAAGGTAATATATCAAACATGTAAACAGCAAGTTCATATAACATGTTGTCAAACCACAGAACTCATTGCTACACCACACTAAAGAGGCAAAAACTTCAGTTTTTTCTTTTTAAAGTAAAATTAATGGAAGAAAGTTTAACCAAAACCACACAACACAGAAGTATTATTTTAGCTATACGTTACTTGAAGCTGAAAGAGTGCACTGGGTGCCCTGTATGCTACCCAAGCCTCTTTCCCTGTGTACGTGCTACTAGCTATTTTTCTGGGTAAGGTTTTAAGCTGGTGGACCTTTGGCCTGACACAGTGCTGCTATCCCTATGCTGCTCTCTAGAATAAAATGCAAGTTGACACCTACCTACAGAATGAATAAAACCGAACAATATTGTACAAAGCAATAAAGTGCACAAACGCATAAGTAGTTCTGCATTGCGGGCAGCTCTGGCAAAATTTGAGCCTGTGGTAAACATGAGGGAGCTGTGAGGGGCAGCTGCTCCCTAAGAGACAGGGAGCCCCACACAACAGCCAGCAGGACAAGGACCTCACCAGCCAGCACCCAGCCTCACTGTACACACACAGGGTAAACAGAACAGGCCCAGAGGCACCATCTACATTCAGGCACAAGGCTAAGTTATAAAACAGCTTCCAGAAGATAAGATAGGTCTGAAGTTAGACTAAGAACTCAATCAGCAGTCCTCAAGACCCACAAAATGAAGAAAAATACATATAACCTAAGTGAATACTGAACAGAGTCTATGCAGACTAAAAAGGGCCAAGCCCAAACTGAGACTCCAAATGCATAGGACCCATAGCTTAGCTAGGGTTGAGCTTAAATAGAGCTCCTGGGCCCACGTGCAAAGGATATGGGTGGAGACTCCAGATGCAGCTGGTCAGGTCCATTAAGACCTATTAGTGCCCTCAGGGCCTTGACCCTGGAAACAGACCTATTCAGGTATGCTGTCCCTAAATTAGTCCTGCAGAGTCTTCTGGATCAGACCTCTGCAACAGGCACAGCATCAGTCCAAGCTAAGAAAGGTTAGACTGATTCTGAATTTAAGCCCTTCACAAACCAAACGCTCTGAAAATTACACTGCAAGGACACCTAAGCTGCTTTTTGAAGGACAGATTTGATCTAACCAGGCCTATCTTAGCTAACCCTGCTTCCCTGGTACTGGAAACACAATACCGAAACATTAGAGCTGTCTGCTGATGTGATTAAAAAACATGGATTAGAGCTTCTACTTTCTCCTAAAGCCTCCTTCACACTTATTAGCTCGGACTCCAGCATGACAAAGTGACCAGTCTGCTCACAGCCCAGATGTGACCTAGGAACCTATGTGCCACACTGGTGTGTGGTGCTGTGCCTGTGAACTCAGCCGAACACAGGCCAAACACTGTTAATGCCTTTGCGTTTGTAGTACAGATGATCAGATAAAGCACCCACAGCATTGTTAGTTGGCACTATCTGAAAGAGAAAAGTCTTGAACAACATGAGTTTAATGCAGAAACTCTTGAATTCTAATTGTGGTTTTGACAATTACTTCCTCATTTAGTCTTTCTTGGCCCTGGTTCTGTAGATAGTATCTATGTGCCTGATTGGCACTGAAAACAGGTTAACATTTGTAGGCACGCTGAACACAGATACTTTAAGTGTTAACACCATTTTATGTGAAGTAAGGCCAGAAGGGACTATGATTTCATCTTCTGATACCCATGATACAGGCCCATTGCATTTATTCTAAATATTTCCTGACAGACGTTCCTGACCTGCAGTGGGCAGCAATTTGCTGCCAGTTTCTCTTTTCATTGGAAATCTTGGCCCTTACTTCACTGCATGATTGTGCATGAGTAATAAAAAGCATGACAGCAGAATGATTGTGTAGTGCCTTGCTGGTAAACTCTACATCAGGGGAGACATGGTTCGTTGTGCATGTACAGACCCAAGAGTCTTGGATGCTTCGAGTCTACTGCACTTTTGCAGTAAGCCATGTGATACAGGGGTCACATCGGGCACACCTCTTTCTGGCACCTGAAAGAAAGGAATGGACCTGTTTAGCCAGAGAAATTTGGCACCCCTTGTATTTACAGACTCAGTAACTCTGACGAGTTAAATATTTCAGTTCATTAAAGACCTCACCAACAGGGTACAGGTAGGGACTGTCAGAGTCCTGAGAGTGTCAACAAGACTCAATGGCCCTGACCAGCCTCACCTGGGGCCTCCACTCACACACCTGATTCGTGGGCCCAGGAACTCCATTTAAGCTCAGGCCTGGCCAGGCACTTGTCCCCTATCTAAGCTGTAGTATAGACGTACTTGTTTTGGGTGTTGGCTCTAGACTTGGTTTCTAGATCAACTTCAGGTTCGCCTACAGCCTTGTTTTGGGCCTTATCTTCTGTTCCTTTCTTGCCTCTCTGGATACACCGTAGATCTGCTCCCTGACTGAGGCTGGAGCCTGTTCCCAGCACCCAGCTCTGCCTGTCGTGCTGCAGGACTGCACCCTGTTGGTAAAGATACTTCTTGTGCTATGGTCATATTTGGCTCCTTGCTTACCTCACCTCAGGAAGAAGCACTTCTGGCTACTTACTGGCAGAGATAGAGAGCTCAAGATAGCACAGTGCCAAGTAACTGAGGTTTGCAGGAGTATTTGTAATCTGCAAGCTGTGATTTTTGTGGGAGAAGAATGAATCTCATGTGGGCAAAGTTATGTACTTCTGATGTCTGTCTTTAGATACGGTTTGGGGTAAATGAACAGGCAACTAGATACATTTGACTTCAAATTGCTATTTAGTAAAGACCAGAAGCAAGTTTAAAGACTTAAAAAGCTTACAGTCCAGAGCTATGACACCTGAGAGTAATTTGTACAACTATCCCAAAATAGGGCTTGGTGTACACCAGCATTTTAAAAGCACTGAAAATAATCTTTTCAGCAACAACTGCTATGAGGAGAGCTTACCTAACTAGAGCCTTGATAATCTATTTTAATTGAGATATATTTAAAATATATTTAGAAAACCACATATCTTTAACAGCACAAAATTCAGGAACAAACTACAACGATTGATAAAACTACCTACCTGCCTGATTTCTTCAAGTTTGTAGCTCTGCTCTTGAGTATTGTAATTTTAATGTCTTCCCCTGCCAATTGTTGATTTACCGGGGAGGATGCCAGACAGTGTCACCTGTGAGTGTAACCTGAATGACATTAAAATTGCTGATGACTTTTAAGAATCATAAAAGAGATGTCACTAGAGAAATTCTGTAAAAGGTGTAAACACTTCAAAGTAAAAAGATGAAGTGACAGCTGGGAGAATGTTAAGATTTGAAGGTGCAAATGAACTACTATGGGGGCTAATGAAGAAAACAGACCTTGAGAGCACTTTGTACCAGTAAATATTAAAAAAAAAAAACCCAATAAAGCTATGCACATAAAGGTCATTACTGAATTCCTTTGTGTATTAGTATATCTATACAAGATGTTCTGCTTAGTTTTGCAATGCAAGTTTTTTACTGCTTTTTTAAACAGTATGCATGCATGGGGCATGCCTCTCTAAATTATGAGGGTTGACAAAGTATCTTCTTGAAATATCCTGCCTGTAGCTAAGAGAAGTAACAGCCCATTTATGTGATTATTGATTTTTCTAGTCCGTGGTGAAACTCTAGAAACTTGATGACTTTCAGCTGTTAGTGCAGTTGCAATGCTTTTCTGTGTGAAATCCATAAATGAGGTTCCTACAGCTGGAGCTGTTAACGCAGTATGGTTCTGTGGTGGGAGGAGGCTTTTCCTGAGCAGAAACCCAAAAGAATACAAATTGGGTGGAGAAAATGGCATCAACAGTGACAAAAAAACCTGCTTCAATAACTCACAGAATAGTTGCCTTTCCATGAGAGACTTAAAAATCAGAGTGACTTCAACAAAAAAATATGAATTTTGCAGGTATATTACAAAAGGTAAAAAGGCTTGAGGGTTTTCTACTATAAAGGACTTATTTCATATTTTGTAGAAGAAATCTATTTTTTTCTTTTTCGTTTTGGAAAGAATGAATAGTGTAATAGCCATTTCCTAAATATATAAATGATGCAATGATCAAACAGAGCAAAGCGAAGTTTTCTTGATTCTGAAGCATGCTAACTTTTAAGGAATATAATCTATTAAAGGGAAGAATGAGTAACTTCTCCTGAAGGCAATCTGACACAAGCAGGAAGCAAAAATATTCTGGCAAACATTTTGGAAAGTGATTCCTTTTACTTTTGCAAGCATTGAGATCTGTTTGACTGTTTTCTTCATGTTAGAAGACTAACTTTTTAAAAGAGCATATTGGTATGTAAAATACTTGAAATTCAGGTCAAGATGTAAGGAGCAAAGAGTATATGAGGTGAGTAACTGCAGAAAACTAAGAGTAAAGCTGACAGCTGAGCTTTCTCACCAGATGTCACCAGGCATCAGGTGTGCTCTCCCTCCTTGCTCGATGCACTTGTGGTTTTTTTCTTCAAGAGCTGAAGACAAAATTTCAAATGTCTCCTGGAAAGCTCTATATGCTGTATTCAACAGAGGCATTACAGAAAACCTAAAAAATTGTCCAAAATATTGACAGCTGCAGAATGATAGTTTGACCTTTCTGATTCTAAAACCGCTGATTTTTCTTTTTTCTTTTTTTCTTTCAGTATGCTTCCCTTTCTGATGCATTTTAGAACTTGCATATAAATAATCATACTGAGTATTTTTTTCTGGGTATGAAACCGTAATTGTAGGCAAAAGAAATATTGATGTTCCAGCACGAAGTTTAAGTAGCTATTTAAATGGTTAAAAAGAAATCGATGTATTTTACACTACAGTCTAATGAGAGCTCTTTAGGTTTTGGTTATGTGTACCCACAGGTCTAAATATACGTATTTGTTAGCGAAGTGCGCGGCTGAATGTTTTTAAGGAGCAGCAAGCGATGCCCGGGGGCACTAACAAACGTGTTCCACGCCGCATCATGCCCTAGAGCAGCTAGACAGTGACAAGCGGCTCCAGCGGGGTTAGCCCGGCCTTTCCCGCGGCGAGGGTGCAAAGGGGCGGCCGGCGGACTTTCGTGTCGCTGTCCCCGATAAAACTGCTGCCAGGTCTCGTCACCTAGGGAAGCAGTGAGCTCGCTTTTCCTTTTTCTCCTAATGGACTAATGCGGGTAGCGCGGTGCACGCCAGTGGCTCTCGCGTATGTCAGGACCAGCGAGGAGCCCCGGTCAGCCGCCAATTAGATGTTCCCAGAGCCCAAACCCTCGTTGTGGTACTCGCGGAGGACGGGTTATCCCTGTCCTCAGACTGTTGGCGGCTGCTGTTGAGAAGATGAAAGTGGCGAGGCAGCCTGGCAAACACAACGCCACATTAGTAACCTCTTAGGGAAAAAGCTTATTTGTTCTTCCTGTGGGGTGTTGTCTCAGCTATCTGATTTGCTGGGGGTAGGAGAAGGTTGTACTTATTTAAGGTTTTTACATCGTGCCGCACTCTCTGTTGGATCTCACTCTCTGAAGTAGCCCAGGGTACACGGCAGACACGTAGCCCACCTCTTTGGGAAGATCAGCAAGGGCTGTTTCCCGCAAAAGGAAAGGAGGAAACAGGATGGAAAACTGTGGAGCTACTCTGGAGTAGCTTTCAGGAAAGTTCCTTCTGCAGTGAGACAGACAGCGGCCTGTTTTTTTGTAAATAGGAAGAGTAACTTAAATGTTTCATTAAGGCTTCAGTGGGTTTGTAACATCTAATTGAAGCTGTTTACTTGTCATTGAGGAGTTTTCCAGTTCCTGGTTGAGTTAACTACGTTAGAAAAATCCCTTATTTAACTGCTGGCTTAAAGAACTTTCTGTATCTTGTCACTTTTCTGTTTCTCTCTTGGAAAGGTGTTGCAGGATGTTGTGCCAAAACAACCACTGCACCACTGGATCGAGTAAAGATTTTGCTTCAAGCTCATAACCACCATTACAAACATCTAGGTAAGATGGCTGCTATGTGTCTAATTTTTGGTTTTAAATGCGATGTGTGTGGTTTAGGTATATTGATTTATTCAGTGATGAGGCTGATAGAAAAGGTGCTCATGAGACAGAAGGTTGTATCTGTCTGGTCAGGCTCTGTGCCATGTTTTGTTACTGTTTGAAAAGAAAAACAAAGCCCTGTGTAAGTTGTGGTATCAGTCGATGTGTTAGAGATTGAGATGTCAGAATAATCCTCAATAAGGCATGTAAGAGCTAGGCTTGATCTTCCCCTTACAGAAGCCAGCAGGAGATTGGTAATCACAGCTTCAAAGCTTGGATCATTTCAGTAAAAACTGTGCTGCAGTGGTTGCCAGTTCCCAGGGGCTGTGGTCTGCTTTTCAGACGGTGGCACGGCTGGGTGGAATTTGAGAGAGCAGAGGGATTGTGCCTGGTGTAAGGTAAGGTGCAGGTGATCTGTATTTGGCATCTGTGTTGCATCATGGTGAGAGAGCAAACTCACATGTCCAGAACCGTTCTCTGTGGGCTGTAACAGTGCCCTCTTGTGCAGAGTATTTGAGCCATTTATGTCAGGTGTTACTGAAATATGTCATAACTTTTGCTCCAAAATTTAAGTGTTGCAATTGTCAGGGGAAAAAATTGAATTGGCTAATTTTGCATGTAACAAAACTTGTTATTAACTTAGACACTAAAGATAATGTTTTTTAAAGGTTGGAAAAATAAATCTTATCCCTAAATCATAAAATTCAGTGGATATATATTCACTGTGGCCAAAAGAGAAACTTTAGTGTATACTTGTGTCTGTGTTTTAGTAACACAGACACAGGTATACACTCAAGTCTGCAGTCTAAGAATTGAAAGGTGAAATATTTGGTTTGACTGAGATTTCAAATCCTCATTTTCAATTTGCTTTGTATTGTGCGAAAGTTGGCAAGTAAAGTCTTGTGTTCTTCCCTATTTTGAGAGTCAGATATGATGCTGATTATTTGAACTGTGTCTGACTTGAATGTGTGTCCGTGTTACATGTAGGCAAAAAAGGAGAATTATGTGGATGGGGTACCTGTAAGTGCAGAAACACAATGGGTCAGTTCATCAAAGTCCTCACTATGTGTTTTTATACCCTTGCATTGTCGCGTCTGTGCTATGTGGATCTTGGAGCGTGTGTTCTAGGAAGGAGGAACAGTAACTCATCATTGCAGGATAGAGAGAAATTCTAGTCTTGGCATAAGTAAGTTCAGAGGCATGTAATAAGCATGACATCTTAAAAATAAATTTACTGTAAAATATGTAATAATATATTCATATACAATGATATATTAACAAGATGCATTAATCTATTAATATTCTTAGAACCCCAGAAACTAATAGATACTTGTTTTGGTTAAACTTCAGATGAAAGTTTGTCAGCTAGTCTTTACTTCCTGCCTGAAAGCAAGATAAGTGTGTCTTTTTCAAATTCCACTCTCAGATTATTTAGTAGTTGCCTAGTAATGAAAACTGTTTGACTGTCGCAGTTAATTTTTATAAAATCAAACTAGAAAGTGAATTTGATAGCCGCTGTGCGTAACTAATGTTTATAGTAAAACTATAGGTTTTGCCCAAACTTTGTGTGATCTTGCATTATTTCCCACTTATTAAAAGGGAGTAGGATTGCTTCTTGTTGCAACAACTCTGAGACAAAGAGTGTGAGACGTTTAAGTTGTAAGTAATAAGAGTCTTCAACATGTTTACTAGATTTCTTCAGTGATGGCATTTCACCTGTAATTTAGCGTGTAGCAATATCATTGTTTTGCCATGGTTTTAGACTTTAAAATATTTATTTATTTATTTAGAATTGACTGAATTGCAAGTCAGCCAGTTCCCTCTCTTGTGTTGCAGGCATTAGCTGCTGTGGGTGGGTAGTGGAATCTGCAGCAGGGTTGTTCACAGTCCAGGCAAGTCCTGGGGCCTGAGTGCAGAGGTTCACTGAGTCTGGGAGAGGAGAAAGCTGATAAAACTTAACCTTAAGCCTCTCCCTTCTGGCAGTGTTTGGGCAGTGAAAGTGGATTTTCCATAGTTACATGAGCAACATGATGCAGCCTTAGCTTTATATGCTTACTTTCTTTACAGTGGCATTTCCTTGCTTTTTTTCCTTTCCCACAGTGTTAAATCTTTTTGTGTTGCTGCAGGAGTATTTTCTACGCTGTGTGCTGTCCCCAAAAAGGAAGGCTACCTTGGGCTGTATAAAGGAAATGGGGCGATGATGATTAGAATCTTTCCGTATGGCGCGATTCAGTTTATGGCATTTGACCAATATAAAAAGGTAGCTGAATTTATTGTTCTCCTTTTGGTTTTTTTTTCTGCCTGCAATGAATACAGACTTGTTGAGTGAGTGAAACAAACACTGAAACTTTTGTGTCTTGTTAATTAGCTGCACATCTTTTCTAAGGTTGCTTAATTTTATCAGAACCTACTCATTAAAAATATCAGGGCAACAGGGAAGCTTTTGCAACATTGCTTAATGGAAAAGAAATTCACACTGATTTCTAAATGTTTGTATTGTTGAGACTAAGACCCTTTCTTTTAATGAAAACAAGAGGTAATTTTAAGTCTGCTGCTATTTGTATTGCTATGAGGTAGCCCTTAGTGATTAATGTAGGAAAAAAATGTAAAATGAGACATCCTTATTATATTTATGTTGGGATTCTTAGTACTTGATGGTTAGACTGACTTAAACTTGAAAGTCTGTCTGGATATGACTATTATATTTGACCTGATAAATTATTATGTCAGGCTGTAGATGAAAACAACCTTGAAGATAAAAATGCTCATTTCAGGATTCTGCGAGATTTGTGGATTCTTTTGTTTTCCTGCAATTACCCTTTCATAATAAATCCTTGCAATGTCTCATGAAGGTCAGTTGTTAGCATGAACGTGTTTTTAAACATTGCTGTTTGTGGTAAAAAAATATCATTTTGCTATTAGCAAGGAGAAATTTCATGTTTGAAAGGCCAGATTTAGTACTCAGCCAAGTAAATGGTATGATATTTACTGAAGACAGTGGGATTGAAGTTGTGATTCCCTTCCCTAAGAGTAAATTTCAGAAGACTGATACAAAGAAGTTATTGTAATGGTTTTTGTGGGGTTTTTTTTGGTGCTGTAATCGTGAATGCTGTTGATCTGCTCATGTTTTATGTTGTGTGGAATAAAAGTCTGCATGCCATGCTTTATAATTGAAATTATTTATGAATCTGCAATTTCAAGAGCCCAGTTAGCATCATAGCACTTTCTTTTACCTATTAATTGACTAGAAACCTTTGCAATATTTTGCATGGATATGTAAAAGAAAAAAAATTCTTAAAGGAGGAAGATACAAAATGATCTTTATAGCAGTAAGTGAAAGTCTCAGTTATTTGGTAAAAACCTGGAAACTCATTTTGAACCTCCTTCCAGGCCGTAATTAACTTAGAAAGTTCTTGCTCTGAAATGTTTGTCCTTTTTCTCTTCCTTTTTATTTCTCCTTTTTTTCTTTTCTTTCTTTTTTTTCTTTTAATCCAGTTAAAATCTTTATGGGAGTGTTTCACATGATGTGCATGTAAGAAAAACTGACTCTTCTTACTTTTCCACTTTGTTCAGTGTCCTTTGCTCTCTAGGTATTCAGTTTGCTTTGTTTAACACACATTAATGATAACTAAATAAACAATTAACCTAGTTTCTGAAGTGAACAGTATGAATACTTTCAACTCATTGTTTTGTTAGTAGAATTTTAGCATTTCCATGTTTTTAATAAGAAATTGGAAACAGCAGCACTGTTAAAAAATTATTCTAACAGTAATTAAATGTTCTGGATTGAATTAGTAGCATTGTAAACTTCTTGGAAACTGCTGCAGAGTTTGCACTAACTTGCTAATAAACTTTGTGCTATGTTTCCCTGTGTTTCCTGATACCTGACTACTGTAAATGTTCCATATTGTGCAGGTAATAAAGAAACAACTTGGGATTTCTGGGCATGTGCATCGATTAATGGCTGGATCCATGGCAGGTATAGTTTTGTACTTGGATTTCAGACATGCCTTTTGCTGAGAAGTTAATATTTATTTAGAGGATGATTTGATGTGGTGTTGGGTCAAACTCCTCCAAATTTGTATTAAGCAAATATACTAATGGTTAATTTAATGTGGTTGCCTATTGAAACATGTTTGTCTAAGAGTATTCTTTAAAATATATATATATTTGTGCAAGCAGTGAATTCTGTGCTATGTTGAGAAGCACAGTTTTTTAATAGTCTTTTATTATGACATTTAGAAAGTGAAAAAATCAGTGTCATCAGTATGAAATATAAAGCTGCAGGTTCTGGTAGAGTTGGCTCATCACCCTTCTGCCACTGCTTCTAGGTTGAATATAACCCCATAGAAATAGAGAGAACCACAGCTTCTTAAATGAGTAGTTTCTCTGGATTTGCCAGAAGTGTCTGTACTTCTCCATGTCCAGTGCAGGATTGTCAGGACACTCTGTAGATCATATTTGTGAATGTTAAAATCTCTCATTTATTAATTAGTGTAATAGCAGCAGAAAAACCCATCAGTAAACTGCTAATGTATAGTATGATTATATATTTGTTTTGCTCTTACTAGTCATTGAGTCAAAAATAGCTGAGAAAAAAGAGGGGAAGGTAAGTAATAGTGGACTGAGCTTTAATTGAAGTGATTCTTCATGTGCTTTTAATTTGTGAAATAGGCTTAGTACTGTCTAGTGATGGTCCCTAAATAGTTACGGGTATTCATATTTAGCTTATTTTGGAAAAAAATACTGAGACTTTTTAATACTACCTTCAGTTAAACTAGGAAGATCTCATTAAAATATTCTGGCTTTGTGTGGTGTCAGAGGAAAAAAAAAGAATTAAACTAAACAATGAGAAGAGTCCTAAAAACTAACAGAACCTATTTGGTTAGATATATTCCAGAACTTGGCTGGCTTTCTATCTGAAAGAAGTAAAAAAAACCCTATAGATTTTTTTTTCTTCCTTTTTTTCCTTTGCCCTGGCTTTAACTATGCTAAGGAGCATTTTGCAATTCACTTTTCCCTTCCCCAAAAGATTATTATTATTATTAGCTTTTCCAGGAGCTTTGTCGGAGACTGGGAATCTGACTTGGGAGGCGCTGTGAAAACACTGAATAAGCAGCTTAACTCTGTCAGTGTTGGATATGGTGGAATTCTTTGCGTAAATAAATTAATAGCATCTGGCATTGTTGTAAGCACCTTACTGGTTAAATCTGGTTTGTGTGGTTAGAGTAACAAAAATAAATTAATATACAGTGCTGTCTGGCAACCACGATCAAATGAACTGCTTTATGTGGTGTGTTTAAATACAATATTCTCAATAGTTTAATTTTTAGAACCCCAAAACTGAGGGACTGAGCTTAAGTTGGGGGTAAAAGGAACACAGCAGTCAGGTATATATATAGTGTCACATGTGAGTGTCCCACTATTTGTTTACTAGGTGGCATTAACTGTTTCGTGGGATATTCTTTAGATGATAAGAGGCAGAGGGTTTATCTTAAGTATATCAAGAAGATATAGAGGAGGAAGGAGGCACTGAGAAGAGCGGAGTTTGAAATCTGGTACAGAAGTTTTCTAGGTTTGCAAACACAAAAGAAAAGATTGGTAATTGGTAATATTGGTAATATTTATTGCTTTCCTTCCTGTGCTGGCTCTAATAAAGGATATTTTTGTTTCTTCCACACTCAGACACTAGAGGAGATGATGTGCTGCGCACACCCCAGCGTTAGTGCAGAGGGGTCTTCGCAGTTTCGTGGGACACAATATTAAGAAGTTGAGAATACGTAACCTGCATTTCTTTTAGCTTTTTGTCCCCTCTACACCATCTAGCCAGGCAGCTTTCAGTCTGCTTTCAGTTCTCTGTACTCGCTGTACTTAAATTTTGCTTATGTCAGTGTTTCCAACGTGGCTCGTAGTCAGCAGACCTGAATCAGCTTCAAAGTGGTGGGAAACATTTAAGTGTCTTCTGTAAGTGATAAACAGGATCACAGACATATCCACTGGGGAAAACAAGGCAGTGAGGATGGGGGTAGTGGAGGGAGAGAAAAGAAAAACCTATTGTAATGCATATATTTAAGGAGACCAAGTTAAAGTTACTGTGGAAACTCTAACTCTGAATTTCCTGAGTCTTGTGTGATTCAAATTTCAGCTGTAACACCTCATTAACAGATAAGTAGTGTATAGCTTCTTTTGAGGGGAAAGACAGAGCTGGGCAGAAGAGAAATCATAGAGGTTGGTGGGGTTTAGGAAAGAAAATTATCAAATAACAACAAAAATGAGCATTAAATAAAACATCACAGGATGATTTTACAAATTAATTTTTTAAAGTTTTCTAATAGAAAAATCCAAATTAAAACACAGAAATGTGTATTTCCTTTCCTGCAGCTGATTTCAACTTCAAAATAACAAAGCCAAAAAAGACTAGATGTTATCTAGAATAAGCTTAAGTCCCATTAAACTAATACAGAAGGTATGTTTTTGTTTTTAGCTTTTTACTTTTACTAAAAGTGATTGAAAATCGTACTGACCTAGTACTATCTAGGAGGATATTGGCTGTCTCCGTTTTAAATAGTACGTAATTAACAGTTACCTACTTCAGCCAGTATTTAAAAATAATCTGGTCTAGTTCTTCCAATGCACTGTGGAGGGAAACAGAATTACATACTGGACATGTAGAAATATTAGGACTGGTAAATTAGGCATTCTTTAGTCTGTCTGATAAATATTTTTTGTCATTGGCAATTTCTCTGTATGTAGTTTCTGAAGCTTTGTTTTGTTCAGAAGATGCTACTTCGGTAAATTAATCTTTATATTAGCTAAGGAGCAAATCTTCTGCAGTTCAAGGCTGTGTCTTGTGCTTACCACTTTTTGAGCTGTATTAATCTGAATCTCCTGGCAGGGCTTAATTTGATCTCTGGAGCTACTGATGAAGTACAAAAAGCGTGATACAGAGATCATAAAAACTTGCATATCAGCTGTGTTTGCAATGTAAATGTATTTCACTTGTGTTTTTTTTCTTGCTCCAGATAGTTTTTTTTATTTTTATTTCCAAAGAGAGAAAATTACTAAAAATGGAGGGATAGTAGGGAAATTGGGAGACAGATAAATCCCTGTACAGCTAATCTCATTGTTAACTCCCAAAGCCTGGAACGCAAATCAAGGACAGTCTAACGTGCTTCACTGCCACTAAGTCTTTAGTCTGTATAACCCAGTATCTTGTCCCCAAGAGTGGTCAAAGGTGCTTGAGAACAAGATGGGAAGTGAAGAACGGCCTTTCCCTGGCTTCTGAGTCAGCATTGGCCATAAAGAAGTCCGCTGGTTTTGAGAAGTGGATCTTTGAAGGGAGTAGCTATTCCCCTACTATGATTATTTCAGATCAGACAGTGGGAATTGCTGTATCTGTCTCTTATCTGTTGGTGCACTTTCGAAGCTGTCCTGTTTAACCTACCACAGGAGAGATTTTTGGCTTAGCTATCATTAATGGGGATAGACTTTGCCTTTTCCAGGCTGGGACTGGGCTTTAACATGCTGTGGTCTGACTTCTCATAGCATAGTATTTAGGGAGCAGAGGTCAGGTGAGTAATTTTGTAGACTTCACAATGACTTTGTGTCCCACAGCTGGCTGCCATTCCTCTTGGAAAGAATAGTGTCTCTCTTGAGCCCCAAAGGAAATCTTGATCCCTTGTATGTACATTTTCCTTATATGAACAGTAAACCAGTTCTCCCAGTTGCTACAAGACAGCGTATCTTGTGGCTCATGTCCCAAATCTCGTATTATTTTCGGAATTCATGGCTGGAGGATTTTAAGGAAAAGTAAAAAAAAAGTTTCTGTTTAAATCTGCACTACATATGGTTTCTTTCCGTTTCATCTGGTTTTTTTTAAATTGTACTATTTTCAGGCTGTGTTCACTAAATAGTGCATTCACCAAGCTCTTGGTTGGTCTGTTTTTAGTCTTTGCTTAGAGGAAGTTCCTGGATAGATTATTAGTGCATGATTGGAAAGAGAAGTAGGGGTAAAGTCTGTTTTCTGAAATGGGATGACTTCCCTGTGCACTCTTAAGCTCTGTAAAAGTGCTTTCCCCCCCCCCTTAATTTTTTTTAAACTGCTTGAATTAACCTATTTTATGATGTTTCTGTACATCTCAGGGAATCCATTAGGAAAAGGCTCTATACTGAGGGATTGCATTTCATGTAAGTCAGTGGAAGTCTTGAAGTTGCTTTAGTGTTTTGCAGCTTCCAACTTTTGAATCCTGTGGGTGAGACAACTTCAGAAATAAACTGCAGATGTCTGCTTTTTGTTCAGAGGAGTTGTCCAAAATCTCCAAAAGAGGTGCTTTTGTCTTCTAAAATGAATTACTGGTGGGAAACCCACAAACTTGGCTCTCGATTGACAGTTGACCAGCGTCAGATTTTTGGATAGCACACTTAGAGTGTTTTTTTTTTCCTCACTATCTAATTCTGATACCTTTCAGATCATTCAGCTTATCAGAGCAGTATTTTTTTTTTTTTTAACTCCAGGCATAAAAGTTATGAAGAGCTTGTTTGCAGGCGTTGTGTTGTGTTTGGATTTTGTTGTTGGTTTGTTTTTGGTTTTTTTTCTTCCTTGTTACGGATTTTTCTTGGCCTTGTGGAAAGGAGGGGTGATGATACAGCTTCAAAAAGAGATGTCATTAAGAGACTATTAAAGCTGAAGAGGAAGTTACAATTTCCTGCTGGAATAAAAAAAGCGTGTTTATCTTCTGTAGGACCAATTTTAAAAAGTTACATTTGGCAAAATCAGAGCAGTTGCTAGAAAACAGCGCCAATTACAAAGGTTTTTTCTTTCTTTTTCTCCTTTCCCCAGATATTTTTGGGTTTGGGTTTTGGTTTTTTGGTGGGTTTTTTATTTTTGGTGACTGTAGTGTACCATCAGAAAATGGCTGCTGATGTTAGTTAAAAGTTTTATCTATTCCCTCCAAAGAATTTGTCAGGCACTGGGTGGTTTACCTCAAAACCTAGCAGTTGGAAAGAATTTATTATTCAGGTAGCTGTTAGAATTGTTGCTTTCTGTACCAGAGTTGTGTTTCCAAAATTGCAAATTGGTCAGCATTTAAGCTGTTTTGAAGCAGCTCATAACTGGATGAGTCCTAAGATTTGATTTTTTTTTTATTTTGCATCTTAAGTCCAGAAAGCTTTTCTGCTCAGTTTTAAAATAGAAGTGCTGATGTAACATGAACTATTAAAATACAGTAATGCAACACAGTTAAGTTCTTCTCATCAGTATGAACCTGGCTCTATTTTAGATGTAATTAGAATATATTTAGTGTGTCATTAGAATATGTTTAATATTTTCAGATACAGTAGATAGATTCATGTATCTATACCCAGTAATCACACCAAATTCTGACAGAACCTTTTTGAAATAAAACATGTAAATTTGGTGGTTTGAATTTTTTTTAATATGGTAGGATTAAGTTTCATGGTTGCAATCCAGTAAAGCTGATGTACTTGAATAGCCTGTTTCTTAAGAGCTATGAATTTCAATGAGATTGCTTAGGTGAATATAGTTAGGCCCATAAATCTTGGAAAATCTAGGCCTAGGTGTGCTGCTTCAGTGAACACCAAGTACAAACACAAATCCTTTTTTGTGTTGCTGGAGTTAGTGTTCCTGTTTGCTGATTGTGACTTTAAGAGTTTCTTTAACAAAATAGTTTGTATATGCTGTTGTATTCACTGCCAGAACAGGAAATTCTACTTTTCAAAATAATTCTAGAATCAGATAAGGTGTAGGTGAGTTTTGTTTGCTTGTTTTGTTTTTGTTTTTAATAAAGGTATTACAGCAGTGATTTGTACTTACCCTCTTGATATGGTTAGAGTTCGCCTGGCATTCCAAGTAAAAGGGGAACACAAGTACATGGGAATTATCCATGCATTCAAGATGATTTACACAAAGGTATTTTTTCTTTTAATCTTCAGTTCTGTCCAAGCAAAATATGCTCTTTAAATAATGTTGCACTGCACTGAACATAATGGCTCAGTGCAAAATAACATTACTTCATTGAATTTTTTCATGTAAAAAGTTATTTGAATGCTGCATTTGACTTAGGCTGCTAAGCTGTAGCTAAGGCTCATGTAAGTGGGAGGTCAGAAACAGGAGAAAAGCTGCTTTTAAAGAAAAGTAGTAATGTTACCAAAAATATTTGGGGAGGAGGGCTACATATAATGCATAAATGTTTCCAGTTATGATGTTGGGTGTAGATTTTTCTCCTTCATGCTCACTTATTTATCGCCTATGGAGCCAGGCAGTTGTCCCTGCAATTCTTCAGGCACAAGAAGCAGAACATGACATTAGCCCCTTGGTGGTAGATGGTGCTAGTCAGATTGCTGGAATGGGAGTCTATATGAACAGTCCTGTAATTCAAGACACCTGTATTTCTTGCCACAAATGCTGCTGTATTTTTCTTTCAAAGGAAGGTGGTTTTAGTGGGTTCTACAGAGGGCTGATGCCAACTGTGGTGGGAATGGCACCATACGCAGGTAAGTTAAAAACAGAACGTGGCAGTCCTTCAGCAGTTCTGTGCACTACTAAATTTGTTTAATACATTTGCACACCTAGTTTATTAGCTTCTGTTCAAATAATCTTCAATGATGCTCCTTAAAAAGTGTTTTCAATAGTCAAAGCCTGGCTTTTCTGGAATTTGGAGTTGAGAGTGAGAAAGGTGAACTAGTGGTTTTCCTGTGCTTCCCAGTTTTCCCACAAGAAAGCAGGGAGGCTGTTTCTCTCAAACAGGCAGATCCATGGGAGCTGGTGCTCTGTAAATGGAGCCTCAGAGCCTCCGTATTGACTCCATCTCCTGGTGGCTTTTCCGTAAATACTCCCGCATGTAAAGCAGCGGTGATGTGGAACAGAGGAGCAGAACAGCCCAGCTGAACTACACTGTTTTTAAAAGCTGAGAGACGTCCCTCAGTTAGAAAGATCCTACGAGTATTCTTGACAGCAATTAACTAGTAACTTAAAACTTGTTGTCTAGCTTATTTAAAGCATTCTTGTAGCATTATGTATAAACACAAATTCTTTTGGACAAAAGTTACTGTAGAAGTTCAAAATGTTGTTTATCTACTTTTCTGCTTAAGAAAAAGCTTCTAAAAGAACTGGAAAATAGTTTAGTTTTGTAAATACAGCTTTTTGTTTATGATGTTGCAGCAACAAATAGTTTGCTTTTTTATGAAAGTACATAAAATTAAATTTCCTTTTAGGTTTTTCATTTTTTACCTTTGGTACCTTAAAGAGCATTGGACTTGCTCAAGCACCTAACTTGCTTGGACGGCCTTCATTAGATAACCCTGATGTCTTAGTTTTGAAAACACATGTAAATCTGCTGTGTGGTGGCATAGCTGGAGCAATAGCTCAGACGATATCGTAAGTTTGGGTGTTGGGTTGGTTTTCCTCTCTACAGCTGTTCATTCTAAAGCAACTTTTAGCTGATACAATTTTATCTAAGTCTAGTTATTAGTAAGGTTGTTAAATTAGTTAATCAAATACTGAAATTCAGGTATTTCCTATTGTTTCATTTACTCAATATCTATTTAATCTTCAGGGTCTTTTAAGAGGTATCCAGTAAGTCAATCAAACAAATTCAGGCAAATGTCCTAAAATCCACTGGAATCTTTTTTAGTAACAATCTTGCTGCTTAACTTGTTTGGAAAGCCAAGAAATTTTGATCCTGAATATAATTGGCAGAATTTTACTATTCCAATTTACTTTCAAATCTATGTAACCTGTGAAGCCATAGGATTAAAAAAAAGAAAAGACAAGTCTTAGATATTGTATTTGGCATTTTTATTACTTTGCTTGCTTTTTCCTTTTTCATGCTGTCCTTGTACTATTTTTTGTCCATAAAATAAGTTAATTTAATGGACTTGTACAGCATGGATTTTTCACTAAATCACTGCATTGCAAATATAACTGCCTATTAATCCCTAAACTGTTAATTTTATTTTCAATGCAGGTGTCTTCTCCCTTCAGCATTTTACAGACTGTTTTATCCTCTGATCTGATCTTCATGTGTCTTCCTTACTAATGCCAAATGGAATATATTAAGAGCTCTGGTTTGCTGGCTTTGGTTGTGTAAGGGTAGTCTCCCTTTTTGGAGGACTTTCAGCCGTGTTGAGAATCTGAGCTGGATTCCTGACTCACTGAAAAGGCAGCTTGGAGGTTGCGCGTGGACTTCTTTGTATTGTTGTTTAAACAGTATTCAAACAGTCACCACACATCTGCTTGAACTGCTGTTTAAATACCTTCTCTGTAGATATCCCCTGGATGTGACTCGCAGGCGAATGCAGTTAGGGGCTGTTCTCCCAGACTCTGAGAAGTGCCTGTAAGTATTTCCTTTTCATCTGTAGTAACTGAGTTCTTGGATGTCTGAGCAAAGTTCAGTTCTTAATTTTAAATTTTAAAAATAAGAAAACAACCACCCCCAACCCCTGAACTACTATGTTGTTGATTTCTTCATTCTTTTAATAAAGAAGTTTCCACACAGACAAAAGCTGCCATTATCAATCTGGGATTAAGAAAATTCCTGAAATCACAATGGCACCCTTGTTAGTAATCCTATATTTGTATTAATAATTTTTTTTGTATTTTAATGCAACTTGTGCTACCTTTAATATCAGCAAGATCTCTAAAAGAGAGACTGAATGCTTCTGAAATGAAATAGTTTCAAAGTGTATTTTAATGGTGCAGAATCTGTTCCATAAGATGATTTTACATAATACAATTTTGTTTGAGCTTTTTTCACTTAGAGTAATCCCCTACACCCACACATTATTGAGGTTCCTTCAGTAGAAGTGGAAATACCGTAATAACTTAAAAATCATAATAATATTAAATCATCTCTCATCTTGAAAAACTTTCTGAATTTCAGATTGTCTCAGTCAAATTCTGGGACAGTTTTCTCTTGGTTAGTTTCAATCTTGTGGAACTGTGTATGTCTGAACACAGTGCAATTCAGTGTGAACCTCCTGTGTGGAAAGTTGCATCCTACCAAGAGTAACCTTGAGGGACCTTTCACAAACAGCCTCAATGTTGCTTAACTGTGAAGATTCTGTTGTGTTTTCTTTAGCAGCTTCTTTTATTTTTTTTTTTGCACTTGCCTATTTTCCACTCTTGAGAATTTTAAAATAAAAATGTGTTCATTGTTCTCAGGGTTTTACTTTTTGCATTTGTGAGGACTACTTTTACAGATACAAGGCTTCCCAATTTAACAGTTCTCTTGTGAGCATATAGAGAGCTGTGCCTTGAAGGAGCGACACATATATTTTTAGAGGACGAGAGGATAAAGCAAGCAGGAAGTCTCGAAGCTTTGGAACATATCGAAGATGTTCTCAAAGAGCGCTGTCTTCAATAGCATGGAAGTACCAAGCACCTTAAGTGCTTTCCATTTAATGTCTGTTTGCTCAGTTTCAATATAAGTATATGAGGAAAATTCTCTTTGCATATACATTGCAATTTCTGCTTTTAATAAGGTCAAATATTATACACTCAGATTATTATTTGTAAAAGGAATTGATGCTTCTCAGCTCCTTCCTGCCAGTTAGGCAAGAGAATGTGTGGAGCCATTCTGGTGTGAAATATCTTTATATGTCTTGTGGGGCAGGTGTTTTCAGACCGACACTTGTTTAGCTGGGACTGCACTGTCCTCTTTCTGATTCCAAGCCCTTGGGCCCAAGTTTCTTGCAGAAGCTCAGGTTGTCTTTTTAGTCATATATGGTTTTGTTATGTGGAATGCCATGGATTTTTCTCCATAGATCTCTTAAAACCCATGTAAAAATAGTGTCTTGTATTTAAAGAAAATTATTTTGATACTGAATATGTGTATCCACTAATGATTTGAGTTCTTATTTTTCCAGTACAATGGTGCAGACACTGAAATACGTGTACCAACAACATGGAATACGAAGAGGACTATACCGTGGTTTATCCTTAAATTACATTCGTTGCATTCCTTCGCAGGCTGTGGCTTTTACCACATATGAACTTATGAAACAATTCTTGCATCTCAACTGATTCTTTCTTTTAGAAGACTTTTCTGTAAAACTACACTATCCTCAAATGATATTGATGAGTAAATTACTTGAAGTTTTAAAAAAAGCTTTCTGTGGACCTGCTGTTATCTGACATCTTTATTTGCCAAAATGGGGTTAATTTCCTGGAATCAAAACCGGGTGACACATCAAAATAAACATTAGCTAGCTTTAAACACTCTTTTTGCACTTGATCTTCTGGGCTTCATTAGATGAATCTTAGGAATGACACAGTTTTGGAGATGACACCCATGTTTTATACAGGTTCCAAGCTGTTAGTTATTTAGCTTTTATCACCATTCCAGGAGTTACATGCTGCTGATTATGCTGCTTTTTGAGGTAGCAATTAGGCATCTGTTGTTCTTTAAAAAGTAAATGGAATAAACTGATTTGCACATAATGCAATGATTTTGGTGTTCAGATCCTTGCCAGGTCTGTAGAAGCTGAGCTTGGCAGACCACAATTTAAGCAGCCTTTCATTCTTTTTCTGTACAAGTTTCCTGTATGCAAGAGCAATGCATATGTCTTCATAAATAAGAAAGTCTCTTCAGCAATTTCGGTTATAACCAGCAAGATGTATTTAGTAGTATTAGAAATCTTGCAACTTGGAAACCAGTTTCTTGGCATACATTCTAGTCTAAGAAATGCTGTATTACACAGATAAAAGCAGGGAGGAATGTTACAGGGATGAGTGCTAGGAAAGATGTCCTTGTGGCAGGTAGTAGGGGCCTAATCTTAGAACGCTTTTCTGTGGAGCTGAATGATCTTGATTTGGTTTATTCAAGGCTGAGTATGTTATGTACTTCCCAGTACTAGCTGGTGTAAAGAGGCTTTTCCCTACCTTAAACCATGGTGACAAGACTGCATGCTGCTGCATTTACTTGTTTAGGCATACGGACCATATCCAACCTCGCACAGAAAAGAAAATTAAGATTGTATTGGAGTCCATAGGTGTGTGTATGTACTGTTTTTGAAGTATGGTATGCAATAGACTGTTGCATGTTTGCCGCCTCCTATAATTCCTTTTCTGGAAGGAATTATTTTGTACATGATTTGCATTGGTACTCTTGATTTTACTCACTTGATTCAGCAAACTGTAAAGCATTTACTTCATGTAAGTTATTTATTTATTGTAAATATTTTAGTGTCTTCTAAGAATTGGCAATTGTTATGTTAAGTGGTGGATGGTAAGACTGATTTGCTTAATTTTGACAAATTTAAATAACTGGATTTTCAGTTATATATTCAATACCAACTTCTGTGGCTCCATTTTTCCCCCCAGTTTCTTAAAAATATGTATTTCTTTGAAATTTACAGTGTAGCTATGGACAGAGAAGGAGGTGTATCTGGATATATTTTATTAAAATTTTTGAACTAATGTCTTGGTGTGATTTGTATGTGTTGCAAGCAGGAAGAATACGTGTTTCTAGAATGAGAATGATCTGTTTGTTTGCCCTAATAGGCAAATATGGACAACATTGTCCTTCCTAATTAAGAGACAACAAATATGCTTTTTCATCTGATCTTTAGTTTCACATAAAGGAAAGCTAACCAATATCACAGTGATTTTTTATATTTTAAAGTTCTTGCAGTAGAGATAAATCTACTGTATTAGGAAAACTAAAGTGCCTTCCTTTTCTCTATATTGTTTTGCTGTGTGAGCAAATAAGCATCTTCTTAGATGAATGCCAGTTCTTTTTCATGTGAATACCGTTAGGGATTATTAAATTAAGAGTTTTACATCTTAATTCTGCTACAAGGGACGTATTTGAGGAGTGTCATGATAAGTTAAGCAATTGTCATGCAGAATAAAGCAGAACCCAGCATGTTCATGCCTGAGAGGAAGAGAACATAAAAAGTGTCTCCTCAATACTCAAGTCTGGTATTGAATGTGAAAAACATACCTACTTGATGGAACTGTGCTGTGTTTTCAGAATTAGTTTTTCAAAATAAAATTTAACAGTGTATGAAAGTGTTTTAATATTAATTCCTGAATTTACAGTTATACTTGGAGAATGCTGATGTATCTTAAGATTGTAAACATTTTGCACAACTCCGATGTCAGAAAAAATTTAAAAGAGACATAGTCTGAACACTTCTGTCCAACTTTTGCCACTAGGACTCTCCCTAGAGATTCCCCTGACTGGTTGAATTTTAGTTAAGTTTAAAAAGATATTTAAAGCATATTTTGTACTTCATAAATATACTCTGTTGAGATACTTCTCTTCTGGTGTATGGGACATGTATAGGCAACATGAAGGAGCCTACTACACACAGTTTTAGCAAGTGTTTAAAGCATTTATGTAATCTTCATATCACACCAACTTATAACTGCATTTAATAATATCAACGTGTAACTATTAAATTATAATTAAGCTTCTCTTGGAGAATAATTTTGCAATGGGAAGCAGCATTAATGTAGTCTACTGCTTATATTTCAGGACTATCCCAAATAAAACTGAAGGTGCTAACTTAAGAATGTTCTCACCCTTTAAAATTCATCAATTTGAACTTGATCCTTCTGTTGCGATGCCTAACCATGGGCCAAAACTGTGCTTTTTGCAGCAGAGCGAACCATGTGTATCATTCCAGGAAGCCAGGGACAACGCATCTTTATGAGGGGAAAGGTTGGAGTCTCGAATTGGCGCATAAGCGAATTGGGAGCAGAAGGCGCGTCTAATGTTACCTTATACCACCGCACCAGTAGCAGAAGTGGGGTCGGGGGTGGGGCAGCACTTGACAAAGTGGAAATAAACAGCGGGCGCGGCTAAGGGCGAAGTGGTGGTCCCTCACAGCCCCCGCGGTCCCTCGCGGCGCGGGCCCCGCTCCTCCCCGAGCGCCGACGCGAGGAGCCGCGCGCGCGGGAACGGCCCTGCCACCGCCTCCCATTGGCCGCGCTGGGCGGGGCTGGCGGAGCNGGGAGGGCGGGATGAGGTTCTGAGAGCTGGCGGGGCGGCACCGGCTTTCCTCGGGCGTGGGGGAGAGGTGGGAAGCGCTCGGGACTGCCGGGGATAACCGGTGACGGGAACCCGCCGCTGCCGAGCGTGTTTGCGCTGGGCACGGCGGCCTGCGGGCCCCGGCGGTGGGCTCTGCCCCCGCCCGCCCTGGAGCTCCCCCAGGCATCGCTCGGTGACAGGAGAGCGGCGGGTTTGGCCGCTCTATCTCATGTTTTGGCTATTGGAAAACTGAACCTTGAATATGAGTTTTCTAATCAGCTTCAGGTAATGGGTAAAAATTTACTGCTCCGTGTTCGCGGTATTTGTGTGACTGTGGGAGTTCGTGCGTGCAGGGAGATACAAGCTTTCTCACAAGCACAGGGTTTGCAGTACGATTATAATTAGTTTTCAGGTGCTTGTGGATATGTGGACACAAAAATGAAGCACTAACTGTAATAAATAGCAAGTTACTTAATATTTATAGAGATTTCCTACACTCTACCTATACAGAACTAAAAAAAAACCAAAACCACAAAATATTTATAAAAATTGAAGAGGAGTAAAATTTGGTTTATATTTGAAGCTTTCCCTCTTTTTGTATATAGGTTGGCTGTTTTAAAATATTGTAGTGTTCTGTCTTTGTAATTAGCTCTTACTTCAGTTTTCAGCAGAAAGTGGCTGGCTCACCTGATGCAATCCTCAAGAATGGGCTGAACAACAGATACCGTGTGCTGGAAGTCAGCGTAATGCAGAGAAATGGGAGTGACCCTGAGAAACACTTGACAATTACAGCATCTCCCTCACTGGAAGATACAGAACTGTGCATTCTTAGGAATGGCTGGTAATCCATACAGATACATAGATGTCTGAAAAGAGAATGAAATACCGAATTATTAAATAAATTTTCTTTGTGTTATCTTTGAGTTGAGTTTTACTGCCTTAAAAATGATACAGGCTCCTGAAACAATCTTTGTTTAATGTAATATTATCAGAATGCTAGCATATTGAATATTTATCTTGAGAGAACTGATGTCAGGTAGCGTGTGTTGAGTAGGTGTTGCTACCTTGCAGTTTTAATTTGTCTTTGTACTAATGAACAGCAAGACATTAAACTCTAAGCAGGCTGTTTTGTTTAACTGTTTTGCATTAATTAGAATTGTTCTTCCAAATTCTAGAACCTTGTTGTGCATATAAATATTCAAAGTTATGTCTGTAAAACAGGAGGGTTTTAGGCAGCCTGTTAAATCGCCTTAGCTTGAGCTCTGCTGCAAAAGTTTATTTCAAGCAAGGATAGGATTCTAAATTAGGGGTCTGTGCATTACATGGTGTATTACAGAAGAAAAGGTTGGACATTATTTTGAAACACAAGGGGGTATGTGTGCTATTTGGCACTGCTTTTCATTTTTTGTCCAAGACTGAAAGGTGGGAGAAAAGCATAAGCGTCTATTTCTTAAAGGAAAAGATGTCAAAGATCTTGAAGCCTGAAATTTCTAAGTCATTACCAATATTTTTAGATTTTGCTGAGTTTCTGAAACAAGTAGAATTGTTAAATAAGAGGGTAGATCTCATGTAATGCAAAAATAGTATGCCAATGTAAAACATAATGACATTGAAATGGCTGAACACATCTGGTGTGACTTGAAATCAACAGGATTTCCCTACTTACTGGCTGTCCTGATGCATGACCCAATACTTAAAAGTACCGATGTTTTGTCAGTAAAAAGGCCTTTATTCGCTTACAGGATTTCTTTAGGTTAACTTCTTAAAAAAACCCAAGCCAAACCCTCCTGTTTCCGAGACCCTAGAATCTGCTCTGTTAATGTGTTATTTCTTATACATTGTGTCCGTCACTTGCAAATGATTGTTTCCATGTATTGCCTTGCAGGGAGTCTGTCCCAGTTGTTCCAGGGGACATTGTTCATTTAGAAGGGGAGTGCAGCTCCGGCACCTGGGTCATAAATGCCCAGTGTGGATACCTGGTCCTGTACCCAGACCTGCTGCTTTCCGGCACTACGATCTCAAACAGTATTCGCTGCATGAGAAGGGCAGTGCTGAGTGAACGCTTTAGGGTGAGTGGTAATTCCAGACTGTCACTGAGTTACTGTTCATTGAGGCTGGTGGGTTAGCTCAAAATTAAATCTGGCTGTGAGGCTGTATTGCAAAATGTCATTATTAGCAATTAATAATGTTTACAACACAGAATAATTTGGGATGGAAACTGTCTCTGGTTGAGTTTCTCTTGTTTTTTTGAGAATTGCGTCTGAAATAATGCAGTATTCTTAATACAGCTACTGGGCTAAAGAAATGGTCTTTCCACTTATAATTCTGGTAATTTTTTTGATAATCTCTTGCCACATTTTTTGTGGATATGAATCTTTTGTGAGGGATGTGCCTCTTGCCATTAATATGAAAACATAACCACACTTGACCAACTTAAGAGCTTCTGAAAAATTTAGCGAATTCAGTTAATAATTGGTGTGGGCTAGCTCTGGAATCTGAATCTAGCTGCTGGATCTTGGAAAGAGGAAAAGTTTCTTGTGGTAGTATCCTTGCTGATTTATAAGAAATATGCTGATAAATAAAGAAGCAACAGCTGCCAGTTTCAGCTGATGAAAACTTCCAGACATGATAGGAATTTAAATCCAAAGGAGTAAGGAGATTTTAATGAAGTGGTAAACAGCCTGGCTGGGAACCTGTGACTGAAACAAGAAAATTAAGTACAGGAGATTAAGACTATGAAATGGTGTTCAACCCTTTATTAGAGGAGTAAGGGGAATAAAATAATTGTTTTGGACAATACACAGGGTCCTGACTGGAATAACCATGTTATGAATAACTACCTGTTGTGAGTGCAGTCCACAAGTGACTGGTCTGTAAGAGATCCATAATATCACAGTGTTTAGGTTTCCAGCTGTTTGGTGGTGACTCATGTAAAGGTCGTTTACTACCACTTTCAGTTCTTGTGAGTCTACAGAGCCCAGCCCTGCTGATGGGTTTCTGAGCCATTTTAGTGATGCATGGAATGATTTTCCTGTGAGCTGGTAACAGACAGGAAACCGCTTCATGCAAGAAATATGTGTAGGATTGTAAAGGTATGTATTTGCATTAGGAAATGCCCACAGGCAAAACTTTCTCAAAATTCATTTTAATCTCTGCCTTTGTTTCTCACCTGCCAGTTACGTAGGGATTGTATCCTAACATTGTCAGGGTTGGGATAAACATGAGAGATAAAGCAATAGGAGAGACCCATTTCAATTTGTCTGTTTTCACAGGCAGGTTTGAATAGATAGTCATGAGTGAGGTGAAAGCCGTCACAATCTTGTAGTTAAATAAGGGCAGTGCATGATGTTCAGCAAATAAAATCCAGACATTTTATAGAAATGGGCATAAATCTTCATGTATGATAACATCTGTTGCAGGGCTCCGAGTCTGGCTCGCGCCAAATGCTCGTTGGTACAATTCTTCATGACATTTTCCAGCAATCGGTAACAAGTGACTTGACACAAGAAAAGGTACAAGAACTAGCAAATAAAATTGTGTATGGACAAAAGTATCTCAAAGAAATGTAAGTAGCATTACAGCTGTCTTTTATGTTTGGAAGACAGGGCAGGAACACTTGGAACTAGCAGATTAAGTTGTATTTAAAAAAATGTAGTGCTGATATCAGGAGAGGGTTCTGACAAATGACTTTGCTTAATGGAAGTTGGAGATCTTTTAGTAAGATAATTCCCAATTTGATAGTGTGATTTAATTTGCCTTCCCTGCTGAGCTACTTCTATAGATCTGAACTAGTCTTTTGGAGTAACTAGATGTGTCAGGGAGGTTTTTTACTTTCAGGCCAAGCAGGTTGCAGTGTTTTTATCTCTAACATTAGATTTCCAGGCATGTCCCAAAGCTGATTTGAATGAGACAAACAGTTAATTATAATCCTCAGCAATGAACTAGAACCTTGTGACTGAGCAACCATTGAATGTCCGATAATTTGATATCTTTATCAGTTAAAGGCTCAGTTGTTAGAAGACCTTTAACTTATTTTCTCAGCAAAGCTGATAGAAATGCTAGCCAAGTAAGTAGTCTTAATATTTCCATTAACATTTTACTGCAGATTTGATTAAAATACAGTTCTACTCATGTAAATTAAAAATCATTATATCGAGACTGTTATAAATTGTATGTTGGGCAATGTCAGTATCTGTTAGCCCCAGACAACTCAAAAGTTAAAGTTGTAGTAGCAAGATTTATTATTCTTCGTTCTTTTATGAAGATGATATTTTGAATTGTGTCTGCTAAGATTACTTAAAGGCCTTTATGTCGCTCTGGGCCTCCATGAAACTGTTAATTTACAGAATCACAGAATCACTAGGTTAGAAGAGACCTTCAAGATCATCGAGTCCAACCCATGCCCTAACCTCAACTAAAACATGTCACCAAGCACTACATCCAATCTCTTTTTGAACACATCCGGGGATCACCTCCCCGGAATTTGCAATTCCTTTTTGCGTATATAGGCTACTGTTTGTTGGGATTGAAAAATAAGTTGCATAAGTCTGCTGCTTGTGGTCATTTGCACTCGTATGAGCCTTATTGTGCAAAATCCACTTGTATTTCTCTGTTGCTGTAGAATAATGACATTATTTCCAGTGAATGCCAACACAGAATTATCTAATGCCACACAATTAGATTCTGTGTCATGTTCTGTCAAAATGTATGTGAGGAGCAAGGAGCAGATCAGGATATTCAGATGTAAAGCAAATGGTCTTTTAAATTTTATTTTCGAGATTGCATGAATTGTATGAATAGCCATTTTAAAATGTATGACTCTGGTACTCCTTTCCTGCAGTCAAACTGTTAGTTTTGTTTCATCACATCTGCCAGGCTGATGCTCTCACTGTGCTGTACCTGTTGTTTCAAAAGTTACAATGGAAGTCGATATTCTGGCATAGTATATCTCTTGTAATAGATGTTAAGTTAATAGTTTTATGAATTGAGTTGAACCTCTATGAAGCTGTCATTATCTACAGTTTATAAATATTTCTAAAAACTTGACAGTTACTTCCATTGATCTTGTCCCTACTCGAGGCAAATCTCTTTCAAACCAGCAGTAAATTTGACACTTTGTTCCTTAATGCGCATGGCTTTTTTTTTTAGGTATCACTTAAATCTGAAGCAAGCAGAAATAATGCAAGAAGTGGAAGAATATTTGCCATCATTTTTTAAATGGGTGGAAGACTTCATGCACAATCCAGCAAACCAAAACAAAATGCAACTAAAACTGTAAGAAGCCAGAATTAAAAGATTAGGCCATTCTATGTTGTATATCTTGTTTAGTTCACTTGTAATTTTTATAACTTCTTATGCACATCTGTTCAGTGATTTGGAGCTTATTCATGGCCTCACTGACCATAGAGCTGATCTTGTGCTGCATGTTTAGCTGCCATTGTGAGTACTGGGCAAGACATGAAGCCTGAGGGTGAACTGACTTAAAAGCTTAAAATCCTTGTGAACAGTGTGGTACAGACTAGAGCTTTTAGTGAGTAGAAAAGCAAGGATATTTGAGCTGCTGACTAAACTAGGAGTTACTGTAGTTATGAGCAAGACTACAAATCAGAATGTGAAACCATTAATCAAATGGAAGTCTTGACGAATATAACAATTTTTCAGTGAAATAGTGATTTTACTCAACTGCTGCTGAGTTCTTGCCTATGGCTTCTTGCTGTTACTTGTAATAACCATAGGGTGTTAAAGTTTCAGTGAAATGGCAGGTCTCAGTAAAACCTGTATCCTACTATCAAGTGCATATCATTAGAGTGCAGTTATTGAGAAAAGACCAAAAACTATTAAAGAACAGTTTAGAGTCTTATTTGAACTTTGAAATTTAGGTGAATAGCAAGACTACAGTCAGTTTCTGATATGATGCTTCATCCGTTAATGGGAAGACAGTTTGAGTGAGACTCAGTGCATTTTATTTCTAAAGTTAGTGCCTGAAGGGCACCTATAATACAGAAAGATTATATATTTAATTGCAACACATTTTAATGTTTAAATATTAAGAATTAGGGGAAATTGTTAACTTCTGGCTTAATTTTCTCCCTAGGTCAAATGGTGGAAAACCAGAAGATGTATCTTCTAAGATAGAGATTGTAGATATCTTGGACATTGAAGAGAATATCTGGTCTCCCAGATTTGGGTTGAAGGGAAAAATTGATGTTACAGCCAGGGTGAAAATCCATTGTCAGTCTGGAGTACAGTCTCGGATAATGCCTTTAGAGCTCAAGTCTGGCAAGGAATCAAACTCCATAGAGCACAGAAGTCAGGTACAAACACCAAATGTCTAATTTCACTGTCAGTAGCTGTGTATACTTTTCTGTTAGGTCACCTATTTTGTCTTGTGAATATGAAAGACTTTGTATGTGGTATAATCTAAATTAATGGATGGCTCATCCTTGCATGCCCAAAGCTGCTGGTATGAAATGAAAGTGAACTGAGTAGTAAGAAGTATATACATTTACCACTTTCAAACACACTTATGGATTTTATTCTGAAATATCTGTTCTTTAGTCTCTTCTCACTACATTCAAATATTAGGTTCAGGCAAACTGTTTCAGGAATTAGTGTTGTACATATTTCCAGATAGCTGGGCTGAGAGGTAGTAGCTGTGTTATAAGATTTTAAAGATGCCTTTTAATTTAAATCCTTAGTCAAGTTCTTACTACTTACAGCTTCTAGAAGACTTGTTATAAAAATGGCTGTTTAGCCATATAAATTGTGGAAGAACTAAATACAATTTAGAATATATTTTGGTTTTAATACTGTGCTGGTTTTGACTGGGGTTAGCAATTATTTTTTTCACAGTAGATAAGTGCGGGCTGTGTTTTGGATTTGTGCTGAACACAGGCTGATAACACAGAGATACTGCTGTTATTGCTGAGCAGGGTTTACACAGAGCCAAGGCCTTTCCTGCTCCCCATAGGGCCACGCTGGGGAGGAGACTGGGGGTGATGGGAAGTTGAGAGGGGACACAGCCAGGACAGGGGACCCCAGTGATCAAAGGAGTATTCCAGACCATGTAGCTGATCATCATACTCGGTATATAAAGTGAGGGAAAGAAGGAGGAAGGGTGGGGGGCATGTTTGGAGTGATGGAGTTTGCCTTCCCAAGGCACCATTATACGTGATGGGGCCCTACTCTCCTGGGGGTGGTTGGACACCTGCCCAACCATGGGAAGCAGTGAATTAATTCCTTGTTTTGCTTTGCTTGCATGCGTGGATTTTCTTTTCCCTCTTAAACTGTCTTTATCTCAACCCGCAATAAGTTTTCCAGCTTTTACCTTTCTGATTCTCTCCATGATCCCAGTGGTGGGGAAGTGAGTGAGCAGCCGTGTGGTACTTGGTTGCTACTTGGGGTTAAACCACAACAGCTATATTGGAATAAGTTGATATATAATGTTTGCAGGTTATTCTGTACACATTGTTGAATTTAGAGCGGAGAGTAGATCCTGAAGCTGGATTTCTTCTTTATCTAAAAACTGGTACGATGTATCCTGTTTCTGGAGCTCGCATGGACCGAAGAGGTAAAGTTGTTCTCCTTCTCTGGAAACCATAATTCTCTTGACGTTTACTACAGTCTTTCTTTTTAACTATATAAAGTTTACTCTTATGAAAATAGCTGTACTTGGGGATGCATCTCTTGTTATAATGTTACTAAGCTTATGTTAAAAATTCAGTTGTTTTATTAATACGGCACAAGGACTTTGCTATGTGAATAATCACTTCTAAGCTGACTAAAAAGTTGATAGCTAATTACTTTGGAGGTAGAAATTGTTACAAACAAAAACATCAGCTTAGTTTATTCTTTTCTTGACAGAATTAATGAAGTTAAGAAATCATGTGGCCTTCTACTTAACACACAGTACCTATAAATCTGCTGTGGGAAGGCAGAATTCACAGCTTGCTGCTTTGCCTCCTGTGATTGATGACAGTCAAGCATGTAAATATTGCTCCCAAATGCACAACTGCTTTCTATACAGCAGGTAAAAAAAAAAAAAGTCTGACTAATGTTTTTAAATAAGCTTGAATAATTGTATCTTTTGATACAATAATTTTATTCTTGTGGTTGACAGTTTTGTATTTATTGAGGACTCTTGCACCTCAAAAGAATCTTCCAGAGATCCCTCTACAACTTTTGTAATTCAGCTCCTGATCTCACAGAGACTTAATATGTTTGCTCAGGTACACTTTCTGCAAGACAAAATCTGAGATAAGTCTCAACAAAATACTTGATGACAATAACAGATATGTTAAAAAAGCTGTATTCTTGCAGCTCTCTGAAAGAGGCAGTTGTTTGGGCCTGAGTTCTGGCGGTATAACCACTTTTTCAGGTTCAGTTTGTAGAAGATTGTTTCCCTGTAGGGTATTACACAAGTAATACATTGATACTACTCTGCTGAAGTCTTCTTGCATCTCCTGTTAAAAAGAAATTATAAGCAAATAGTTGATAAAATTTCACATAAGTTTACTGAATTGTTTTAAGAAGTGTTACAAGTTTTAATCACAATGCTGCACAAAAAACAATCAAAATTGTATATAGAGGAGATCAACTGAAGTATGTTAGAACAGGAGAGCCTTTGGGGTGGTCTTGTGTAAATACAATGCCTGATTGTTTTTAAAATTCTAGAGGTAAAAGTATGTTGAGGGAGCTTTATGGGAATACATGATATGTTTCTGTGAAATCCTACTTCTAATACTCAGTTGTTACAGCAGCAGGATTATAGCTGGGTAGCTATTTATTTCTAAATAAGCTTTTCTCTTTCTGGTTGTGTTTTGTATACATGATTGGGTATAATGTCTATTGATATTTAGTTTTGAAATAAATTGACTCAAAGTTTACTTGTGTATTAACTATTAAATCCCCATTGCTTAGCTAAATATCAAAATAATATTCCTATATTACAGTAAAAGGAATAAAAGGTCAACTTTTTAAATGTATACATTACTATCTTTGAAATACCTTTATTTGGTCTTGGATTGACTTATTGCCCTTCAAAATCATAGAGATGATTTGAAGTTACTAATACAAGATTATGAATCTGAACAAAGGATACAGATTTGACTTTATTCAAGTAATGATAAATTAATCTGTCTGGTATGTTACCATAGATATTTGGATTGTTGTCATGTACGTACAGACTTGCAGGAAAAAAAGGATACAGGCTGAGACTTTCCTGTGGTTGTTTCTATTCCTAGAGCTGTAGAGCAGAAGATGGCCAGTGTGGCCTTTCCTCCTGCTATGGTACCTGTCATTGGCAGAGAGACCCAGCACCTGAAACCCTCCCACTTGGAGTATTTCAGCCTCTGGTATCTGATGTTAACTTTGGAGCTGCAAAGTGGAGAGCATAAAAAGGGATATAAAAATATATGGATGATACCTTCTTTGGAAAGGTAAGGTATAATTTCTAAACTCTTACCAATGATGCTTCCTTCCTTCGTTTGTTTTGTATTCTGGTTGTGGGTGGTATGGTTTTTTAACTTTCTCTTACAGAGAGGATCTTAATATTAAAATATTTCTTTTTTTAATATCTTCAGAGAGAAGTCTGGAGATTGTGTTGGAAACATGATCAGGGTTGATGAAGTCCATGAAATTTCCAAGGGACAGTATCTACATTTTTTCCAGCGTAGAAGTGGTGCCATACCTGGAACAAACCTGTTGGCTGGTGATCGAGTGGTTGTGAGTGGAGAGGAAAAGGGTTTACTTGGTTTGGCTACTGGCTATGTTAGAGAAGTCAGTGGAACAAAAGTCTCCTGTTTGTTGGGCAGGTAATAGGATGAAAAGAAAAGTTGCTGTTTGCAAACACTCTGGCACTGGCTTGAGGAAGGGTACTGCTCGGTGTCCAAAAAGCTGTGACATGTTCTGTCTCTTCCTGCTGGCTTTGGGGTAGTACCCTTCAGAAATTGTCTTGTCTCGATTGAAACTGTCAGTACTTGGTCAATACATATGCCTGTCTATTTAACCAGTTTTTTTGAATAAAAGCACATTTAAACTCTATTTACTTACATCTCTAAGATGAAACTATATGGATACAGTGATTACTGTGTTAATAGTAACTTTCATTATTCCATCTATATTGTCTTTAAATTTGGCTTATGTTTTATTATCCCTCATTGGGATCATGCTTTGTTTAGATCAGTTAATAGTGTATTTCTATTAGCTATTGCTTCACTGTGGGATCTCTGGAAGATATCATTTAACATGTAGTAATAAGTTTTTAATCAACATACAGCTGGTAAACAGAATTCTTTTATCCATGTTCTTGTCATCCTTCAGGAATTTGTCAAACCTCCCGAAGAACACCATATTTAGGTTGGATCATGATGAAGGAGATGTTGGCACAGGAGTCCCTTTTGAAAATCTTTCTAAATTGATGAAAGATTCCCCAGTGAGGTATGAAAAATCAAATTAATTTCACACTTTCAATATTTTCAGATAAAGTTTCACAACTGGTAACTCTTATTGTAACTCAGTTTTGTTTTATTTTTATCCACAGTGAAAGGCTCCGCAACTTGATAATTGACTTCCAGAAACCTTGTTTTATTCGGCACTTGAGCTCTGTCCTTCCTCCAGAAGCAAAGGAAACTGTTGCAAATATTTTAAAGGGTACCAAGTGACATTCCCTGAAATACTCTGCTTAGTAGTATGACTCTATAGCCAAAGTATTTATCATGCTAAATATAAGGAGTTTTTCCTACTTTGGGGTCCAGTGATAGTTTTCATCTTAAAAACTAAAACCAAGTTCTTGCCTTGCATGTCTTCCAACTTGTTGAAGACTAATTTAATCACAGGAAGACCTGATCAGATGCTTGTTCACAACTTTATTTTACTTTTGTTAGTTGCTGCAGCATGCAGTTACAAACAGAGTAACCTCTGTAACCTTTACAAAAGGAATGAAAGAGACAGCTCTTGGGATAGGGGAAGCTGACCTTGAGGGAGAGGAAGGAGGTGGGCTTTGGTGGAAGCATTCACTTGTATAATCACTTTTCCTGACTTGTTGGTGGCTCTGTGGCGTGTGATGCTTTGTGGCACTTAAAAACAAAACTTGTTTAGGTATGAGGCAGTATCTTCTATTTGGTGGAAATATTTCCTTGATCTCTGACAGAGTTACCTGTGAAAACATAAATTTAACTGAATTCTCTTAGAGCAAATTGAATTTTATAAAAAACTCGATTTGAAGTCTTATTTTGCTTGAGCTTTGCCTAGTCCAAATAGCTGGAATGTGCTGCTTGTTTGCATCAGACTGGGGCAAACCAGCTCTGCTGTAATGTTTGTTCTAAACAAGATGCTGCTGTTATGTGCAACTCATCACGCCTTGCTGTGAGCTGTGTGTTTGAATGTGGAAGTGGTATGATCAAACACAAAGCCCAGACACAATATGTGGAGGTGGTCAATTAAGATATTAGGAGAAAAAAGTCACAAAAGGTCTAAAAATAAAAATGTCTTCAGTGACTTATTTCTAGGACAGCAATGCAGACCCTTTACTACTTATCTTGTGTATTATGTTTAATGTCGTGTTTTCATTAGAACCTACAGACTTTGCTCAGTTCTTGTCTTTATTAAGAAGGAAATTATAGTTTTGCTCTGACTTTAATAATTATTACAATTATGATGAAGTGTAGTAATTTATTTTTGCTTTTTCTTCTAAAAGGTCTAAACAAGCCTCAGAAACAGGCAATGAAACAAGTGCTGCTTTCAAAAGACTACACACTTATTGTGGGTATGCCTGGAACAGGAAAAACCACTACAATATGTGCTCTAGTAAGATCATGTACCTTGGTATTTAATTTTTTTTGTGAGATTTAGAGGATAGCATTAAACCAACTGTGTAGTGTCATGACTTAATCTAACACTATCTGTATAATTTCAAAGGAGAAAACACACTTCTTTTGCTTAACTTATATTTGGTAGAACTAAGATTGGATTTTGTGGAGTAGGATTGTCAATTGCTTGCGTAGGAGTACATGTGGGAGGGAGGAGATGATAGAAGTGTGATATCTAATCACTTCTGTGATGCTTTGGTGTTAAAATTCTTTGGCTCCAAGTATCAGCAAGTCCTCAAATCCTGAGTTATAGCTCAAAAGAGGGATTCCTTGAGAAGCCAGTAACTTGTCCATTGTAGATTGATTGAACCTGTGGGGCTGAATCTATGTGCAGTCTGCTACCATCTCCTCTAGTTGGTGGTTCTCCTTTCCCCAGGAATGGACTGTAGGAGCATACTGGATTCAGGCTGTGGGCTGAGTGAGTTTTTCTTGAAACAGCAGCGTTATCCTGCCTCCAGTTGTCATCAGCTCATGGGGAAAGAGGAGGCTGGAGAGCAGGCAGCTGCTGCTATCTTCAGATCAGCCCATTCCACTGAATCTGTAGTGGCTAAATTTTCATGGAGAACAGTGTTGTGGGAATGGGCTGCATGGCTTGTTCTTACAGTGGGGATCTTAAGAGTGCAGTTTCTTGGGAGTGCACACCCAGGTTCTTGGCTCTCTCTGTTTGCAGCAGCATTCTGAGCCTGCTGTCCCTGGGGACCCTCAGGGCTATTGCCCACATTGTCAATGGTCAGCTGACACATCTGGCCGGGGAGACTGATACAGATCAAGTCACGCTTATTATTGGCTCTCTCCAAAACCCCTTGCACTTTTCACCCTGTCAAACCTGGGATTGTTGATTCTTGTAGAGGAGCTAACATCTTCTTTTCTTTCTCTTTGCCCCCCACTAGGTGAGAATTCTTTCTGCTTGTGGCTTTAGTGTCCTTCTAACCAGTTTTACACACATGGCTGTAGACAATGTCCTGCTGAAGCTGGCCAAATTCAAAGTTGGTTTCTTGCGCTTGGGGCGAGCTCAAAACGTTCATCCAGATATTCGGAAATATACAGAAGAAGAAATCTGCATGTCCAGATCAATTAAGTCTGTAACAGATTTGGAAGAGGTCTATAATAGTCAGGTGAGAAAAATGTTTGTCTTGGTTTGAAAAGACAGGAGTATAATTCTGAAATTGAGGAGCTTTTAGGCAATGATATGAGAAAAAAGAATAACAGTTCTTTATTAATATAAATAACAACAGTACCCACTGACAGAGTCAGGAATACAACCTGGCACCCTGTTCAGGGTGGTGGTAGCAGTCCAGATGAAAATGGCTCTCTGAAGCGCTGATCGGGTAGAAAGATGGTCCAGTGAAAAACTCTTGTCCTCTGGATATCCAGGAGCAGGAGCTAGCTGGTGTGTCTCAGAGTCCACCTTATATTCAGGTGGGAATGCTTGGCTCCTCCCCCCTGGGTGGAGCCTCTTACAATGGGATTGAGATGACTCATGAGTCATGTGGTGAGTTCTTAATGGCCCATTAGCAGAGATAATGGGCCCCCGGATAGTAGGAGATAACAGTGTTTTAACAGTTTAACAGTTTAACAGCTGTTTCAACGGTTGTGCAGATGGTAACAGAATAAACCTATTTTTAACCTAGGACAATGTTTTTTGCTAGCCCTACAAATTGTTAAAGATAATTAGTATTTTGTTTGGATGCTGCAGAGAAGGAACCCATCCCAAGGGTGTGTACTGCTGTAAGAAATCTGAGCTGAAAGAGATACTCAACCTCTGCATTGTTTCAATTTCTTTGTAGCCAGTAATGACGTACATTAAATCTGAAAGTTGAGAAACTTTGTTTATGTCCACACAAAGTAACTCATCATTGTAAGTAATAAGCCCCAAAGACTCCAGTGCTTTTATCTGAGATCTTGTGAAGGGGCTGCTACAGCCTCCTTTAGCATTATTCACATCTTGCTGCTGTTTGTCCCTTCTCCCTCCCACTTGTGCTTGTTGTGCCACTAGTACAATCAGCAGATGGGTAAGGGGAAGTGGAATGCTGTGGAGCTGACTTGGCCAAACCCTTATTTTTGATTGAAAGATTAGTGCTGTCTTTATGACTGTTAATGCAAACCATTAACATGCAAACGGGAGCTGGGTCATATGAGTCAGTGGCAGCTTTAAATTAAATTTGCTGGAAGAATAAATTTTGATAGTAGTTGGAATAAATGCCAGCTTCACAAAAGGTGCCATCTACTTTTTATTGATAAATATTGCAGGGGAATGACTGAAGTCATAAGGGGAATGACTTAGCATTTCTTATTTTAGTCATTTTGGATTGCAGTGGAAGCACAGCAGTGGGAAAAACCGTGCTGCTGTTATTTTACTTCTCTTCAGTATTGAAAAAGAAATCCAAACCACCTGATTTTTCACAGTAGTCATTTCTGCACACTCCATGAATCGTACATGAACAGAACCTGGCATCACTCTGAACAAATGACAGGAACAAGTTATTTGCTACAGGCTGCTCTAATGCTGGTTTTGTTTGTCACTTGCAATTGATGCAAGAATATGTCAGGCCAGTATGTGTCTAAGTTATGCTGGTCTGATTTTGAGGATTAATAATTTGATTTCTTTGATTTTATGGTTTAGTTTAGTTTAATGGGAAATATTTTTTATTTTAATATGGAGAACATAGTGCTAAAGGATATAAAATGTACCTTATCCTTAAAGTGTGTCTCAATTTTCAGCCAGTGGTAGCAACGTCTTGCATGGGAGTAAATCACCCCATCTTTGTTCAGAAGCAATTTGACTTCTGTATTGTTGATGAAGCTTCCCAAATAAGCCAGCTCATCTGCCTGGGCCCACTTTTCTGCTCCAAAAGGTTTGTGCTGGTGGGGGATCATCAGCAGCTGCCTCCACTTGTGCTGAATGCGGAAGCAAGGTAAGATAAAATGCTGCTGGACAATTACTAGTCACAAAATCTGGGAAGGCTCTTGCAGTGTTCTGATTGCCACATTTTGATTTTTTTTTTTGTGTTGTAACAGAGATCTTGGCATGAGTGAAAGCTTATTTAAAAGGCTGGAACAAAACCAAAATGCTGTTGTCCAATTAACTGTACAATACAGAATGAATAGGTACTTTCAACCCTTATTTATTAAATTGTGTTCTTAATGTGGGATTAAAATGGCAAGATTTTTATGCCTTTTCTTGTTTTTTAAATCTTTAGTAAGATTATGTCATTGAGTAACATGCTGGTATATGAAGGCAAACTGGAATGTGGCTCAGAGAAGGTGTCAAATGCCACTGTTAACCTGCCCAACCTAAAGAAATTGAAACTGGACCTTGGGGATGCTTCAAAGACATGGCTGAAAGAAGTCCTTGATCCAGACACACCTGTGTGTTTTCTGAACACAGAGAAGGTAAAGTTCATTATGCTCTTTCAACATTGTATTTTGAGGCAAATTCTCTGTACAGTCAACATGTAAAACTTCATTCAGCTTAGGCAGGGTAAAACAGGGAACTTCAGAATGCGTTTTTCTAGGATCGTGTGAAGTGTGCCGCTCACAAAAGCATTGTTGGTGTAGCTGAGCAGGGGGGGTATAACTGCTGCTGGAAACATTGAATCTGAGAATAGCTGAAAACTTGAATTTAGATAATATTTCAGAAAAAATTGAATGGACTGTAAACTTTGTTTTTCCTGTACAGTGTAGCTCAAAGTGTGTAGCCGTACTGGATGTCCTTGCAACCCGGGAATGGCCTTATTTCCAGTGGCTGAGGGTCAGTGGTGTCAAAGTTGTGTGCCAGTGACAGCAATAACTGCAATGCTCCATGGAATTTTGCAGACATTCTATACACTGAAGTGTAAGGGAGGAGTAGATTGGTTTAGGTGTGTCCTTTCATGGAGACTCAAATTTTTACTGGAAAAATAAAATTCTAGTGTGGATACAAATTCTGCAAAGAAACTGACTTGCAGGAAAAATGAGGAAGAGTTTAAATGCATGAGGAAAAAGATTCATAAATTAGTACTTGTTTGTGGTCTCTAGTACTTGTCACTGTAATTGGTGATTGGATCATGATTTGAGTCTTTCTTTCTCCTTAACTGGTTTTATGTTGATCCCTATTAATACTGTGTTTTGCCAATAATTACATCAACTGATGATCTTTTATGCTGACCCTGGTTAGAACTCACCAGTCTTTCTGTGCTCTCTATGACATTGTACAGGATTCATATTTTTTTACAACAGTTCTGATAGAATCTCTTCAATGACCTAAAAAGAAGCAGTGTTTACTTTAATGACTTAGAGAAATTTCAAAAAATGTCTAAACTAAACAGAAACATTTTCCAGGAATGCCTCAACACCTGCAGTCCCTTTCCCAGGAAAGCAGACGGTTGGTCCCAGGGAAGAGGCTTGTTAATAGGAACCTGGCTGAAACACTGTTCATCTAGTAATCACAGCAAAATTGCTAGTGAGAAAACTAGAGTTTCTGTTCCATTTTGGTTTTTTTTCCCTAGAAAGCCTATCTCAAGTGTAAGGCAGCTGTCCTCTTCATAGAGCCGGGAGGAAAGTTTTTATTTCCAAAATATTCTAGATTTGTTGAGACGTGAGGCTATAATGTCATTTCTCCTCTTGGACTTCCTGTCAGAACTCCATGTATTGTGGTAGTCATGGAGGGGAAATGGAAAAAATCCCACTGAACATGACAACAAACAAAAGCAGCATCTATTTTCTTTGACTTCATAATAGGTTTTTCCCCCCTGTATTGTTTATAGTGTAACCAAGAAAAGCTTATTAACGAGTAGACTTGGTGGAGGAGGGATACAAACAGAGAGAAAGGAGAGGAAAAAACACCATGACACCACCAGGAAGCTTCCATTTATTACGCTGTCTTTTTAAAAAAAGAAGAAAAAGCCTCTATTGTTTTCTGCTTAACAATGCAACATTTTTGTGACAGCAATCGGAAATCTATTTGTTTCTTTTCTGCCAACCCCTGTGTCAGTCTGCACTTCTCTGACAGCTTGGGGCTGGCTGTTGAAAAATGACATCCTTGATTTAGGACAAGTCTCCTGAGAAATTCTAGGCCCAAGTTGTTTTTGTTTTAAAGGCTAGGAGTTCAATTTAATACTACCATTTTGGAGAGTTCTTGCTGTAGCTTTAAATGTAGGCTTTCAAACATTTTAAAAAATTATCCTTTATGCCATGGAATGAGGAAAATTCATGGTAAATATTGTTGTATGGAAATCGTTAAAGCAAAAGTCCCATGTAAAATATAATTTGCTCTCCTACCTTATCAGCTGGAAAATATCCATTTTTGGGTTTTTTGATTTATGATGTATAATGCTGAACTGTAAAGTCAGAGGATTAAGCTTTGGCAGTTTCTTAAGGTGATCTAGCTAGTGCTAGAAACTCGTTTTGGGCATTGTTCCAATTTGTTTTTCAAATGCAGTATTCTGAAGTTAATTCACAGTACAGGCTCTTGTGTTTAGTAAATTAGCATTTAACTTTATTTTTTAAATTAATTTTAACTAATTTTACCATTCGTAAAAATACACATATGACTCAGTGAGTTAAGGACAGAATACAGTACTCCATTATAGACAGCAAAAGTCATTATTTTCTGTTTGTATTTTCAAAGGTCCCAGCACCAGAACATGCAGAAAAAGGTGGCATAAGCAATGTGACAGAAGCTAAAATAGTGCTTTTCCTCACATCCTTATTTATTAAGGTATCTTCTACTTTATTACATGGTTTGGAGGGAGAGCTTTATAACTAATCATTTTTACATTGCTTTAGTAATGGTGACTGTATGTATTGAGTAGTTCTCTCGTGGACAGTCTTAAGGATAAATTGAAGATTGGCTACATGGCAGTGTAGTGGGGAGCCTGAGGTCTGCATTCCCTTCCCTGTCCCTTGCCTGCTTGGATCTGAGATGCAAAAGACAAAAGCTGGATGCCAAATTCTTTTAAGAGATGAGGACTTTCTTAAGAGGGAGGGGAGAGGATTTGCCTTTTTTCCTTATTTCATCCAGTCAGCTTCAGGAGTTGTACAGACGAGGAGCTCTGAGTGTTTTCCTCACAGTTTAAAGAAGAAAGAAATACGAGGATTTCAAGGATGTCTGTCTTTGTGCTAAGTTAGGACAAAGCTTGGGAGCTTGCAGTAACTAACGTTTTCTATCTTCTTTAGTTAATACTAATTACACCTACAGTTCCATTAGTGTAGATACAATATCTTGCAGCACTGTTAAAAAAAATTAAATTAAAAAAATTAAATTTAATTTTAAAAATAATTTTGACCGTACTGAGCTTCCCAAGCCAATTGCAATGACAAATTTTTTCTCCTGTTTCTTCTTCATTCAGGCTGGCGCTAAGCCCTCAGACATTGGCATTATATCACCATACAGACATCAGTTAAAAACAATCACTGATTTGATGGCAAAATGGAAGGAGAACAGGGTGGAAGTCAACACGGTCGACAAATACCAAGGAAGAGACAAAAGTATCATAATTGTGTCTTTTGTTAGGAACAGTATTGATGAAAATGTAAGTTGGTCATATTAACTTTGTTTCAGTCAATTTTAGTAGTTTAGATGCATTTCGAAAGTGAGAAATGGTTTATGTCCATTAAATAGGAAAAGTAAAAGCAAGTAACATTTATTTTCCAGCTTGGCACTCTCCTGAAGGACTGGCGCCGCCTGAATGTTGCTATCACAAGAGCCAAGCACAAGCTGGTCATGGTGGGCTGTGTTCCATCCCTGTGCTGCTACCCTCCCTTGGAGAAGCTCCTCTGCCATTTGCAGTCCCAGGGAATGATATCCTTTTTCTCCATGCTAGTTTGGGAAAGGGGAAAGGTAAGATTGACTTACTGAGATTTGAGGTAAGAAGGGGAAGATCTTTGATTTTTTAGGTTGTACTTTTAACAGTGATTGGCAACACAGCACAAAATGCGCTGGTTAAATTTGCCAGAAGTATACTTGAGAATCAAGCTAGTGGATGGATTTAGAACCTTCTCTGTCTTTAAAAGCAGAAAGAGTCAGTGCTGACTTGCAAGTCAACTTTGACATAATTTTTTAGTTTCTAGGCCTGAATTTTTAATTTTTAATGCTTTTGCATTTTTCCGGTGATCATTTCTAGTTTCTTGGCATCTTAACCTCAGTGTGATTGCTTTCTTCCACTTAACACGTCTGCTTCATGAATAATCCTGATGGAAAGGAAAATAGTGTCACTTTCAGATGACTTGCTAATTTTTTCTTTCTCTCTGGCATTGTACTGAGTAAGCTTTAGCTATTGCTGTTTCCATCTCCTATTTAAACAGTAAAGAACCTTGTTAGCTGCTTTCTTTGCAAACACCAATGCATATTCAAACAGGTTTTGTGAAAGCAAAATGTTGTCAAAATGCTTCCTTAACTTACTACATCTTGAATCTTCCAGCCGGGGCTCATGAAAGTATCCACAAGTGTAACATCTTATGAGTGTGAAGATCGAAAGTTTTACAGGCCTTTGTATCTTTTCTTCTGCTGTTGTTTAATGTAAATAACTGGTAATTGGGGTATCAGTGCTGATGTGCACTGTTCGGTCTGGAGGCAGCCAAAACAGGAAACATTCAATTATTTTGGAAGTTTCCTTTCAATAAAATAACAGACATTTCTCAAAAAAAAGCTGATGGCTACAGTGCTACTAAAGCACCCTGCTTACTTGTGACAAACCAGAAATACGAAGCACTCTGTTCCTTCCACTACTGGATATTGCTATATTCTCTTTCACCTTGATGAACAGTTATCTGCAGAAGTGAGTGGGAAATCACTTGAAGAGGAAGGGAGTGTAAACCATTGTTGTATTGAGTCACGGTTTTCTGGGCTCAGTTTGGTTTTAAAAACTTGAAAATGTAGCTTACATACAATAATTCCATTTGTTAGAATTCCTAATTAAGGTGCTGTGTTGTGTTGTTTGGAAAAAAAATAGGAAAAACTTCCTCTTCTTCAAAGCCTTACATTGTCCTTTGAAGTCTACTCCTGTTTTTAAAAATGCTGAAGTCTTTTATATTTATATTTATATACATAATGTAATTAATCTCTCATGTGAAGATCCCTTGATGACATTTCTAATCTCTTGATTTTGCATACATCAGGAAGAAATGTGATGCTGATTCACTTAATTCCCTGATATTAACGAATGTGTTCAGCAGATCAATCTGAAGTGAAATGCTTCATAGTAGAACTCTGGTTTTGGTTTATCTGATCTGTTTGTATTTAATAAAAGTCTGCAAAACAAAAATTTCCCAGGAAACAAAACTAGAGATGCAGCTTGCTGACCAAGAAGTTTACATGCTCAGGTTCTATTTTTTTAAAGATGATGGCATACAAACAACAGAAAACACCTTTTCCTGAGAGATCTGTGTTAGTTTCTTTATGCTACCTCATATTCTAGACTGAAGAGACTGAGAAGTTTCTTTCCAAGGTTGCTGGTGGAAACATCAATTTTTTTGATTCTTCAGAATCATTAGCATTTGTTTTCTCTTGGATCAATGTCAAGTAGCTCTGTGCATATAGTTGCAGGCAAACTTGTTAAATGTGGGCATTTTCACTCTTTTAAACTGCTCCCTAACTTTTTGTAATGTTTGAAACAATAAAAGTTTGCTGTTGATTGTGTTAAAGTTGCTTATACTTTGTTAATACTTCGCTTTATACAAGGCAAATATTTTGAACAGTACAACAATAATTTGAATAGTTGACAGGATATCCTCCTTTTTCAGGTGAAAATACATGCTTCATCACTGTGCTTGTGCTCTGGGTCTTTCAAAAGATGAAAAAAATAGGGTAAAATATACTCTTTATTATAGTAGTGATATCAGAATACTTTTAGAAGAGATTTTCTTTCTGTGCTTAGGATCTATGTGCAGAAAGCTCTCAAGATTTGGCTAATCTGTTTTCTTAGACCAAGTAATGCTTATCCAGGAAAGGGTCTGCATGCTACTAAAAACTTAATAAATAAATTAGAGGTATTGCCATCCCATCATGAAGTTGCATGAGAAACAAACAAAAGAACATTTCCTTATCCACTTATAAAATGCATCCTTCCTTCTTGTCATGTGGTAAAGATTAGATTGAGCAGCAGTCTACAGATGAAACCGTGTTTGGCTCTGGTAGTCTCAAACAAAATTGAGATGTAATTCTCTAAAACGCTCTGTGTTTTAATGAATATACACAGCAAATGAGTATCTTCTAGCAGTAAAGGATGACTTTTTTATGTGCTGCCTTTAAAACAGCTTCCTCATGCAGAAGCAGCTGTTGATGCTGCTGGAAAACATGTGGATGCATGCCTAATATGTTATGTGTTGCTGGGATTCTCAAAAATGAAAAAAAAAGGAAGTTGTTTTATACCAGACTGGCAGGAGCAGAATGTGACTATTAGAACTGTTTAATGTTTAAATGTATAAGTTCCTTTTTCCTTTTAGGAGGTGGGAATGGTGGCTATAAGAAGTGTCCCTGTCACCATGGGCTGTGTTCTATCCCTGTGTTGCCCTTGTCCTTTGGTCCTTCCTTGCAGGCCCAGCCAGTGATACCTTTTGTGCAGTCTCTGAAGCTGGGCAAGGTAAAGAACACCTTTTTATTTTACAGGTTGCTGGTTAACCTTGCCCAAAAAGGGGAGAGGAAAGAATAATTATTAGCATAAGCAAAGCATATTGTAGTGCTTAGGGTGCAGTAAGCATCAACTGAGATCCCATCTGGGTATGACAAACACACTTGATGATAAACATCTCAGTGTGTTTTGGTTCTTTCCTAGTCAGATTCACATTTAAGGGCTTTTTAAAATTAAACCCCAAAAACGTACCTGTTTTTTTTAAATCCTGGTTTTGATTCCCAGCATGTTACCTTTGAAGGTACTAAACTCACAGATTTTTGTAGAATAATACTATTTATTCTGATACATGTTATCCAATGCTAGAGAATTATTATTTGGAATAAATGCTAGGGATTGGAGCTTTATGTCACAAGAGAAGGGCAGAGAAGTCTCAAGTTTGTGCTGCCTGATTGTGCTTCGCTCATGTCCGAGGCTTCCTGTTCCGAAGCCTGCCGCCCCGGCGCTCTCGCCCATCCCTGTGGCCGATGCCGCTCTCCAGCGGGGCAGCTGGGGGCGGGGGGGCCGAGGCGGGGCGGCTATCGCGACAGGACGATAGGGCCNAGGCTCCCGCTGCCGTCGCTGCCGCAGGGACAGCGCCTGCAGCACGCGGCCGGAGCGGCTGCACGCCGGGGCTCGGCTGCTCATCCAGCCGGGCAGCAGTGTCGCCTTCTGGGCCGAGCCTTTCCAGTCAGACCCGGTGATGCTGGTGACAGCAGTGCCACCTGCAAATGGCTCTTTCGGGGGCTGCTGCTGCTTCGGGGAGAAGAGCCCTGCAGAGCTTGTTTTGCTGTCTGTGCAATACCCCATCTAGTACCCGAGCAGCAGCTAGGATTTAGGATTTCACTCACGATGTTAAATTCTAAATCTTCATTTTAAATTTTAAAAAAATTTGTTTATCGTGTATTTTTTAAAGAAGCAGGTGAAGAAAAACATGCAGGTAGACCACACTTTAAAACAGACCTAAAATGCATTTCGCCTCAGAAAGAACAGACAAGAGGGCCGATAATGAACAGGAGAGCAGACATAGAAGTCTGTCTGAGGAGGATCAGCTCCAGAAGTCAAAATGAGGTCACCTGACAAAGGAATTTTTGTGATGCCTTTGGAGAAAAAGACAGGATATGTAGCAAGGGAGAGCTACCCACCTGAAGTCTGCGTTGAGCAAGGCATTTCCTACACTAATACTTGTATTTCGTGCAGTTAGTAGCAAAGCTAACAAAAAAGCAGGAGGTCTGCTTTGCCGGTGGAAAGGCTCCTGTTGTTGCGAGGCACCCCTGTCCCGGCCAGGGGTGCTGTGCTGGTGCTGCTCCTGGTAGGATTGGTCAGCCTCCAGCAGCTGAGCAGGAAGGAAGAGACAAAGCAGTGAGCTGTGGCTGCTAACTGGGTACAGTTTTGCCAGAGCCCTGTCTCTCATTATCTCCGATTGTTTTCTAATGTCTTCTGGGGTTTTCTGTTGAAGTACTGGGGAACTATAAAAGTCGTTTTTAAGGCTGTTGCAGGTACATAATCTCAGTCATTATTTTTTCCTAGAAAGCAGAGATCGGTTATGTTTTGTGGTGGTAGGGTAGTTGGGTATTTGGCAGGCAACTAGGGAAACAGAATGTTAGAAAGTAATTTTCAGGGTTTCTAATATGCAATCCTGAAGTACCTGAGGTATGCAGGAAATGAGACAAGTAATTTCATTGTTGTTGAGGAACTGAGAAAATACCCATCTGTTACGACGATTTGGGTTCTTTGTGCTTGCTAAAGTGAAAACAGATAAGGTCCTATACCAATACTCAGATTTGCAGAGGAACAGGCTCGCATTTTTTTTCCACAGACGCCAAGTCATTCTGGATATTTTGACATCTGTGTCTCGATGTCTGAAAAAAAAAGTGTTGTTGTTTTACTTCACTTGTTGGATTTAATTAAACAGTAAATCATCAACTCTTTTGTTTCTTTCCAGGTTACTTTGATGATAGTGAATAAACAGAGGCTTGTTTTGTCTCCGAGAAAATAGAGTCTGGCCTGAATGTTTGAATTGCTTCATTATAAATGAAAATAAGCTTAAGAATTTCCTGAGCACTCTGTTTTCAGTAGCAAGAGTTCTAAGAAGATTAACCTTGTCCATTCTGTCAGACTAAGATGATTGTAAAAAGCTGTGGGTTTTCTGCTGACTAGATTTAATCTCCAAATGTATTTTTGCAGTGCACACTTTGTAAAGTTTACCAAAAACTTCGAGTTAAAGTCCTTTAATTCTTAAGATTTTCTGTGTAGAAAATACTTCGTGGCTAGATGAGAAACTGAATTTTCAGTATGTAATATATAATATTTTCTGGAATATGCTCCTGGTTTAGTGGCAGAGGCTCTGTACAGCCTGAGAAGGAAGGCATGTGTTTGTGTCACTGTGAAATTAAAGCTACAGTGGAAAGCAATTGTATATAAAAGGTATGATGTCTGCTTCTGTACATAGGCTGTAATACACCAAATAAATACATGAATTAATAGGAAGGCTGCTTTGATACCATGGGAGGGGCACTGGTTGCAGCCATACAGCAGAGTTTGGAGTGCAGCAGAGGTGCTGTGTTCAGTTGCAGTGACTTGGCTGCTTCTGAGACCTGCTGAGACAACATGGTACCTAAGAACTGACATTTCCAGCCTTGGGTTTTCATTCACCTGTTAAAACACTAAGCATGTGTTTTGGATTGGATGCTTTTCTATGACATGGTGGTTTATAGCACCTACTGAATTGTTCTGTTGAGTTTATTAGGTTAAGGTAAGTTTGTCTTTGAACAAGGCAGCCATGTAGCACTTACTTAATTTCTTTGTGTCACTCCTAAAACTTGAACCATAACATTTTTTTCTCTGTTGTCTTAGCTGTAAAGGACCCTACAGCTGTAGAAAGAGCAAATTTATTGAACATGGCTAAACTGAGTATCAAAGGACTCATTGAATCAGCCTTGAGCTTTGGGCGCACTCTGGATTCTGACTATCCACCTTTGCAGCAGTTCTTTGTTGTCATGGAGCACTGCCTGAAGCATGGACTAAAAGGTGTGGAAATCGGTCTGGCTGCATATTTCTCATCCCCAACATGCCATTTTTCTTCCTTTCTTTCTGGAAGTAGATTTAAAAAAAAGTGTAATGTTGCATAAAGAATTGAAAAAATATGTAAATGGTCACCTTTTGTAATGAACAGTGTAATTATGAATTCTTCACCACATATATTTCCATATTTACCAACTTGTCCTTTTGTACACCATTTGTTTTAAGTGTTTCAGGGTTTACCAACTGCGTGTAAGTATGTAGTGTATATTTTTAGCTAGACATTCATTTTATATTAATTTTTTCTAGCACATCAATTTTACATTCACAGCAAAGTAATTTGGAAGTTCGCTTTTGATACTGGTGAGCTGACCAGTGTCTCAGTTAAGAGTTATCTGGAAGTCTGGACTCAGCAGTTAACTCTTTCACACACCAGATATTATGAGGGAGCTACTGCAGTAATTTAAATTAATTCATTTACTTTTCTTTTCCTAGTAAGAAAATCCTTTCTAAGTTACAATAAAACCATCTGGGGTCCTCTGGAACTTGTGGAAAAATTATATCCTGAAGCTGAGGAAATAGCAGCAAGTGTCAGAGATTTGCCTGGCCTTAAGTAAGTAGTATTGGTAAAATGCAGTATGAAAATAAAGGACCTGAGAATCTGCAGGTGTCTCATGATTTCATTTGGCATTCATCAAGCCTTTGAACAGCTAGCACATGATGTTGGGGGAGAGTGCAGGTGAATGGAAGGTGGATAATAGCAATGCAAAAAGGAGCAGGTTGTATATCAGTCACTGCAGTCTAGAACTGCAGCAAACATTGAGTGTAGTCAGCAAAGGCTGTATAAAACCAAAAGATGACATACCAAAGAGGAAAGAATTAGGCAGCTTTTCAGATTCTTGCCTACAGAGTCCTGCTCAGATGTAAATTTATTCTCCTCCCATTCCACTACACTCTGCTTTTGTATATAGCTTTCTAATTGGCCGTACATGAAATTCCAAAAGGGCTTGGTTACACTGTGATTGGTATATGGCAGCTGAAGTGTTCTAATTTATAGCTTTAGCCCTTATCTAAAGCACATAGGCATGTAAATAATTATTTACTCTTGTGGCAGGCCAGAGGAAGTAATAACCTCTGCCAAGTGTGTTACTCTCTTCCTATCGTAATACAACTTGTGAGGGTTTTTTTTTTGTTTTTCGTTTATGTGCTTAAGCCTTTAAGTATGCAAGCACTAGAAGAGGACGTTCTAAAGGTCTAGGTTTGATTTAATGGATATTAGTGTTTGCCAGTTACATGTCTACATCTTTTTTTGCGTTGTCTTCCTAAGATAGCACTGAATTTGTACACAATTAAAGGTAGGATTCAGTATGTGTTGGGTAGAGCCAGAGAGTAGGATTCGGAAGGGAAGCTGCCATGGTGGCTTGTGATGGGCATTTGGTTCATTTTCTTGCAATTCCCCTCAGCTCCTTACAAACAAATTGCAGAAGGGAGTCTCAACTGTTGCGAACATTTTACTTCAGCAGAAAACAGGACTTTCAAGATTATCCGGCTCTTGTGCATTGTATACTCCTGTTTTTCCAGGCTCTGCTCCCTGGAAAGAAGTTGAAAATTTTCCTGTTATCCCAAAGCTTGGAGTCAAAGCCTAAACATTATGGCTTTCCAGATGGTGATGCTCAGCTCATAGTTTAAAATACCCCTTCAGAAACACCAATTGCTCCACCAGTAGGCTGCTGAGATGTTAACGACCGTGATTTAATTGACGTGTTCTTAATTTGGGACTGTTTGTCTTCATGCCCTTTGTTTCAGGACACCACTGGGCCGTGCCCGGGCCTGGTTGCGGTTAGCACTGATGCAGAAGAAAATGGCCGATTATCTTCGCTGTTTAATCATTCAGAGAGACCTCCTCAGGTAAACAATTCATTAGATTTTGTTTGCAATTTGTTTTTAGAGGTTTAGTCTCCTAAAAAATAATCCTGCATTCCCCCACCGTGCAGAATAAGCACTGAAAACCTCTGGAGAGGAGGTGAATTCATCCCTACCATGTGTGTGGTTCCCACTGAGCTGCCATTGCACAGAGGACTCTTGCTTTGAACTTTGCTTTCCCAATTCTAACACTGGCATTGCTCTCTTCTGGTATGACTTCTCCTGTCTGATGGAGTACTTAAAGCACAAATGGAGAAAGATACTTCTCATCTTAATTTCAGTTTTATAAGCTATACATATTTTTAAGACTGCCTGTGTATGCCTAGACAATGGTGGTATGTCAGGATGTTGTTGGTGTTCAGCAGCTATGGACTTTTCCATCAAAAACACAGTTTGTTACATAGAATCTAAAATTTTAAATAAAAAGTGCAAGGAGGAGGAAGTGCTGATATTCTGTTGTTTAGTGAAGTATTTATATTTTAAAAACCTTTTTAGCATTTCAGCCCTTTATGTTTCTCTTTTATCCATTTAATCTCTTCCTTGGCTCCTTGAATTTCAAGCATGTATTCACTAAATTCCAGACATTTTTTCACTCAAGGAAATTTTTTTTACCATTCTTCTTTTGTTTGCAGTGCTTCTTAAAAACATAAGAGTTGTCTGACTCGGTGTGGCCAAACATCCATTTGTTGCAGTGTCTCTTCAAAAATTCTGGCAGGTGCAGGGGAGAGGTTTTCTGGTTTTTTTGGGGTTTCCTTTTAAAGTCAGTCTTCTCACCCCACACTCACACACACACAATGTCCCAGCCATCTGGGTCCAAAGGCAGTATCCTTGTTTGTAATAGCCTCTGAGACAAACCATGCACTTTAAATTTTTAGATATTTATGAGGTGAAGGTATGGGCAGGCCCAGTTCATCTTTAAGGATGTTGTAGTAAGGCTACAATAAGAGAAAATTTAGATGTGTATATCACTTATTATTAATTTATTGGATGTATATATAATGAATATACCAGTAAGATGCAATTTTCTCCTTAAATGCAGTGAGTTTTATGAGTATCATGCACTGATGATGGAAGAAGAAGGAGCAGTTATTGTTGGGCTGTTAGTTGGGCTAAATGTGATCGATGCCAACCTGTGTGTGAAGGGAGAAGACCTGGATTCACAAGTAAGTCTGTCCAGGTAAAGGAATGTACATGCAATCCATAGGATTTTTCTGTACTTTTGTTCGTGAGTTTTTTTACTTTGGAGTTGTGACTTGTTAGAAATCTTACTAGAGACTGTTCAGGCTGTGATGATTCAGCTCCTGTTGCCTTAACCTCGTTATCAGTGGGGTCAGACAGATATAATGGATGGATATAATGCTCAGAGTGCAAGGGTGAAGTTTTGTGCTTTGTCCTCAAATGGAAGCAGCTGTAGCAATGCAGAGTTCTTTCCATCTGACTTGTGTGACCCATCCTTTTCCTCTGTGGGACAAGTATAGTTCCATGATCAGTTTACCCTGCTTGGTTCATTTATTGTTGTTCTGGAACATCGTGGGAATGATACAAGGACCTGGAACAAGCACTCTCTTATGACCTCATAAGAGGGTGACTACTTTGATCCTGCAAAGCAGGACTTGGAATTCTTCCTGCTTTACAACGGGCTTTGACTTTTAACCCTGATCTTTTCCAAGAAAATATTAACAGATTCTCTTTAAAGGCAGATGCACAGGTATTTGTAAATAAATGTAGACTGTGTACAGCCCTGATTGGTTTTTTTCAGTTTCTTTGGGGAAAAAAAATCATAGTACTTTAAGTGGTTATTACTATATTCATATATTTGATGAAAAAACAGTTCCTTTGGGAAAGGTTACGACTAATTGGGTGTGTGTGCTTTTGAATCAGATGGTTAACTTGTCCTCATCTGTTTGTTCTAGTTACTGTCTAGTGTTAGTTTCAGGCACTGATCTTGTGTAAAAGATCTAACATTGACAGGCCTGTAATTACAGAATACTTATCAACTTAGCGTTGAGAATTAAATATGTGTGTTATAGATGACAAAATCTGTGGCTAGCTACGCCTCTGTTGTCTAGGTCACTTGGTGGCTTTGATGCATGAGAGAGAAAACTCGATTTGAGAAGGTAGTAGTGGCTGTGCAGATGAGATTCTGATTGCAGTGTGTCCAAATCTGACATTTGTAAAATGTCCAGAATAATTCTGTTTGTGAAGAGTAATGTAAAGGCACCTTCTTAGAGAAGCCAGAAGCAGCAGGTTTTATTGAGCAGAAAGGCAAACTTCTGGAGCTTGATGGAAATCACAGCCAGGAGCATAGTTTTGGTATGTTAAAAAAATGCTACTCAGTGGTGAAATGTGTTTATGCAGCCATTGTGAATTGAAATAAAGTAATTTCTATAGATAGAACATTTTACCTCATTTAATAGAGATGGTATTTTGCTTTAATAAGGAAAATATGTTTCTAAAAGGTTTTTGGAGGAGAGACTTTTTAGAAAAGACATGGAAAGAACAAGCAGGATCCTGACAGGAGAGCATTGTATAAACCAAGTAAATATTAAACTTAGTAAAATCTTGTTTAAAGTGTTATAGTTCAGGTTTTTCAGCTTGTGGCTGAAGATAGACCAATCTTAAAAATGCTATAACTGAGGTTTTATCAATTGCATAAATACAAGGCTGAACATATCAACAGCAGTTATTTGTACGATATGAAACTGTACCTTCGCTTTCCCCTAGGTTGGGGTGATCGATTTCTCTGTGTATTTGAAAAGTGATGATGACATTGGGGGTAAAGAAAGGTATGTCTTTACAAAATACCTCCTGTTTTGCATGTTAACAAATTATTTCTTGGCTGGGACCCTGTTCTTTGTAGAAATAAGTCAGGTTCCCTAAAGATGAAATCTTCTGGTCCTGAGAAAAGGGCCACAGTGTGTTGTTCTGTGTTACCGGTTAGCTGGAAGAATACTTGCAGTGTGAAGCAAACCTCAGCAGCATCACCTACAGCCACCAAGTAGGGGAAGCTTGCCAGGTGGCAGTGAAAAGGAACCTGCAGACCTTTAAGCCCTCAGCTTGGGATTTAGTCAGAGTTTCAAAGAACCAGAGTTATCGCAGAATAAATAAACATCCTTATTCTTCTCAGACTGTGTATGTTATGTTTCATGTAGAGAAATTGTTTGCAGCTAAAGCATTGGATTTTACAACATGTGTTGTTTACAACCACTGATATTACAACATGTGTGTTGTTGTCTTCATGAGTGTGAGATGAAGTTGCTTCCTTCCTTTTTGAAAACATGATTAAGGTGGACATTTGCCTATGGTAAATACGTGTATTTTCAGTCCATAGTTTTGTGCATCATTTTGTTAAAGTTAATTTTGTGCTTGCTTTAGAAATGTACAGATTGCTGCAATATTGGACCAAAAGAATTATATTGAGGAACTAAACAGGCAACTGAAGTAAGTATTCCTTTGAAGTACAGGTGTCAGGCCAGGCTTACAGATAAATGCCTTTTGTACCACAGCTTTGTGAGAGAACTTCAGAGAAAGAGCTGCAAATTCTCCATGTTTAGACCGAAGATTTAGTGAAGTAGGAAAAGACACTCTTCTGGAGAGACTCAGGAAGTGTGTTTTCATGCTTTTGGACAGTCAAAACCTTTATTCTTCAAAGAAACGCAGAACCAACAGGCCAAAGTGGTGAAGGTCCTCATGGTTTATAACTTTACAGGAATGAAAAGCTTGGGCTGGATTCTAACTGTGTTCTGTTTAACAGTTTGCCAAAAGTGGTTTTGGTGAATCCATATGTTTTTATTTCTTTGCCTTTTACAATTTTAGTTTGTGGCTTTAATGCCTAGGACTGAAACTGAATAAGCTTGTTGCTTGCTAGAAGCTACTTATACGTGGTAGGTTGTGGTTCCCATTGAAACAATTGTCAGGAAAGCAGCATTTCCCCCTTACTTTGCTGAATGGAACAAACCTACTCCACCACTGTGTTTGTTACTGTGCAAATAGAAGAACCGTGATTTAAATTCTCCGGGGAGTATTGTACAAAATTAAACAGTCTGAGGACCTAAAAAGCTAAAAAACCCCAACAAACCAAAACCAAACAACAAAGCCACAAAGAACTTCTGTAGAATCTGTAGCACAGCTGATCTTGATCCTTTTTGAAATGTAATCTTCTTTTCAAATTTTTAATGCTGGTAATCGGGATCACTGGTTACTGTAAGGCTCCTGCTGGAGTAAGGATATTCTGCTTTGAAATGATGTCACTGAGCAGAAACCTTCAACACAGAAAAGCTGAGCACGTCAAATATGAGCAAAATGAAAGTAAAGGAAGAGAAAGGAGCTATCACAATTAAGAACAGTGGTGTTTGTGTGATGTCATTATCCAGGTGAGTCTCTGTGTGTTCTTGTGCACTGGTTTATGCGTAGAATTTTCTGCCACATCAGTGATTCAGCAACTCTCCTATTTTATTTCAGTTCAGCTGTTCCTTTTTAGATGTCCTAAAATGCATTAATCTACTCTGCCCTGCTGTTCATAATGAACTGGCAACTTCCGAGGACACCACACAGAAACACGTGAAAAAGTAAACAGTGTTACAGAATAGGTTTTCTGTTTCCCTGTGTATGAAGTGCAGCCTATAAAAAGGTGCTTCCTGCAGAAATAGGCAATCAGGTTATGGAAAAGGCCTGGATGTAGTTAGGTACTATAAAACACAACAGAGTAAGAAAAGGCAATAAAATTCCAATGAGACTCCTAAATGAAGTCAAGAAGCATCAAGAAAGAGGTAGCCTGAGGACAAATCTCAAAAAATGTGGAGGAACAAATGATTTTATAAAAGAAATGTGTTTTGGAGGAAGAGAATCTGGAGAATGGTTTTGTTATACAGGGGGTAAAGAACACGGGGATTGTCTTTTAAGGGAACTCATTTATCTTTTGGATGCAATATAGTTATGAGGATAAAGGAAAGGGAGAGTACATGGGAAGTTGTAGCCAACCAAGAGTTTAAGTGACAGGCCTGGGTGACATTGGGAATTGTAAAGAAGTATAAAAATGTTCAACCAAGAAGAGTAATTTTCTTATATTTAGGAAAACCTCCAGTAATGGGAACGGACTTCTTAGCTCTTAACCATTAATCACTGTACTTTGAGCTTTTGAGCTTGGTTGAGTGAGTTTTGATGTAATCTTGAATACCATTGTTTCTTTTTCCCTTTCAGTAGCACAGTTAGCAGTCTACATGCAAGAGTTGACTCACTGGAGAAATCAAACACTAAACTGATTGAAGAGGTAGTATTTTATTTTAGTAATGTGTAGCATATTATTTTCTCTCAAATACTGCTTTTCTAAATACACTTACATTATTTTAATCTATGGAAGTTCTATCTAATATGTTCAGATACCTTTATTTTGTCCTAAAGAGGGGCAGCAGCTGCAGGGATTTGAAGTCAGCTTGCCAGGTAGCCTCTAGCATCAGTAAATTAATTCTGTAGAACATTGCAATTTCCAGCTTTGGACAAAATGAGAAGAGAATCCTTTCTTAATGCCAGCTGTCAGTCTGATTTGTGCAGACGATTAGTTCAGAATGGATGACACCAGTTGCTGCAAAGAGACAGAAAGTAGTTCACCAAGCAATTTCTGTTCCAGTTCTCAGCTTTAGCCAAAGGATTGTTTCTTGCTTGTTTACAGCAAGCTTATATACAGCTTTTAGACTTGTCTGGTTCTGGATTTGTGTTTATAACCTATATTTCTGGTTATTTTTGATGCTTGACTAATTTCCAATATTTTTAGCTTTGTAAGAGAGAGCACCTTTTTCAGTTAATGAAGAGGAAAATTGAAAACTCTAAATTCAGCTGCTGAAGGGACAGCTAGCTCACTCTGGGAGTAATGTACCTAGGTAGAGTGAAAACATTTTTTCTGAGTGTTAATTCTCGGAGTATTCTGGTTCCTTTACAAGCGTTCAGCCCAACTGGCCACCTATTTTGATTCTTTGGCTTATAATTCTGACATTAAGGTATATACTGTAGGGCCCAGTTATAAAGTGTCATCTTTTGTAAATATGTTTGTTTTTCATGTGGGGGAGGCTTTCTTGTGTAAGCTGTTCCATATGATACATTAAGATGCCCAGAAAGGAAAATGAAACTGGATGAACTTGAAGCCAAGTGGAACAAAAAAGTTGAGGATGAAGAAAGAGAATTGAGGGTCTTTATGTCGTAATGAAGCAGTGAAAAGAAAGCACGTTCTTCACCAGACATGAAACAGTGAAGTATCCTGAATATGCTGTGTAATGAAAGTGACTCATTATTAAAACCAGGAGCTTCATGTTTTCTTTAAAAACAACTAATCCTCTGTTTGGCAGACAGGGAGAATAGAGCAGAGAATGTCTTGTCTTGCATTTATCAGAACATTTTTTTCTTTATTTCTACTCACAAAAGTGGTCACACTGCTTTTCTTTTTTATTTTTTTGTTTGTTTCTTTTCAGTTAGCAATAGCCAAAAACAATATAATTAAACTTCAGGAAGAAAACCATCAATTAAGGAGTGAAAATACTCTGATTTTAATGAAAACACAGCATCATCTAGAGGTATGTTAGTTTTGCCACTTTTAATATTGTAACATAACATGGTTAATTTTTGTTCAAAAGTCTGTGCATTTCAACTTCAAGTAAGCTTGTCCAAATCTGAAACAACTGTCATGAGGGAAAGGACCTATTAAATCTGTGGAGCTTTATAAATGGCCTAAGTAAATTAAAATTCTAGGACACCAGATTGTTTTGTAACCATATGCATATGTAGTGTATTCAGGTGACACTGAAGGAGGACAGACTGCAGTATAGATGTTCATTTTGCTAGTTTTACTCAATTCTCATTATAAAACTGATGGCCACAGAGCAGAAACAGCTCTTTCCACATTTGTCCTGTGCTTATATTCCCCACGAGTGTTAAATTTACGCCATTAAACTGCAGAACTTGTGATGAAGAAAGACAGAACCTCTGTATCTTTGTAGGCAACTAAAGTGGATGTGGAAGCAGAGCTTCAGACATACAAACACTCAAGGCAGGGCTTGGATGAGATGTACAGTGAAGCACGCAGGCAGCTCCGGGAGGAGGCACAGCTGCGGCAGGTGAGTGTTCCCTGGCACTACACCGCTGCAGAACACTCAGTGTATGACTATTTCTACTTTTGTTGAGTTTAGATGCTGCCTTTCATTTACTTCAATTCCCTTTTCTCTAACTGCTTATAGTAAAAAGGGAATTTTTACAGAGCATCAATATTTCTGTAGTAAGATTGCTGAAGAACAGTAAAAAACCCACATTTTTCTTTGATAAACTTTTAGGTAAGTTTTTAGCAGTACTGTATGCTCTCTATCTGTGCTAAATCTTTCTTGTGAAAGTACAAATACTTCAGTTCTATTTTTGTAACTAATACTTGGGCAACTCTGTGCAACATTGGCAGGGTAATTTCTTATAATGTGAGTTGTCTTCTCCCAAAGTTAAAAAACCCCATTGATCAGTTAGTATATGAGTGTAACATTTATGGATAATTTGCGAAGGTAAAGAGGGGCAGAATTTCTGAAGTGGTAAAATAGGTGGTGCTGCAGCTCCGTTGGAGTTTCAAAACAGAAATAAAGTGTTCCATAATTATTTAAACCCTTTGGATTGCATTGTGCTTGTGTTTTATAGGATATGGAGAATGAGCTAGTGGTTCAAGTTAGTATGAAACATGAGATAGAGCTTGCCATGAAGTTGCTGGAGAAGGATATCCATGAGAAGCAGGATACCCTCATCGGCCTGCGGCAGCAGCTTGATGAAGTTAAAGCAATTAACGTGGAAATGTACCAAAAGCTGCAGGTAAAGGGACAATCTGCTGTTAAACTGCTGAAAGGATCACGGTGAGAGGAAAGCATTATTACCATTCTGGTCAGTTGAATGCTGCTGTTCCCCGGAGTTTTGGTTTCCTTGTGCTTCTTAGGTCAGCTTGACATTTTGGAACATTACCTATGTCAACATGGTTTCATACAAAGAAGTTCTTAAGGCAGTCACTTACTGGGCTTAGGGAAGAAAAGAGCATGAGGATAAGATCATGGCCTAATAATATCCTGTGTGAGATAGAAAGAGTAATAGTCTTCTGTAACAAGGACATTTTTTTGGCCTATGTTGTATTAAAAAGCCAGAAGAATGTAGGCACACAGTGAGGAGTTGAAGAGAAGCCCTGACCTTCCAAAGTAAGGAAAGGAAGACATGATTTTGTTAAATGGAAAAAGCTAATTACAGTTTTGGGTTTATTTTTAAATCTGTTAAGAAATTAAGAAAATCTCTAACAATGAAATGCCTTTTTTGGGAGAATATGGATCTCAGAGACCCGAAATGCAGCTAACAAATGACCAAAGACCAGTGAGTTATTTATGCAGAAGATGAATTTGATTTATGGAATAAATTATGAAAACCAGCACAAGAAGCCAGTCAAATCTGTGGCAGAATGACGGGGAAAAAATTAGGATGCTGTGGAGAGATAGTTGAAGTGATAGACAAAGGATTCTACTTTTCCATCTGCAAATGTGAGGAAACTGGACCAGAGGATGAGAAATATAAATAGAGCTGGAGAGAAAAATAAGAAGAGAATGTTCTCCAGTGTTAGGATCTGTGGGGGTTTGGTTTGTCAGAGAACCTTGGTGATTTTCTGGACTAAGCTCTTTGCTCTTCACTGGTAAGGTTCTAATGGGCTTACTTGATCAGCAAATTTAAGTTGACTTCCAAAGTGATTAACTAAGGAAGGAAACCAAAGGGGAACATTTATACTTATTCAATATTAAATAGTATCTATACTTGCAAAGCATAAAACTACAAATTTTCTAGGCGTAAGAGTTTACATACTGTCCTCAAGGGTTTTTAGAAGGCAATCCTTAAAGAGAATCAAAACGTGAAACCATTTTTAACATTTGCCCCTTCAGATACCGAAGAAAAAGCCCCCATGAGGTAATGGTGCAGTTATACCAATATCAGTTTTAACCTCTTTTGTAACACAGGTTTCTGAAGATGCTGTGAAAGAAAAGAATGAAATAATTAGTCGATTAGAGGATAAGACCAATGAAATTAATGCAACTATGAAACAACTAGAACAAAGGTACAGCCCCATCTTTGTTTCTCTTCATTCATGACTCCACCCCCTTACATCCTACTGCATTCCTACAGTTGCCATTGAAATGTAATTTTCAACTAGGACGTTGAAACCAAACCTTTCTGGAACTTCTGATTAGTGCTTTGCTGTTGGACTTTTTCTCCCATCTGACAAACACACTCTAAATACAAACTTAATCTTTCAGTTTTCTTCCTCCACCATCTTTCTTCTGGTCCTAGGTTTTTATGCTGCTATCAAAAGTTGTTCTTTTAGTTGTTTCAAAATTCTGATTCATTATTGCCTACATTTTTTTCCCCACCTGAATGAAATGCAATAGAAACTGAAGCATTAATCTTGCTTATACTTAAGCATATGCTTAATATAAACATTAATGCCTTCAAAGATCACTGGTTGTTTGCTGAAGCTGTTATAATTGTTGTCCATTGCTTTGGAAGTGCCATTATTTTCAATGACTTAATGAGTTTTTGTGCTGAAAGGTTGAAAAGTGAAAGACTAAAATTCCAGAATATAAATTTACATTATGGTTAGACTGCATGTACTACATAAGATTAAGATGTGATTCATATATTTTAATTTAGTGGCCTTATATGCAACATTGATCTTTCTAATTGTAAAATATAACATATCCATAAGCCCTGTCATGTTGGTGTTTGACATGTCTTTTTTTTCATTTAAATCTGATTATGAAAAACATGCTTATGTATTAAAAAAGTTAGTGACATGAATATTCTTTTATTGACATCCTTTTTCCCTCTTTTTTCTTTTTCTTTTTATCCTTTTATCCCAATTTTTGTTTTTACTGTTTTGCTGCCTTCATCTGTCTTTGATTTTTGTCCACTGCATTCATGAAGTGACAAAGATCTGTTAACTCAAACTAGGACTATTGCAATGTCATTCGTCAAATGTGCCAGCAATGAGGCTCAGCACCAGTATAAACTTGTCAAGGATATATCATTCTGAAAGCTCCTCCTGATCTCTTGTGTTGAAATAATTGCTGATAAAATAGGACTTCAGAATTTTCCAATTAAAACTTTAAAGCGGCGTTAGAAATCCTGCACTGTAACTGATCGTAGCTGGGTTCTGTTTTGTTTTCTGAAAGAACATCATCTCCGATCTCACTTTACCCCTCCTAAAAAAAAAAGAGAAAAAAAGTAAATTACTACACTATTATTAAGCAAATGTAAGCTAGTTTTCTAATGCTACTGAATCACTTCTTTGTAAAATTTTATTTTAAGAGGTTAGATATCATTACTTTGACTGTACATTTTTATGACACTTGTTTCTAATTAGTGATTTTTCCAATTCTTTGGTACTAAGAGATTTAAAAAGTAGCCATTCTGACCAGTACTTCCCTTCTCCCCTGCCTATTCCTTTCACTTTTAGGCTGTATTTATCCCAAAAGCACGCTCTGTTGGGTTTTGTGGTTGTAACTAGCACTGTTTTCTTAAACAAAGTGACAGGAGTTTGAGGGAGGGAGCTGAGCTCTCTCAGAAGGACAGATGCAAGAAAAGAGGGTGGTGTCAACATCCGTGTTGTGTGTGTGCAGTGAAGGAATGACAGGCTTTGGGCATCCAACAGCTAAAGCACAGCTCCATCTCCCTGATGTCATGTGCGGTAAAATATTCTCATGAAGGGAAAATGTGTCTGGAGCCTGATTTGTGAGGGACTCCAGACAGAGACACAGTGCTCCAGCAAATTCTGTAGCTGTGAGTCCTGCCTGGCACAGCTGCCCTGGAAGGTGAGCAGGATTTACAGTTAGGGCCCAGATCCTGAACCTGCCTAACCTGTTTGTCAGCTGAGGATCTTGCCTGGCTGTGTCTGCTGAAATCAACACCTGTGGTTGTGCCCAAACCCTTTTCCCTCCCTCCACCCATCATTAGGCAGCCTTTACAACTCGTATTTCTGCTTGCCTGCACTGCAGAAAGAAGAGTTTGGGTGGCTGACTGCCCTTAATACATTTCCTGATGTTTGCTCTGAAATTTGTAGTGGAAGTTGACTGGGAAAATGATCGTAGAGTTTTGCAGCAGAAGGAGATGTGTTTGAAAAAGTGGGGACAGGATGCAATAATACAGAAGGGGTTTTTACTGCATGGTTATATACTAGCTTGTTCCTTGATTTGGAGGCAGAAAGAGCCTTTAACATGAGCTGGCTACTGAAAAGTAAAAATAAGTATCTTCCATCTTCAAAGAAAACCCAAACCAGAAACACTGAATAGAGCAAGAGGAAGACCATGGCAGAAATGGGAGCCTTATCCACCTCACTGTCATATATGCAAACCAGTATCTGCCCCAGTATCATCTGAATGGCAAATCCAGCTGCAAACTGGGGCCAGCTCAGCATCTGCCTGAATTTCAGCAGTGCAGCCAGCCCTGTTGCTGGGCTAGGGGATGGTGCTGCAGCTTTTGGGTAGCAAGCTCCCTTTCTGCCTTGCTTTTGGAAGCAACTCTGCAGTTGATTTTGTGATTTAGGGAAGGGTTTAACGTGCTTTTGGTGTTGATGTCTTATGTAGCTTCAGTCATCTTCACATGGGAGGGACCTGCTTTTTCCCAATATTCTCTTCCCCATGTTTTGGCCCTCTGTGCACTACCATTGCAAATGTGACTGGGAGCATTCTTAAAGCGCCTGGGATAGTTCAGTGATATAGTGCACCCTTTGTAAGGTAGTTTAATTCCAGCCTTTTTTGCTTGTTTACCGGCAGCCTTCGGAAACTCCCTCTGGTGCAACTTCATCAGCAGAAGCACAAATGCAGAAATATTGCTGACGCATCTTCTTTTTAGCTGACATTGGGAGATGGGAGTTGCTCTTTGTTCAGTGAGCTGCTGGGAAGTGAGAAATCAACCATTTCCCTGATTTCTCCCCCCACTTACCTGAGAGGCCCTTGAGACAGTTTTGCAGAACACAGTGCATCAGGTGGGGACATTCAGTGGTATTTTACAGGCTCTTGTATTCTCCAGACAGGTGTAACCATGATATAGCACAAGTCCCCTTTTAGTACATTTACTTTTGTTACAATACATCCACCTTTTTTTGGTTTGACGAGGTAAGCAAGCAGAGGGGAGCCACAGTGAACTAATGCATTCCAAGGGGAGTGTCAGCTGAACAAACCTGGAATTCAGGAAGAAAAGATGAACTCAAATAACAATCCCTCATTTCTTGATTAATAATTTTTATTTGTCTATAGTATGGAGCTATTTTAACCAGTGTAAGAATGCATTATTTTTAGTACAGACTATATAAATTAATTACGATGTAGCTGAGGTAGTTCTGTAAATGTAGTGGGACCTGACAGGGTGTATTTTGTTGTATTAGGCTAGTCAGGTTTTTTGCTGTCTGGTTGCTGTGCTCTGTATGCAACCTTATGCCTCAATTGTTTTGAGCTGCTTTTGCACAACACATGCTCTGCCCTGTCTTAATGGGTGATTAGTGCAAGCCAAGGACTTTTACGGGATTTACCTGGGGGGAAAAAAAAGCTTCAAAAATAACACATGACCGTATGCTAAAGGAAAAAGAAAAGCGTCAAGTTAAATGCTTCAATTCTAAAATATGTATCATGCTTTGTCACCTGTTATTCATGAGCATAAAATAAAACAGTGGTTACTTACAGTGATTACTCTCTTACTGTATGCAAACCCAGGAGCTAAGTTCTCTAGGCATTGTATGGATTTCTCGTTTGAGTTTGTGAGTTTCCCCCAAACTTTGTTTTTATTTAGAAATGTTTCTATTTCCCCATTTTTCTTTTATTTGTCTTCTTCACCCTCTACACCCTAGTTCTAGCTTCAGTTTTACCCAAAGTTGATTTGAATTACACCAGATTGCAGCAAGCAGAGAAGGCTCAAAGGGAGGCTGAGGCTGAGGATGAGAAACTTAAACAGGAATATGTGAATAAATCTGAAAGCCTGCAGAATGAATTCTCCCAGAAGGAGAAACAGCTGTGAGTATTTCTTTCCTGTTTGGAAAAATGCACAGCAGTAAGTGTTCTACATTGCAATATGTCCTCTGTCCTAATACAGACTGGTTGTTGTTAAATGGTTTTGAACAGAATGTAAATACTAAAGATGTTCGTGTTAGGTACTGGCAAGGCAGAAGAAAATATGTCATTCCAAGGAAGCCAGGCTGGCTTTGGGTGCCTCTAAAACGACATACAGCTTGAAAGGAAGGGGAAGAACAGTATTATTTCTTGGCTAAAAGTGCCAGCTTCATTCAGGAGGAAATTATCCTAAGTGGGGGAAAATACGTAGTGGAGTAGTAGTAAAACACCCTTTTACCAAAGCCCACAAGTATGGAGTAGTATAAACTTAAACAGAAATGGCGTAACAATGGTTGGAGTGATCCAGCTTAAGGATAAGGTAGAAGTGGTTTAACTACTGCTGCACAGGAAATAAAAAGTGAAAAACCACTGGAGTCATAAAAGTTAAAAACTAATGTAAAAGCCAACCCTTTAGTCTTTCTCCTGTTACATCCTTCAGTACTAATTTAAATTGGTACGTGATGTTAGAAGCTCCCTGTAAGGACAGGTATTTTCCCTCTTTGGGAAGATAAAACATCAGTTATTTAAGTAAATCTTTGGCACAAAGATTGGGGCTTAAAAATCAGTGATTTCCAGTCCAGTTATTAGCCCTCCCCTGCCTCTCTCAGAACTCTGAATGTCAATCCGCTTGTTCAACTATCATGACAAATGTTCGCTTTACTACTACAGTCACCTCTGCAGATTTGGCCAAAAGAATAGTTCGGACCCCAGCCTTAGAATTCTGCAGTTCTGAAACCTCCAGGTCATGTTCACTTCTTTTCCAGCCATGCTGAGGTAGTGTCCCAAAATGTAAGTCTTTCCTTTAAAAGTGGGTTTGGTTTTAAAACAGGAAAATTAATGTGGATGTAGGTTTCCCATCAAAAGACCTTGCGTGAATACTCTGAGGTTTTTTTCCTCTTTTCCTATGTTGGCACAGTTTAGATCTAGCAGGTTGAACAGTGCGCTTCCACCTTTTGGTTTCTCTGTAACATTCTAAACACCAACTCTTCCATGAAACCAATAGTAAAGTTCCAGCTAGAATGGGTCTTCCATCAGAGTAGCCCTAATTCCTTCAACTGAAGTTCAGTTTAGCTATAATAGAATCTATATCCTTCTTTACGCTGAACCTCAGCTGTGTAGAAAGCTCAATAAAAACATTAATTTAAAGTCCTTCCTCCTTTATTTTCGGTTCTGTTCAAAATGCCATAAACCTTAGTCTAAAATAGAAGATTCATGTCTAAGGGTGTAAAATTAAGTAACTTTTATGGTATCAGAGATACCTGCAGTCATTGTCTGCATCACCAATGACACTGTGGCTGGTTGGTTTGGTTTATTTTAGAAACAAGCTGTATAAAGTTAAGGGGCTTTGCCTTATGCATGTTTTAAAAATACTTCAGAATTTCATGGTTAGTCTTCTCTTACTCATTTATTTCAAAGGTCAGCTCTTCAAAATTATGCCATATTCCTGGTCCTTTAAATAAACTTACTTTGAAAAGCATTTTCTAAGTGACAGTGCTTTGTTTATCACACTGATATCTAAAATATCATTATATTGACACATTATTTCTGTTTTAGAAAAATACAAGTTAATAGTTTATTATGATAATAGTCTATGGCACCAAGAAATAAACTCGGTTTTATTTTTAAAAATGATACTGCTGTGCACAGTGATTTTTGTTTTGTTTTGTTTTCCCTGTTCTAGTCTTCAGCTGGAAACAGATTTGAAGATAGAAAAAGAGTGGCGGCAAACCCTAGAGGATGATCTTCAAAAAGAGAAGGAAACTGTATCTCATCTGAGAACAGAGACCCAAGAAATAGTTAACCTTAAGAAAGTAAATTCTGAAGCAAATTTTGACTAGTAATTCAGAAATTGACTGCAAAGTTAGTTATGGACTTAGACATGGTAGTTTAAAAAATTTCTGCAAATGTATAAGAAAGATTACATGAATGTATTCTCACAAATGGAACAAGGAAAAAAATAGGCTTTTTACTCCCAATTCAGTCCTCAGATCAGAACTCAGTACTCTGGATAAGGAAGAATGAAATCCTTGTTTTCCTTTCTCAGTTGTGTTGAAGGTTCTGTCTTCTCACCATAGGTCAGAAAGTGCTTCAGCTTCTCTGTGATAGTGTACCCATGGCTCTCCAGTGCTCTTGGGCTCTCCAGTCAGTCGGGTTTATTTCCTCCCTGGAGTGGGCTTCAGAAGCAGAAATGCTTCTTTATCTCTTGGGGTCTAAGAGAGTTTAATCCTGAGCAGTTGCTGTCCAGGTTAGATTTGGAACCTTAACAGTGTGAGGGCTCACTCATTCACTTGGCTTTCTCAGCAAGATCAGCTTCAGGAGGAGCAGCTTTCCAGGCAGTGGGCAAACACAATTTAAGAATAATTTGGTTTCATTTTATTTCGTTTGTTTTGTTTTAAGGAGTTCCTTAAAGTTCAGGAAAAGAACAAGCAACTGAAAAGCATATGTGAGGACCAAGAAGCTGCTCTCCAAGAACTGGCATCCAAGCTAAGCGAGTAATTTCATTATTCATGATGATTTATACATATTATTTTTGTAATACAAACTTGTATTAAGAAAAATAGTGGGACAGTGGTCATGCATATTAGACAGTAGATGACAACATTATCACTATTTTGATAACTAACCAATTATCAGAAGTCAATATGTCTAGTTAGGTCAGGCGTATTAATTTTTTTTTGGCTGGTGGGGTGGCTGTGAGCTCCTGGGTAATGACAGTGCTGTGAACAGAAAGTCCTGGTTTAAAGAGCATTAGGCTTTGTTCTGCAGTGAGAGCAGTTGCCTGGTTTGCCAGTTGTGGCATTCTCAGAGGAGCCTCAAGGAGAAGAGAACAGCTCTGGCTCCAGCTGGGCAATGCTGCTCTTCCTGAGCCCCAGCCAGACACCAAGCCCCACACAGCTGCTCACTCACTTCCCCACCACTGGGATCAGGGAGAGAATAAGAAAGGTAAAAGCTGGAAGGCTCATTGAGGGTTGAGATAAAGACAGTTTAAGAGGGAAAAGAAAATCCACGCATGCAAGCAAAGCAAAACAAGGAATTAATTCACTGCTTCCCATGGTTGGGCAGGTGTTCAACCACCCCCAGGAGAGCAGGGCCCCATCACGTGGAATGGTGCCTTGGGAAGGCAAACTCCATCACTCCAAATGTCCCCTCTTCCTTCTTCTTTCCCCCACTTCATATACTGAGCATGATGCCATATGGTCTGGAATATTCCTTTGGTCCCCTGTCCTGGCTGTGTGCCTTTTCAATTCCCATCACCCCCAGTCTCCTCCCCAGCGTGGCCCTATGGGGAGCAGGAAAGGCCTTGGCTCTGTGTAAACCCTGCTCAGCAATAACAGCAGTATCTCTGTGTTATCAGCCTGTGTTCAGCACAAATCCAAAACACAGCCCCTGCAGCCCCTGGGAAGGAGATGAACTCCACCCCAGGCAGAACCAGCTCAGCTGCCCAATCTGCAGAGGATATAAGGGGTCACCTGGCCAGCACCACTCTCTTTATTGTGATGTGGTGTTGAAGTTTCATTTAATGATCTGTCTTCTCAGTAGTTTTGCTGTGATTTATGTGGCCTTTGATGCCTACGCAACTTTGTGTGTGTCTCCTGTGACTCAGTTGTCAGTGGGTTGGCACTGGATGGCTGTGGGGAGGCTGCTTCCTCCATAATGACATAATGTGGTCTTGTTCAGAGGACTTGGCTTAATTTTTTAAAGTACCTAAACCTGCTTTTAAAGTTTTTAGAGCATAACTGACCATGTAGAAATTTGAATTATCTTATTCTTTAGATCAAAGCTGAAAATAGAAGATATAAAAGAAGCAAACAAGGCATTGCAGGTCAGTAGCATTTTCAGAAAATAAACTTTTTTAACTGTTCTCTTTGAAATCTTTCATAAGCATGAGAAGACTTCTCTCCAACAGCAACTACTCCAGAGAGACTCATTGTATGACTTCTTCCAGTGGGAGAGAACCATAGACTCCCTGTAACCCCCTGGGAAAAAGCCATTTGCTTATGATTTTCCTTGTTTGATGCACAGCTGTGCATTTTGGCACTTTTCTTGCAATGGTGCACACCCTTCTATAATTTACAGAGTGTATCTGGGACAGAATGTGTAGCCAGCTGAGCTTAAACTGCATTGTACTTCTCAGTGATCAATAAATATTTGATCATCCTAGGAAATAAGTGAACTTGTAGCACCAAAGCTGACGAAATATGATGTGTAATGTCAACAGGTTTGGGACTTTCTTAAAGACAGCAGGGAGCACTTGAGAGCAGAGATTTTGTCTGCACATGTTTGATCACCTAGTGTGTCACCTGGCATTTTACTGCAGTCCGAGTAGAAGTGTCTGAAATGGTTGAGCAGACTTCTGGATTTATTAAGTGGTTTAAGCAGCAGGAAATTGACAGTTCTTGACACCATCCTGGTTTTTTTTGCTTCCCTGCATCTTGAGGACTGTTCCCCTGTGCTGAGCAGAGACATCGGCTTCACTCTGAGGCCTGGATGCTTTTCTGCTCTTCCAGCTCAGCCACTGCCCAGCTCTACCACCTCGAGCATGTTCTCTTTGCACCTCTGCTGTGTCTTGTCCCCTAAGGTTTTGCGGTGTTTTGGAGCAGTCCTGTGCTGCTTTAGAGTGTCTTTGTGACATTTCACTGGTCCCAGGGCACTGAGCATTCAGGCAGTGAATGTTCTGCTCTTGATTTGTCTTGTCCCCTGGAGCCCAAAGTTTAACTTCATCAGACACGTATAATTATGATAATTTTTTCTCCAGGGCCAGGTTTGGTTGAAAGACAAAGAGGCCACTCATTGCAAGCTATGTGAAAAGGAATTTTCACTTTCCAAGAGGAAGGTAAAACTGTAACAAGATTCCTCCCAACTTGTTTACAAGTATTATGTAATTACTATTACAAGTATTATGTAATTAATAACTCTCTTAGAAGTGTGGCATGAAATGTCAATGATCAGGTGAATGCAGAGTTATTTTTGAGATGTTTTTCTAGTTCTTTGATAACATACAATGCAGCTGGGCCCTAATTTCAAAAGAAACAGTGTCTTGGTGAAGTTCCACAAAGCAACTTAGTTAAAAATTATTTAACTACTTTCTGGAATCATTATCTCAAACTCTTACCAGCTCTGGCACTGTTAGAATTTGACATGTGTAGAAGTCTTTTTATGGCATTTTTTATATGCTAGAGTAAGAAAATGTGAGTTTATTGTCATTTTAAAGTAAAATGTGACATTAATTTCCATGCTTTATTAATGTATGCAGGAAGTTTTCTTTACCTTTTTTTGTTAAATCTCAATTAGCTACCTGACAGAAGCATCCACTGTTTTGAATATCATTGCTCATGCTGTATTTTTCTATAGCAGAATATATTCTTAATCCAGGGTTTGAATGAAAAAGTGGTCCTAGACAGATCATGTGTCTGTCTGTGGTGCAGTCCTAGACAAACATCATCTGTGTAGGATTGCATCATAGTTTGGGATGTAGATGAATTATCTTTTGCAAACTGACTCCATACTCAGACCCAAGAAGTGAAAGGAATTACGTTTTGGATTGCTCTGTGTGTATCGTTTGTTGGTATCCAATTATGAAGTACATTTCCATTTTAAATTTAAATTTTTAATCTTCTGCCCATCGTTTAGCATCACTGTAGGAACTGTGGTGAGATCTTCTGCAATGCCTGTTCTGACAATGAACTGCCTCTGCCCTCTTCACCAAAGCCTGTCCGGGTCTGTGATTCCTGCCATGCAATACTTATACAGAGGTGCTCTTCTAACGTGCCATAAGATATTTATTAATTCTGATGTTTAGCTTATCCTGTAAAAAACACAACACCAACTAAAGAATGTACAGCAGTATTTCCAGACTTTCAGGTAAGAAGTATAGAGTTGCAGTTTTAAGGTACTGTGGACGAGTTACTTCTCTGTTTCCTCTTGAAACAAATGGAGAAAATGAGACCCAAATGTAGAAAATGCACATATAAAAAGAAAAAAAAATCCAGATGGGTATGCTGGTCTACCAAATGGCTCAGCAGCTTTTTTGGGAGGAAGCAGGGCAGTTTATACAGGAGGCTCAGTGTTAATGTGTATTGGATGAGTATTTTAGTTGTTAAGATGATCTGGAGAAAGGTGATACTCTCACAGGCTGATGTGTCACAAGTCCAACCTAATTCTGCCACAGAGTGTGCCTATGATAGGCTGTTGTGAAGCAAAACCATGCAGTAGCTGGTTTTAAATTGTACTGGAAAAAAGTATGCAATTAATGCAGTGGTCTGAGAAGTTGTTGCCAAATAGAGTGTATTCATTTACTTCCTCTTCATTAGCAGGATTTCATACATCCAAGAATATTGCACTGGCAGCTCTGTTCTGTGCAGTCACAGGTGTAAGGGGAGCTTTGGTCAGACAGGGAACAAACAGTGCCTCGGGGCACTTGCTGAAGGAAGGTGTGTTTTGCTGAATGATTTTTTCACATTAACTACTAATTTGATATATCTGTGTTTCCATTAAAAGAGAGCTGTTCACCATAGACCTCTTGTCTGACATTGTCTGTAACCTTGAACAAGTCTCTGCATTATTTTCATGCAAGTCATGCTCTCAAGCTTGTATGTGTAGTCACTGCATAGCTCTAGAAACCACCTAGAAAGACTGGGATTAAATACTGGAGACCACATCCTTTCTGTGTTGGACAGGAAGGTTCTTCCTTGCTTTGACACTATCTTTCTCAAACTTTCAGAGTTGGTTCCTAAACTTCATTTTTTTGCAGAGCACTTTTGAGCCCTTGAGTCTAACCACTCTTGTCTCTGATGGTAACTTTTGCTAGAACGTAAAATCCTTGTTCTTCCCATAGGCAAATAGAAACAATATCCTTTGATAAATTGCCCTCACCTGCACCTCACTGCACTGCATCCTCTTCCCTTTAGCCACTCCTGGCATGGGCTCCAGCCCTGGAACCTCCATGCTCCAGAATTTGAAGTAGTATTGCTGACAGCAAAAGGAAGGCTGCAAACAGGTGTTTTAGTTGTCTTTGCACTTTGTTTAGCTTGGCTTTGTCTCTGAGGATAGGGATTTAGTGAATATCCTAAAAGCTAACACAGCTATTCTTTTTAACACCTCAGTGTAGTTGCTTATGTAGCTTTGGTAAAGAAAAATGTTTTTAAAATGACCTGATGTAACTTTTTGTAAAATACCACACAAATACTTGTAAATCTGTAAATAACTTTTGGAAAAAAAAATAAATTTAAGTGATCTGCAACTTAACTAAGACAATAATGTTACTTTATTTAAATTTGTCATTCAGAGTATTTTATTTTATGACTTGTTCAAGTTGCTTAGAAAGCCTTTGTCTACGCTGGGGAGTGGGGTACCCTGCTAAAGACACAATCAGGTACTGCTCATTTGCTTCCTGAGAGTGTTTTCAGGTGGGCTTTATGTGGGGCAGGCATGGAGGCAGCAAGGTTTGATGCAGGATAGAGATGGTAGGATAAAGCTACTCTGCTTTAATAAGTAACTTGTCAAAAGGTATGCAGCTAAACAGAAATAATTTAAAATAGGCAATCTTTTAAAATAAGAATATAGTGCATTTCCGTAACGTGCAATAAATTGTTACTTAACTGCCATGTTTTTCCTCCCCTCTGTGCTGCCCTATTTGCATGGGAAAAGTGTATAATTATTCAGACTGCTACTACTGACTGGAGGTAAGACTTCTGCCTTGAACAAAATGAATGCTGGATGTTCCATGTGGTTTCATTTCCCACGGCATCAAACTACATACCTGGCCTGCTTTTAAGGCTTTTGGACACCACCGTGTCTAATGATGTATCTTTGTCTTGCTGTAAAACTCTGCTCTTGATTCTAAATCCTGTCAGAGCACGGGAAGAGCGGTGTGGTACCCACGAGAACCTGCAACTGTTCAGACACGATCAGAGCAGCACGTTCCTTCTCGTGGGAAATGAAGCGACTTCTGCCTCCCTGCTCCGGGGGCGTTAGCAAGCACCCAGAGCCAATCCGATGTTCCTCCTGCTCCGCCCCGCGCAGGGCCCCGCACGGGGATCACTGCCCGTGTTCGCTCCGCCTGCCCGGGAGCGAAGGGAACGCCCGGCCTTTTCTGGTCGCCTTCATGTGGCCGCTGCCCGGCAGGAGCCGAGGCTGCACTACCCGGCCATGAAGCCACCCTGGCCTCACGGACCGGGCAGCCTCTGCTCACGGCTCTCGGGAACGATTCCGTTGCCGTTTAAATGCTGCTTCAGGGAGATGAAAGCTCCAGGCTGAACGCTGCTCTCGTTACAGGGTGAAGGGACAGGACAGGCACAAAGGACTCACTGTCTGGCACAGTGCAATTGCTGGCTGGGGCTGAAGTGCAGTGGACTCTTTTCAGATTGCCTGGTTGTACAAAAGAGCTCAAAGTACAACCCCAGCCTGCTCGCCAAAGGTGAGTCCTAGGCCGGTGTCAGGGCTCCTTCTCCCAACATGGAAGCCCAGGTGTTCCCAAGCAAGGAAGCACTGCAAAGCTGCAGGATTTTAGCTCTCTGCTGTGCCCACAGTAAAAACAGGCTTCCTGCAAGTGCACCTTTCCTCCACCTTACTGTAAGGTATTTTGGCTGCAATTGACTTAACTCTGGCCCTAGGACTGCCACTTGGGAAACACCTCAGCTTTTCTGGCAACAGACCGAGGTTCCCTAGTTCTGAAGAGCAACAATGGTTGAAATGTTTAAGAACTCATTTTCCCTCCCCTTCCTAGTCAACACTGCTCCAGTGCTTGGAAAGCTCCTGCACCAGTTACCCTTTACAGCTCTTCCAGTCCCTTTGACACCCAAACACATTCTCTAGTGAAATAAACTCCATTCTCCTCTCTCCCACAAGAAGACATTTATTACAGATATAACACAGTACTAGCAAAACAGGTGACAGACTTGCAATACCCAAGATCACATTTGACATTTTAAGGGAGGCATTGAGGACAAAGCAGTTAATTTGGGAGATCACACTGGCTCAGAAGAATAAATACCTTTTTCCATTACACATCAGGTATGTTAAGTGTCTTCAAACAATAAGTTTCTTACATATCTTACATGTCACAAATGCACAAGAAGTTTTATCAACGTGTTTGGTTTGTGTGTTACTGAACAAGCATTGGGCCTATAGCTATTTTAGAGATCTTGGCTTCTAATGAGCTCCTATGTGGAATGGCTTGGCAAACTTTGAACAAATACAGACAAATCAGCTCTGTGCAGTGAAAAAAAATGCTGAACTGTGTTTAAATACAATAAATTCCAAGAAAGAAAAGAAGTAACTTGCTTTCAAATTCCCCACTCTTCCTAAAAGCATGTTTGTGAAAAAAATACTAAGTAAAAAGCTTCAAATGAACTAGTATTTGACCTGTGTCATGTTAGCCAAAAGCTGTGCTAGTGTTTCAGTTTGATTTGCAGGTTACATGTGTGGAAGGCAGGCTCTGAAGCACTACAGCAAAGCGTGGAAATAAACGTGGCTGCTTGGTGTTGTGGAGGCAGAAACAGGGGCTGCTGCTCATTTACACAGGTGTGCATTTGCTGGGAGGTGCTGGCAGCAGGAGGAAGAAGCCGGAACAACTTTGAGCCTCCACAGCTTTATGCCGTGGTGCAGTTATTACATACAACTTATCAAAAGGGTTTAGGAAAGTCATTACCAAATAAACTAACCTATTCATCTACCCTTCTCCCCTTAAACAAGTGAATGTTTAAATTTGTTCACTAGACCAAGATTACATAGAACTGAATCAGTGTTCATAGGAGTTACAGTACAACCACCTTTATGGAACCATAGTACAACATTTTAAACCGACTGTATTCCTGAATGTGTAATACATCCTTAGGAGTAACTAGTATAAAAAGTATCAACATCAGTGGTTTGAATATAAAAATTTATTTAAAGTCAGAGTATGCAACAAATAAAACCTACAGAAAACAGATTTTCCCATCACAATCTGTTGCTTACCAAATAATATTGTGAAAACACATTCCTTCAGTCATTATAAAGTTCTTAAAATACAAAAGAAATTAAATTTTGTAAGAAAGTCTAGTAGACCAGAGACTGTTTCTTCCAAGGTGTTTTGCAGAAGCAAGGCTATCCTTCAATACATCCCACGCCATCCTCCGCCACCCATACTGCCTTGCCCATAGTATCCTCCACTATTTCCACTGCCACGACCTGCAAACAATTGACACAAGGTCACGCATACATACCGTAAAAAAAAAAAAAAAAGGATGGATAATACAGAACAACTGGTTGAAGATGACAACATACACTAACAGTACTCCAGCACTACTGCTCTTAACCATCACTTGCTGCAGTAGCACAGTGTGTAAAGCCCCCAGGACTTATTTTCAAAAAACCACTGCCCCTCCTTCCTTTCTCCAAGCCCAAAGCCCACCACCCTTGCCCCGTCTGTCAGAAGACAGACATCCACACTTTTCCCCGGAACATTTAAAAGAGAACTTGTACTTACTATATCCGCCCAAGCCATCAGGAGTTCCGTATCCGCCGCTGTAATTGCTACCCATTCCCATTCTACCAACAGAGCCGTAACCTTGATCTGCAAAGCCAGAAGTGCACCATTACAAGCTTGGAACTCATTAGACGTGGCAAAAAATCAGCTAAATGTGCAATTGATGCGTACCCATTCCATCTCTGCCATAGCCTCCCATACCAGAGCCACCTCCAGCAGTGGAATTCAGGAATAGTTCAATATATCGATGCTCTGTAAGAAGCAAAAATGCCACACTTTGTATTTTGTTTCTCACACCAGATGCAGAGATACAAAGCAATATCCCCCTTACAGGTAGCACACAGAAGGCCACAAACAAGCCTGCTTGCAATGTGGTAAATGGGGAAAACCTTAGGATGGATCTGCTGCTCACAGCCCTGCTAGAGCCTGGCCAAGCGACAGCGCCATGGAACACAACACTCACGCATGTGATTCTTATCCTTGGACATGGCAGCTACTGCATCCTCATGTGTTACAAATTCCACATCTGCCTCTCCTGTAGCTCTTCCATCTGCTCCAATATCAATGTGAACTCTTATAGGGTTCAATGGTGAGAAAAACTAAGGAAAAAACAAATTAAAAAACAAATCATGTTAATGCAGAATTCAAGCCAAGTACTTTTTGTCCATTCCCATGGTTAGTGGTGCACTGCATCAACTCAATGTCATCCTACCACATAAATTTACCTACAAATTTCTCAAGCAGTACTTAGTGGTTGTGGACATTCAACATCAGGTCAACCTACGTTTACAATCCACTACTACTACTACACAGCTTGGAGAGCTGCAGCTACAGAGCTTGAGGAGCTTTCTTTGAACACAAAGATACAATTCCTGCCCACACACACTGCTTTGGGCAACACAGTCAAATGCGATGCCATCCTGGACAGGAAAATAATCAGTTGGTTTTCATTTGGCTCTGCTTCTTCAGATTTCTCAAATCAAGGAGGCATTCATGGAATTCCAGAAAAGCTGCCTGTCAATTGCACTGCTCTTCCTCACTGCTCCAGATCAAAGCCTGACTTTTGGCCCTTGTTGTCACAGAGTCTTTACCCTAAATAAAACAATCAAACTGACACAAGAAAATACATGTCCATTTAAGTAAACCAACCCACCCACAAAAGAAAACAAGTACAAGCTTAAAAATGGAGCTCTGCATATATAATAGATAGGTGCAACTGGCAAGACAGCCCCTCTCCAAGGATCCACAATGTTTAAACCAGGCCTTGCATCCCAAGAAAGCTTTTTCCCCGACAATGCATCTACACTGACACAAGAATGCGTTCCCAAAATCCTGCAGATGTGCTTTTATCTGCCACCCTGATCTCTTACAAGAGGGATACAGTTCTCTCCAAGCCAACACAGCTCTCTACAGCCTTCCCACTCTATCCCTCCTGAAATACAGTCTTAGGTCAACAAAGAAATATGCAAACTAAGCAATCTAAGCTTCATATCTTCTGTAATTTTCACAGAATCAGATAAGCTTAAACAAATTCTGAAGGCCTTAAAATGAGGATACTGATTGCAGCAACTGTTGTATCTGCAATACACCTTTAATGTAAAGAAAAGAGCAGAGAGTGCAGGGATTAATGTTAAATATAGCTTTGCTGACTTCTCTGGTAATCCCACCTCAGAGAATAGCTTTATAAAAGCTCGTTAACTTTGTACAACTCACATGAAGGGCCATGACTTTAGTTAGCAGATGTAGCACTGACTTGTTTGAGAACTCTCTCCGAGTCCGGACTGGGACAGATAGGGACATGCACACTGCTGGCATGAGGAAGCCCTTTTCCCCGTGGTACTTACGTTAGCAATATCGTTTTCCGTGGCTCGGAAAGGCAGCCCTCTCATGTGAACAAAATGACCGCCACCATGGAACCCCGACCCTGCATCTCCAGCTCCATAGCCATGTCCTCCCATGCCTATTGGAAAACCCAAACCAAAAAAACCCACACACCTCTAAGATCATGAAAAGCCAAAAGTCATCAATACTCTTTTCCTGAAAGCACCGAATTACACCACTGAATGCACAGTGTTTACACCTCCCACGTATCAACCCAAACCTTAACCAGAAGCCCTCCTAAGCAATCTATTTACCTTTCCTTACGATTCCCCAATCCCCTCCCCTTTTTAAACAACCTTCTTTACAAAACAGCAGAATGAAGCTATTATTTCTGTCTTGGAAATACTGTGTCTAGCAACTCGAGTAACAGGAAAACCTTTTTAGACAAACTATTAATTTCTTTTACCTCTCCCATCCCTCATTCTGTCGTCATAGCCGTCGTTTCCATAGCCATAGTTATTATAGCCACCATAATCATCAAAGCCACCATATCCTGTGCAATGGAGAAAGAAAGGAATGATTACATTACTGCTCAGGATTCACAGAGCAAAGCACACACAATACTCAATTTTGCAGTCTTTGGGCACCCAGCACTTTGCAAACAGCCTCTGCAGACTGCCAAACCTGGACTTCTGAACACGGTGCAAAAGTACATTTCTTTTTATATAACACAGTCTGAAACATGCAAATGGAGAGATCAGATTCTGCTGGAAATAGCTCCCTTATTGCTTACATTCATCTTAAATACTAAGCCACGTGTTTTGATATATTACAAGTTTTTATCAGATAAATATATCAAACCTAATGGGCATTACAACTACTGCCATTTCTTATTTCTTGACAAGTATGTCAGAAACATGAAACTGCCAAGAGAACCTGTGTTCATTAGATGAACATACCACCGTCATATCCACCACCTCCTCGACGCATTCTGTCATACATACTTCCACGCCCAGCTCCATAATAACCCCCTCTTCCTCCTAATGGTCTATCATATGGTCCGGGTCGCTGTTGTCCCATCATTCTTCTTGGCATGTCAGAGAATCCTCTGATTTCGCTCTTACTACTTTTGAAGATTTCAATGTATCTAATAAAAGAGGATTTTCAAGGTACCAGTAAGAACACATGCAGAAGCAGTCTGAATTTTACAAAAGGCCATACTATGTTTTCTAGAGCTAAACGTACAAGCCAATAGCAGTGACTAAAGATACCATACAACTTAAGCTTCTCCTCAAAACTGTAAGAATCTTAAGTGTATTAAAAAATTCCCACTTTACAGTGGCAAAAATTACAATGTGAAAATTCTAGCTGTACAAATTGAGCTTAAAACATGTCTTTCCAGTATGAGAAACATACTGTTGAAAAACAATGTCTGGCTATAGCAGCATTTATCACAAATTACCCTACACGAGCATGATTGAAACAATTTTCTGAGTTTAGCAAACTACCCAGTGCAATACTGTCTCCCCCACCCCCCAAATCTACTGTTTCCCAAGTTAACTTAGGATCAGTTACAAAAATTCTTAAACACCGCCAATTCCCCAATGGTCCCCAACCCCCCAAAAGCATTACTGACCCACAACCCCCAAAAAATAAAGATTTAACGCCATCCCAAACTCTCCATCCCCACCTGTGCCCTATTCTTTCCTTGTGTTTCCCCAGAGCATTTTCTGCTATCTCCTTTGAAGCAAACTGCACGAAGGCCTCCCCTGTGCTTCTCCCCTGGTAGTCCAGCGTCAATGTTATCCCATTTGGCACGATTTCCAACCCTTTAACCCAAGGACAAATAACCCCGTCAAGGGGAACAGTGTTAAAGGCTGAAACATTCCCATCTGTAGCAAATACTTAAAGCATATCTAAACAACAACAACGAAAAAGAAAACCACCTTGTTTCCCCCATCACCCAACAATACAAGCCCATGATGTTTCATTAAACATTTATGGATTTAGCCATACTTCTTTTCTGTTTAGACTATACAAAAAATACAACTGCCTAAGTTACATGAAGAAAATATAGCTATCAACCAAACAATTTAACTGACCCAAATGCTAACATTCAGGTTACCCCAATATGCACGGTATGTTTCCCACCTCGACAAAATTAGATACATTCTATGTTCTACTTCATCTATGGTTATCTGTGCTTCATTTACAGGGCACAGTTCTTACTTAAGACAAACTAATTTAACACAATCCCTCCCCATCCACCCCATTAACAGCTATTAAACATGTACAAAACATTGCATAAAAGATACAAAAAAACTCTAAAGAAACCCACTACACTTCGACTATACTAGTGGTACCTTGGAAAAACTGAACAATCTCTTCTTTGCTGCAACCAAATGGCAGGCCTCGGAGTCGTACCACTGTTCCGTCATTGGTTGTATCATTGGGCCCATTGTGTTTTCCACTCCAGTCCATCTTTTATTTAATTTAAATCCTAAAAAAACCCAACAAAACAAATAAAAAACCACTGAGATCCCGCCCATGCCTAAGTCCCTCCCTTAGAAAGAAATATTCTAGGTTTTGTTTATTTACATAACTAGCATGATCGATCATGAGCTTTATTCCTCTTCTGGATTTGATACTGTGCATCTAAACCGATCCCAACGGGATCTAAACCCCCCACCAAGCGGATTTAACCCCCGCCCAACCCCCGCCACCGGGGCTGCTGCTGGGGAGCACGGCGTGGACGGCGGGCAGCACGTGGGCAGGCACGGCACATAAAGCTCCGCATTTACTCCGAGTACGTCTCACATCCGCTCCGTAAAGCTTTCCGGGTTTTGTTTTTTCGGTGTTTTTTTTCTTGAAGCGTGAAGTTGAAAAAGGGGCTGGAACCACACGGCCTTCCTTTGTCTGCCCTCAGCCAGGGGCGGCGGGGGGGTGTGCGTGTGACGGAGGCGTGTGAAGGGGTGCACCGCCACCGTCCCACAAAGGGAGCCGCCATCATCGCCTCGTCAGGCGCGGAGCCATCGCAATCCCGCCATCCTCCCGACACCGCGGCCCTGACCCCCCGCCTGCTCCCC